>CM036754.1:16613366-17000866 GCA_020796225.1 Arion vulgaris
TGCGATTCTCCTCATTCTTCTGTAAATCATAGGGAATGCTAACCCGAAACAAATGATTGCAGAAAACGAATCCACCAGGCCGTAAGGCGCATAACATAGTGCAACGACCCCTCACAATGAGGAATGGATAACGGATTCCACGTCGCCAATCTGCCTCGGAGATTTAGCCACGCAGAAGAATATAGAATACCAACACAAAGGTGGCCAAAACTTACTGCGGGAAGAGGTCGGTACAAACGGGAAGTAGAAATCGTAGAATTATATCCCACAGAACTGCCCCCAGTATGCAGACTTGAGAAGAAAGAGGTGGCCCACTTACACTAGCGTCCAAGACAAACTGTATGGGTGGCTGATAATCTGAGACAGACGGCTGCCTTTATTAGAGAATCCGAAATCCCAATCTAGTGAGAACGCAGAAGAAGTCCCAAACTGTATGAGAGTCGAAGCAATTCGATCAAACTAAAGGACAGCGGCATAGCTATTATAGAATCAACAACCCACATCAGGTGAGAACGCAGAAGACAAACTGTATGGCGTGGCTGATAATCTGAGACAGACGGCTACCTTTATTAGAGAATCCGAAATCCCAATCTAGTGAGAACGCAGAAGACAAACTGTATGGCGTGGCTGATAATCTGAGACAGACGGCTGCCTTTATTAGAGAATCCGAAATCCCAATCTAGTGAGAACGCAGAAGAAGAAGATTCTTCTGTAAACCACATCTCTATAATCCTTCAGATATTGAAGATATGCTTAAGCAAATATCGATCAAACTGGAGGTTTAGCTTGTGCATCAGCTATTATAAAACAAGAAGGTCAACCAGACACCACATCAGGTCGATAGATCCAGCAAAAAGTAATGGAAACATTAGAAGATTGTGTGTGAAAATGTGGGCAGAAAAATTGTCATTCAAACTTAATCTTTTATTTCAAAGAAAATCTTCTCTGGCATCCAATGATATTAATTGTGTCCATTGTATGTTATTAAGAAATCCTGACATATCAAATGTCTTATTTTATCGCATTTTCTTATACAGATACGTCAGCATAATTGATTTGACTTAATCTGTTTCAATAGGGTTTCTTTTTCTCTATTTTGTTGATCTGGTGGAAAAAATAAACTGTCACTCAAATCGCAGTGTAGAGCGCTGAGGATGACTTCCCATCAAAAAAGAGCATTGACTTGTCTATCACTATTGAACACGCTGACGTTGTGCGTTGACTTCCTGCATGAAAACACGTCATTCGTGGTAAAAACAATTTTTTTCCCCTTTTATCCTCTTAAATAATTTATTTTATTTGTGCATGACTATATTTCAAATTGCAGAACACCATGAATTAGTCACATTTCTGTCGTCTAGATTAAACATGCTCGACCTTTTCTGCAATCATATTTCCATTACCATCGAGATTTGTTCAGGGCCACGGAAATTGAATATGACAAGTATAAAGGATTGCTTCGTGACGATGAGCTTCATTTTATGGAGTTTTAAAGTGTTTCCGTTTGTCTTGTAGAAAAGTGTCTTTCATTTCTTACTTTGACCATTTGATTATATTTTGTCTCTTTTTCTATATTTTATTTTATTTTATAATGTACTAAATCTGCACTTTGAACTCAATTTTTGTTGTCTCCACTTTCGTGTTGCACATGTTTTCAGATTAAATGCTAATGGGGGTCTATGTGGCTGAGTGGTTAAGCGCTCCACTCGCTTTCCGAAGGTCGTGAGTTTAAACTCGGGTCGTGCCGTTGAGTTCATGGCTACATTATTCAGAGATTCATAGGATGGTAACCGGAGCTATGTAATGCATGCTTTGTGTAATACTCTCTGTAGGTGGCCTGTCATTTCTGCTTAGAGCCATATGAGGTAAAACCCGGTGCAATGAAGTTAATCCTTCGGCTTTAAACCCTATGTACATTTCACAGTAAATAAATCGTTGCTGCTCTGCCTTGTTCAAGACGACATGTAACGACATTTAGAGGTGGTAAAATATACGTTTTCTAACTTGTATATACGATAACAGCTGAAAGATCGCAGTATCTTCTATTTCTAAGAATGTATTTACTGGTAAAGCACATGGATAAGCTGAAATGCGCCTGCAGACAAAATGGTATTTCTTGCAGACACACTGTCAGTTATAAAAAAACCTGAAGTCTAAACCCGCTGGAGTAAAGTACAGAACCTAAAAAGAGAACTTGCTCAGATGTCAGAAACGGCAGCATTTCACTTCCATTGGATTCAATTTTCTTGTGACATTGCATGCGATAAAACTGCCATTGTCTTAGCTAAGGAGGGCAGTGTCAAAGAGCAAATTTACCAATCACTGTCTGTTCAAGACATCAAAACCTCCTACAGAGAAAATCTGCAATAGACTGGAAGACAAACACTGGATATGATTATGGAAAAGACTTCCTTAAAGACCTAAGCAGAACAAACCAGGTCATTATATTTCGACTACGCACAGGACACTGTCGATTAAACAGACATTTGCATAAACTAAGAATAAATCAAACAGCTCTCTTCCATTGTCAGCAGGCGGACCAGGCACCTGAGCATGTTCTGCAAGACTGTCCTCTCATATGTTAGCTGAGAAGCAACATGTGGCCACACCCAGTCGACCTAAAAACTAAGTCTGACAGATCTGAACTTAACTGCCCAGCTTGTGGTCCACAGTAAACTAAGCGTATGACCAGAGATCCAAGAAGAAGACGAATTACTCGTGACTGCCCAGATAAACACGCTCTCATAAAACTACCAAAAAACCCCTAAAGTGAATACCGGCTATCTGTGTAATATCTGGAAATGAGAGAGCAGACTGGCTGGCTAAGAGGAAATAGAAAAAAAAAAACCCAAACACTGAATGTCATTACCATCGATCAATGCTCATATCAAAGAAAACTACAAGAATTCGAGGATGCTACAAACCAATGCCAAACACTCACAAGACCTCGTCTGCAGACTCAACAGAAAAGAGCATACAAAATTCGCCTGACAGACAATAGGACACTGCCGGCTCAACTACGACATGCCCAGAATAAAGTTTGCTCAGAGTATACAGTGTGCATGTCAGATTGAAACACAAACTCTAAATCCCATCCTCAATCATGTCCATTGTACCTACCCCAGCGAAACGAAACATGGCCTTGCGAACGAAGAATACATACAGAGCAGGCTTTGTGTAACATTCGAAGACTCCAACTGACGTGCAGCTTCGTAGAGATAGCACTTCTTATAATCAAGACAGCGCATATAAAACCGATCGCAAGAAAAAGAATAAGATTTGCTCTAATTAATAAACTATCAGAAAATACATGACAGACAAGTCGATCACTTCAATTATTGCAGGTATTGTAGATATACCTTAATATCTTTAATTGGAGGTCTTTATGATGCGGTGGTTAAGACGTTTGCCTGCCGTTCTGAAGATCATGGTTTCCAATCCATTGCAATTTGTTCATGATATCCCTAGAATTATTGCTGGGTCTATGGGGTTTGCGCTTTGTGCAATACTCTCAACAGGTGGCAGGCCATTTCTGCCGACAGGAACGGATCTATATGGAGAAACCCAGTGCTATGAAGTCAAGCCTTTGCCTTTAGACCATGTTATCCCGCTGAGCATTTTATAAACCATAAACGCAGATCTTCTCTTCATTTTGTCTGGTATTGCGCTTTTGACTCATTTTTGCGCGAGGTCTAAGATTACCATTTTACAGGGGACGCAATAAAAAAATGTTTCAATCTCAGACAAACACTTACCCACACAGGGAATATCGGTACGATATAAATCATTATTAGATAGAGCCGTTTCTGCTACCTCTCTACTATTTATTTAGTTGGCAGATAGTTCATAGTTCATAAGTACGGTTCCAACTTCAGTGCAACGAGTCACGCCATAATTGCTCCGTTCATATGCCAATGAAAATCACACGAAATGCTAACAACTGTGAAATGTCTCTTGTGTGAACTAATTTCAGAATGAAACAGCCTTGTACCGCCACAAAACGCAACATGCACCGCATAAATGCATATGGCCGTCGCTAAAGTTGCAACACACAACTGTTCATCACTTTAATTGCAATTCATGTCGAAGGGAACATCAATCAAGACAACATCCAGCTTTCTGCACCTGCAATATAATTGCATACGGCAGATTGAGTTTGTTCGTCATAACCGCTGTCCGCCATTTTATGAATACACACAACAAACGCACGGTTGACACAGCAAAAGCATTCCATGTAACATTAATAGCTAACAGCGTTGCTCAAGCACTAACTCGGTAGCTCGGCAAACGAAATTGGAAAATACACGACCAAACATAGCAGAAATACGCTAGCAAAGTCGTGTCCATAATCAAACAGTCCTGGATCTGAATGGCCCTCCCACATTCCGCCATTGCTGGCCAGATTTTCCCAATGTTGACAGAACAAAATATAAAACTAATTATTACTTGAACATGAACTTAACTCTCTTTGTTCTATTAATAATGAAATTTAATTTCCCGTAGCCTTTTCAGATTTTAGAGTATGAAGTCACTTCACATTTATACGTATATATACCAAGTATGTTGAGGTAGGAGGGTAAATTTCTTTCCTGACGTGTGGAAAGTCGAGTGTTGGATTGAGCTTACAACACTCTTGTGTCCGAGTCGTTATGTGTACGCTTATGCATTACGCTAATCCGTCCAACTCTTTCGTCTACTACAGTTGCTATTAAAGTTCAATGCTGTTCCAGTTTCAACTTTAGTTGCATCCGTTTCTTTCAAAATATTTTCCCAAGTATCGCTATAATGAAATAGCATCACATGTCTTCTAGTTGATTCTAACACAATTTTTACAGATCGACTAATCAACTAATGAGTTTTGTAAATATTATGAGAGAGAATAGACTGCCCTCGAGTAAGATTTCAATCACAAACAATGGAGAAATGATATTGAATACACTAGTTTACTCATCCCTTGAGATATTACTATTTCTACTCTGTTAGTAAGAAGGGAAGTAATTGTTGTTGTTCGTTCATTGTTGTAGTTCGTTCTCTATTATGCTCTTTGGGTTGGTTGTTTTCTGACGAATACATGATTGTTGTTCCAGGTAGTAATTTCCTTGGGTTGTTATATATATATTTATTTATTTACTAAATTGATGTTGTTCCTTATTGACGGTGGCTTCTTTCTTTACACATGGCTTTCATACGTCCACAATATATTCAACAACTATGGTGTATTTATATATACATGTTTATTTTGATGTTACAAGTGCAGACAACACACAAACACGTCTATCCATGTCCACTGTTTATGCTCGTCTCCCTATGTTGTCACTATGTCGCTAAGCAGTACTAACAAATCTACGTCAACTAGTTTCACTACGTCAATGTCTCGTTCTAGTGTTGCTACTGCTTATAGTGAGCAGATTTGGTGTGCAAACACTACAGTCTTTACTTATACATTTCTACAAACTTATCTATCTAAACTACCTAAACTACCTGTCTAGTCTGTTGGCTACTACCTGGGGTTAGGGACGGTTGTGCCGTTCCTGGCACACTACTACATAATGGCTACCAACAACACATTAACTATGATCTCATTTCTACTTTTTAATTTGTAAATCAACAGATACCAGTAAAACTATCAGGTTTCAGATAATCTTTCGAGAATCTTTGATAACGAAGTTGATTAAACGCTACGATAGTGACAATGTCAAATTAAAATGTCGTGTTTCAAGGCCAGTTTGAGTCAATAATTTTCTACATGCACGCGGTACGCCTTTGGACTACAAGAAATCCTTATCCCTAATTTGGAATCTAAATTACACGTACCTTGTAGTTCCAAGTAATGCTCGCATGAATGACGAGAGACACTAGTTATAAGGACTGCAAGCCTTCACGTAAATATCAGTCAGCGGTGTCATATTAGGCACCATGACTACGTCTGAATTCATAACAGGAGAACAATAATATAATCGAAACTAAATCTTACCAATTCCAAAACTACTAGTTTGTTCACAATGTGTTCTTGTACATATAAATCATGTCAAGGTCCCTTAAAGAACAAAAACAAATAGACTGATAGTACTCATCATCATCAGGTGCCGTCTCCACATCGAAGGTTGGCTGCAATGAATCTCCAGCATCCTCTGTCTTTCGCCTTGGTGTTGCACACTGCCAGACTATAACCTGTCCATTTCTTAAAGTTTCCCTCCCACTTATCTCTCGGTCTTCCTCTTCTCTCTCCCCTCAACTTTCCCTCTAGTAAATATTTTATCATGGTGTCATGTCTTTTTATGTGCCCAAAATACTTTAGTTGTCTGAATTTTATTTTTCTTAATAATTGTTTCTTCATGCCTAGCTTTCCTAAAACTTGTTTATTTGTCTGTTTTTCTGCCTATTCTTCTATATATCCACATCTCAAATGCATCAATTCTGTCTTCTAACTGCTTGTTCATTGTCCATGTTTCCGAGCCATACATTAATATAGGATATATATAGCATTTGATCATTCTCATTTTTAGCCTGCTTGTAATTTGTTTGGATGTCAGTAACTTTCTCATACTATTGAAGTTATCCTTGGCCATTCCTATTCTCTTTTAATTTCTATTATACATCTGCCATCATCTGTTATCATCTGACCAAGATATGTACCATGATAGTACTAATGTGATTACTTAGAGACTTGTCAACGATTTCTGTTATATGTTTAACTGTGATCATTATTTGCTGTAATGGCTAAACTATCAATAATGTTCTAATCCAGATATGTACCAGAGCTACGAGTGTACCACCTATACGCGTAGACGTTAAATATAATTTTATTTTTCACTTTACTCAAAGACTTATTTAACCGGTATAGTGTGGGTTGTCTCCACGAAACAGGAAACACCAATATGTAATATCAAAATAAATAACACAGCACTGAAACAATTCCATCGATTCAAGTACATAGGAACACTCCTGACATCAGATGGCAGGTGTAAAACAGAGATTAGAAGTAGAATAGCTCAAGCGAAAGCATCTTTTATGAAAATGAAAAACACACTATGCGTGAATTCACTAAAAATGACACTACGAAAACGAATACTCCATTGCTATATTGATCCAATATTTCTGTATGGCAGCGAATCATGGACAATGAAAAATCAATACGATCATTAGAAGCCACTGTGATGTGGTTTTACAGAAGAATGCTGAAAATTCCATGGACAGCGAAGAAAACAAATGAGGAGGTTTTAAATCAGGCCTGCACACAAATAAACATTGTCAAAAGAATAAGAATTAGACAATCAAGGTTCTTCGGGCATATACTGCTATGAGAAGGTTTAGAACATTTGGTCTATTGTCTATTCCCAGGTGGAAGATGTAGGGATGGAGCTTTAATTTGCGTTCTAGGGCTAGATGAGTTGCCCTTGTTGTGTTGTATCCGTGTTTATGTAGTGTAGTCTTGATATTGTCTATCCATCTTTTTCTTGGTCGTCCCTTACCTCTAGTACCCGATCTCTTTTTATACATTATCAAAACAGACAAAATTCAGGGAAGGAGAAACTGCGGAAGACAGAGGGAGAAGATGTTGGATGGCCTGACATCATGGTTCGACACAAGATTGATGTCAGAACTGATTACATGCACCAAGCAGAGAGAGTTGTGGAGAGACATGATCGCCCACGCCGGCAGGCATGGCACTTGATTGATTGATATTGTGGGTAGTAGATGGAGGTGGATTGCACATGTATGTCGTATGTCAGTATGGGCATTGGCTAGGACAGCTCAAAGATGGACAGTGGATGGGAAGAGAAAGCCTGGACTTCCAAAGAAAACATGGTGAATAACGGTGGAGAGAGTTGAAGGAGTGTGACCTGACGTGGGAGACGGTTGGTAGAAAGGTAGCAGAACGGAAACAGTGGAAGTCTACTGTGGAAGCCGTATGTGTCAATCGGGACAGGAAGAGGATATAAATATATAGATTGTAGGAAGGGGTGTATATATGAAGCTCCTCTCTCTCTCTCTCTCGATCCTCGTATATGTAAAGTGAAACACTTTGTGTTGATAATTATTTATTTTTTGGCATTTGGCAGCTAAGTTAATTATTTCTTTCGTCTTCTTTCTTTTGTTATCAAACTGATACTGTGTTGTTGCTAAGAGTCTTGGTTTTCTGTTTTTGTCTTGCGCTGTTACAGTGGCTTGAGTGATAGATATATTTGCTTTGCGGCATAATCTGCTATGTAATCTAACCATCTTTTCGTGATTTCTCCTCTGCCTTGTTTCCTGATGTTCTGTTGTTGAAGTGGAGTTTAGTTGCATTCTTATTAAGTGGCAGAACCAATTCATTAGTTGTTTCTCAATGTAATTCAAGCAATGCCCAAGCAGTAACACTATTCACTAGTTGCTAAAAAAGAGACTGAATAACTATGAGCAGCGTGAAATGATGAGCTCATCAGTTTCGAATATATTTTAAGGAAACTCTCAGACATCGACATAGTTACAAACAACGAACACATGGCTCATACTGAGACGGCTTTCCCAAACAGTTTATCCCGAAATGGCATCTGTGGGTTTTTTTTAACTAGAAATGTTAACAAAATGGTAAAACGACTGAAGTAGTGAAATGACTGGCGTGCAGTAGTCTTACGTTTGGATAAACGTCTGTAACTGAGAAAATGCAGAGATTTTTTACCAGCTGTCCCTGAACTTTATGAATGTTCTATACCCACATCGTTAAAGCCACGAGAGTAATATTATCAGATCGATATATAATAACGTACAGGTCTTGTACGAGAACTATTTATAGTTGCGTAGTTGAAATCTGACGTGATGTGACCACTTGAAACGAGGATAATATTGCCTGTAGCATGTCGCGTGAGGATATTTGTGTAGTTCCATTGATAACTAAAAATAAGTTTAGTAATTTGTAACTTTACAATGGTAAATGTAAATGAATTCTGGAGTATGGCAAAATATATATATATAATGTGTGCACGAATGCTAAAAACAGATGATTTGTTCAAAGTTCAAGCACGAAATGTCGTATAGAATCGGGAAATGAAGGTAGAATCGTGGCAATATAGTCTTAATATAGAAAGAGTCTTCTGTTTACAATTAACGACAAAAAGTATAAATAGATATATTGTGTTTATGTTTAAAAAGTAGACGTTTGTCGTCGAGAATAATAGATAATAATGATGATAACTGACAATGATGATGGATATAACGATGATGATCTTCTTCTTCTTCTTTGCGTTCATTCTTTACAACCAATTTGAATCACTCTTTGTGATATGTTTGATCTTTGCCAAGAACGTGTATACTTTGCACGTTGGTTTGGTAGGCCCCTAAGTGCATAAGACTTCTACCCGTTTAGGACACGTGCATCCGGTTTCAGCCAAACCGCCTTAGTCGCCTCTTACGACATGCGTGGCAGGTAATAGTGATTATTTTCTTTCCACCCCAAATTTGGGTCCCGGTAACCACTCGGGCGTATGATGATGATGAGAACAACTTCTTCTTCTGCGAACGCTCCATATCGATCATTTCGTTAACCACTCTGTGCGATTTGTATGTGATCTGAGACTAAGAGCGACTGTACGTTGTGCCAGTTATGCTCCTACAGATAGGCCAGCAAATCTGATTTCTGCAATGTTTTTTATTTACTATTGTAGCTTCCCTAGGTCCTACATCAGTCGCCTTTTACGACATTCCTTGTAGGTCGCAGTGATACTATTCTTTGCTTCACTTGCGGGCCCTGGCACCACACGAGCGGATGAGAACAACAATAATGATGATCAGTTATCAGTTATATGAGGACTATCATCATAGCATTCCAGACATGTCCATAGGTGCTACGATCTTCGCTCAGCAAATCCAGCAGCGTCCAGCGACCCAACACGCCAGTTCGATGTTGATTAATCAATCTCCTTGCATATTTAGTATGTCGTTCTTTTCGGCTGCACCAATATTGACACCCATCTCTTTCAATCTGGTCAGCGAGTGGGATTCAATCTGGTCAGAGAGTGGGATTCAATCTGGTCAGCGAGTGGGATTCAATCTGGTCAGCGAGTGGGATTCAATCTGGTCAGCGAGTGGAATAATGATGATACAGCTACTCATATTGATCATCTTTAACTGAAGCTACAGAGTTCGTAATTTGTGCCATACTCTCAGTAAGTGACGTGCATGTCTATGGAGGAGGACTGAGTCATATGGGGTAAAACCCGGTGCAATGAAGTGAATTTATCATATTTAGAACTTATAGAGCATTTAATTTCTTGATGAAGCTCAATATTGATATTGTAACTATTTCTTTCATGATCTATTTATGCCTAAATCTATCTTTTCTTGATACTCACAATATTCTGCATTGACATCATCGCCTTGCATCATCGCTCTGGTGACTAGACTTCATCGTTCTGGTGACTAGTTTTCTTCTATTGTTTGAAATCAACGTAGAGCAAGTAACAAGATTTATTGGTGACAGATTTTAGAAAAGGCATCAATAATTCTATGACATGTTCACATACGACTGACTTGGTCGACAATTGTAGCTGTTACATTGATTAATTATGCTCTAATTTTTCTTATTATTTTGTGGTCACACTGTGGTAGCTTCTATGGTTATGATATGACTCAGGTCTATTACCTCGACGTTCTGAGTTCGAATCACGCTGGGACTATTTAGTTCAAATTGTTTCGCGGATTTTCAAAGGTCGATGGCACCACCTGTTCAGAAAGCAATGGCAAACTACTGAACGTAGTAATGCCTAGAAAAATCACAAAAAGCGTTTAAAGGATGTAGTTGATTCGCCTGTAAAGTCCTGTCAAGGATATGCAATTAACTTAACTAACTGCAACCAGGTTTAGCCTAGTGTTGTGGTTTTCTGTTTTTGTCGTTCTCTGCTCTAGTGGCGTGGGTGATAGTTATTTTTGCTTTTCGACGGGATGCATCTATCCATCTTTTTCGTGGTCTTGCGTTCGCCTTCTTTCCCGATGTTCTGTTGTAGAAGACTGTATGCAGTGGAGTTTGGTTGCTTTCTTATTAAGTGGCTGAACCACTTCATTCTTTGTTTCTCAATGTAATTCAAGCAAGGTTTTGTTCCAACTTTCTTTCTTATACTGATGTTGGTGACTCTGTCTTTTCTGGGTGTTAACTCTGTGTTGTGTAACTTTCTGTTTCTGGTACTTCTGGTGTACTGGTAACTTTTCTGGTGTTGTGGTAACTTTTCTGGTGTTGGTAACTTTCTGGTGTTGTTGTAACTTCTGGTGTTGTCTTGGTGTCTGGTAACTGGTGTTGTTGGTAACTTTTCTGGTGTTGTTGGAGTGCTTGAATTTATATATCACTAAAAGTGTGAGGGTAGCAAGTGTCTCAAAATCTCTACATATAAATCTATAAATCTATTCTTATCATGACGCTGTGATGCAAAACAGGATTAAAGAAAGGAAATAAGAGAGTTACAAAAAATGATGCATGCCACACTGACAATTCTTAGAACATTCTATTTAATATAAATTTTAGTTGTCTTGATATTTGCGTCACATGTCATTAAAGTACAGCTTTGTAGTCAATCACTGGTTGTTGTTTTGTTTTGTTAACCGATTTTCAAATCTTTACTTTTCAAATATCTCAGATCGGTTTTATGTAACGCTGATTACCTCTTCGTTTGACTTACACTTGTTAATAATTGTTGCGTAGGATGCTTCGATTTTTTGTTGTTTTTGAATCTGTCGTTTACTTGGTGTAATCTTGACTTTATTTGTTGGAAATAGTCGAAGTATGTCAATGATTGTTTCCCCTTGTGTGTAGGTGTAGAGACGTACTGTAATGATCTAAATTCGTGCATCAGTGGTTGGTGATTAATTTAAAGTACATAGAATTCGGTCTTCAACCATTAAACGGAAAATAACGACTTTCTGAATGTGGTGAAAAATTTGTCAGACTACTGTAAACGTGATGCTGCTGATATTCATAAACATAACATAACTGGACAGATCACAAGTAACATGAGTCAATACACATCGATTCTGTTTACTGCAGTTGAGTTGTTTCTTTTTTTCAATGAGTTCTTTGTTATCTGTTTGCTATTAGTTTGGTATTTTTGGGGTTTTTTTTAATGATAACCCTTTATCCCTTCTCATGTGATTTATTGGCTCAAAGTATATTTTAAAGTTGATGCATAGCGAACATATTATAAGTGATAATTTAGTATGCACTGCAAAGTAAATACATCTAGAGGTAAAACAAACTACGGAGATAAAGGGTTAATTTAGTTACAATTGAGATGCAGAGGGCACATGTAAGACCGGCAATAGCACATGGGTGGAAACTCTGACGGTCTCCCTGTGACCAACCAGAGCTGGTACTATGCCACACTATATCTCCAGATGTGGCACTTTCAGGTGAGTTTTTTTCTGTATGTAAACTTTTAGTTTACCCGTCTGCATAAATGTGTGTTCTGCTGGATATTATACATACACATCATCAAGGTGCGTATCCTTTATATGACGTTGCTCTCTTTGCAGCACATCTGAAATTCACTCTGTCTCTAACCAGTTTACCCACTTCGCGATGGTCATATTCATGGTTTCTTTAATATCTTGTAGCCATCTTCTTCTTGGTCTGCCTCTGCGTCCTGGGACCCTGCCCTCTAGTATTGTTCTTTCCATGTCATCGGGACGCTTAATGTGACCAAAGTATCTACTTTTTCTGTATAGTATGTTGTTTATCAGCCAATTCTCTTAACATTTAGTTCTTTCAGGACATCAGTGTTCTTTCTTTTTTCTGTCCATGTTATTCGTAGGATCTTTCTGTAGCATTTAGTTTCGAAGGACTGGATTTTCGTTCTTGTTTTTTTGTGTAATGGTCCATGATTCACAACCATAAGTAGCCACTGGGAAAATGCATGTTCTCAATATTTTTAATTTTAATATTTTGCTGGTGTTTTGCCACATGTTCTTCATTGTGTTTAACTTCTTGATTGCTATTGCCAATCTTCTTGAGATCTCTTTGGAGCAGTCACCATTATTGTTAATTATTGAGCACAAGTATTCGTAGTCTCTACACATTGGAGTTCTTCATTGTTTATTTGGATGTTAGGTGAGCCTTTTGCTTTGTCAGTTGACATTATAAACAATGCCCGAAATTTGGATGTGCCTGGTCTATATATCAAATAGTGTCTATCGAGGGTGCAACGTACTCACGCTCTCAGATCACAAAGAGGGGTTAACTTAGTTGATAACGCTGTCCCCGGTAGCAGAAGGCCGAATAGCTTAGCCGACAAATCGAAATTTCTCTTTTGATGGGACTTGGCTTTTATATATGTTTGATAGAACACTGTAAGCTTTATTGTAATTTTACTCAATTCTTCTTGAGTTCATGGTTATTTATTGATGAAAAGTGTTAATAATACTGATATTCCTTATTGTTAAATTTAATTTATAATATAACCAAGTTCTTGCATGTTGTGTCGTTTTTAAAGAATTCCTTTCTAGCTAACAATACTGAAATGCGAGGGTCAAGCGACACTTGTGGTCTGATTTCTGAAAATGTTTACCTCAGCTCGATAGCCTAATGTTACCGGGACCCACGGTTAATAAGAAGGAATACAAACAAACAGACAACATAATCGAATATTTTGTACATTCCAATTCTTCATATAGTTTATTACATATAGTAATATTTTCTGACGTGTAGGAATTATACTTTGTACAAGCAGAACTTGATATATTTTCTTATTTGCGTTCGTTCTTTACGACCAATTTTAATCACCCTCTGTGATATGTTTGATATTTGCCAAGAACGTGCATACTTTGCACATTGGTTTGGTAGGCCCCTAAACGCATAGACTTCTACAGTTTAGGACACATGCATCCGATTTCAGCCAAACCTCCTTACTTGCCTCTTAACATGCGTGGCAGATAACAGTGGCTCTATTCTTTACACCCCAAATTTGGGACCCGGTAACCACTCGGGAGGAACTTGATATATGAGTGGTAGAACGAGGAATATGCTTCACCAAGGAGCCAGGGAACCATCAGTATGCGTACCTTTTGACATCCGCTGAAGGACACTAAACCCCTATGTGTCTGCAGGAAGTTTTTAGGCGTCATTTTAGTAGCCAATAACAAATGACATGTTACCAAAGTGCAATGATGATGGTTCTATCAATAAATCAATCAATCAATCATCCTTACATTATCATTACTAATACCAGAAGCGAATTGGTATAGAAATAAAGGGAAAAAACATTGCAACAAAACTATGTTGTTGTTTTTAGTGTGGCAACATACTCAACAAGGATATTGTATGTATATCATATCAGGAATATTATGTTATATTTGCATGACAGATATCGAAGATATATGTAAAGTCAACACTCTGTTACAGAAGGCCCAAGTGAGATTGGCCGCTCACATTTCTCGGATGCCTGATAAATTAATCCCAAAACAGTTGATGCCAAAACAGGCGAGCTTTAACGGAGTAGACGTTCAGATGGTGGACATAATAAATGCTTTAAAGACACTCAAATAGTGTCTTTGAAATGTTTCGATATAGTCACCACGTGCTTGGAATCCCTGGCGCAAGATCGCCAAATGTGGCGCTGTAACAACACAAGAGAAACTCGCATAGCTGAGAATTGTCGTGCTGTTGAGGCACAGAAAAAAAAAACAAGCTGCTCGAAAAGACAGAACACACAACGCCCACAAGTCTAACCTCGATCATGTATAACTGTGGTAAGGATTGTGTTCTGGATTGACATCAGTCACCTAACACCTAGAGATGCAGAGCTCACTCTGAGGCTGGCATCACGCTTGCGAGACGGCCACTAATCAAAATCAAAATAATATAACATTGTTATCAATAAAGACGTTTTTTCTGTTTTCTTATAACTCTATAACTATCTCAAGCTTCCAGCTGTTAAATTTCTTAGCTAAGGTTGTTTTATTTTTTTAATTAAAGGGTAGAAACTCCAGGACATCATTTCATTGTGAAACAATACACATAAAGTTGTCTGCCCTTTGATTTAATATGAAAGGAATAGCGATACCAGAATGGTTTGTCGAAGTTAACATAAAATGTAAACATTGTTTGCCATAAACAACATGTTTTATGTTGTTGTTATTATTATAGCACGATCAACAGAAACTCAATCGAAATCATCGATAAACAGATAGGAGAAGTCTTGCATCTACTACAGCACCAATTCTGGTATATCAGAAGTCTATAACGAAATCAACATCTGTAAAATAGTAAATGTTGTCCTAAAAAATTAATACAATTTCCCGTAACCTTTTCACACCTTAGGAAGTCACTTCACTTCACATTTCTTGCTCCTAGAGTGCAGGAAGTAGGAGGACCAATTCCTTTCCTCACGTGTGTAACGTCTAGTGTGGGATTGAACCCACACCCCCTCTGTGTCCTAGTTGATAGGCGAACGCTCATGCGCTACGGTAATATGACCCATAAATGTTGTGTCTTAGGCCTAGCAGATACTATTCCTATTTTATATTATTCCTATACATTAGGCATCACAGAAACAGTTAGACAGTGAATACTTAACTGCCCTAAAATTGGATAACAAAAGATCTACAATACAGCACCAAACAAATGTACACGTAAAGAAACTAGATTACACACCTCTTTCTTTTTCGAATCCTGTGTGCCTCACAGCGTCAGGTCAGGAAGAGATTTATAAAATGGACCCAAGAAATGCGCTTTGTAAATAGTTTCTTTCGTCGCCTCTGGTATCTCTGAGGTCCATCTTTAGCGTGGCCGGCCTTTTGCTTTGTACCCATTGTATCGGAGCAGCATTGCTCTTTGAGGTGCACTGTCTGATGGTAATCTGCTTACGTGGCCGAACCATTTAATTTGTTGTTTCTTGATGAAGTCTAGTACTGATGTTGTACCCACTTTTTCCTGATGTCTTCATTTCTCAACCGGTCTCTTCTTGTTACACCCAGCATTCTGCGTAGACACTTCATCTCTGTTGTGACTAGTTTTCTTCTATCGTTTGTTGTCAGCGTTCAGGTTTGGCACTGGTAACATAATGTGGGGAGAAAGATTGTGTTGAACATCGCTCTTTTTGTGTTCATGGTGACGTGTTTGTATCTTAAAATTGTCGCCATTTGCCCTATCATTTGGTTTGCTTTGTTGCATCTGTGTTGAATTTCATTAGTTATTCTTCCGTTTGCTGAAAAAATACTCCCCATTTATGTGAAGTCTTTTACTTGATTTAGTGGGCGATTGTCGATGGAGATATTGGTAGTGCTTTCCTCTCTGGCGAATGTCATTACTTCTGTTTTGTCAATGTTTATTCTCATGTTGTATTCGTTACATGCTGCTAACTGGAGTCTGTTGGTGTGTTGTTGTAGCTGTTCTTCTGTTGTTGATATGATTGCCTGATCGTCTGCAAAAATAAATTCATTTAAGAGCTCTCCGAGGTTGTTTCCTTCACTGGTGTTAGCTATTTTACTATTTTACACACCTCTACTACATCGAAATTGATTCTGTCTCACTAGACTGGTCACATGTAAATTTCTTTTACAAAACAGAATATACGTACACAACAGATGTTCATGTTTTAGAAGATATAAGTTATGCATACCGATAGATGCCGTAAAATGTGAAAACCATGAACAAAAATCTAGTGGATACATTAACCAACACTGAACGGGAGTTGTTAGTCTAAACACACTGAAAGACATACTTAGGGGAAGATGGGAGTAAGTATGTACATGTCCGATGTGCGGTGAAGATGATCCTCAAATGAACAATAGGAGACATGTGCTGATGACCTAACGCTTTAATTAAAATTATAAGATCTCTTTCGAGTAGGAGCCTTCTCACATTTCAGGAACGCATACACAACTGAGAGGATTGAAGACTCTTAGGTTTGAGAACCGCTGTGGAAACCCTATCTAAAACTTCAGTGAGAAAACAGACATGAAATTAGAGTGTCTTGGTATAAGGGAAGACTGTACTAAAACCAGTGGCGGCTCGTGATCCTTTTTGTTGGTGGGGCCAGACACAAATTTTCAAAAAAAATCATGGTTTTGGGATATGTTATATTTTAATTTATTAAATAATAAATACATGTTAGACATTATTTGGGGGCACTGGCCCTAATGACGAGCCGCCACTGACTAAAATTATGTAGCAATGACTAAACGCGTAATAACACAGTAGTGTAGTTTTACAAAATACAAAAACAGTAACAATACACTTCACAGTTATGGATTTATTGTCTGAGTCTATTTGTGTACTATGTTGTGTACCGTATGTTGTGTGCCGTATGTTGTGTGCCGTATATGTTGTGTGCCGTAGTGTTGTGTCCGTGTAAGAAGTGATTTTCTTCTCTTCTGTTGTATCCTTTGCTTGATAAAGACATTTTGGTGGAAATGTTGCTGCGTATTGTTTTTATATTTTGTAAAACTACAGTACTTTGTTTTTACGTGTTTCAAATTTCTTGGGGGAAAAAGAACACATCCTGCAGAAATGGTATATCGCAGAGCACATTTCATCATCCTCATGTGTCATACCAGCTGGCGTAGACGACTATTGAGCTTCACAAATGTTTGTCCTTAGTGCTGACTATCGTTTCTGATCTTGACTACTCTTCCGTGCCAAGAAGCTAGACAAGAAAGTGAAATAAAAACGCATTCCTAGGTCACGGTTGCCCTGAAGAAGAAGAAGAAGAAGAAACAGCGGTATAGATATTTACGTCACAAAATGTCTTATTGTGAAGTAACATCAGACAGTTCTGACTGCCCTCAAAGATTGTTATGTTATCTTTAAGACATAAATAACTTCTGTAACAGACAGGTGTCCGATAATGTCTATCTATACAGGTAAACCATCACATCAATCTGTCGCTCTAACTATCCGTCGCTCTTTAATATAGGCAATCAACAGCAAATCAACATCAACCACTCAACATTATCCTCGGAAATTCAAATCTACAATTTGAAAATACAGTATTGATTCGGTGTCTACAGAGAGACATAATAAACATATGCACTCAGAACTTCCTGCATAGAATCAGACATAGTGGCGGCTCGTCATTAAGGGCCAGTGTGGCCAGGCCCCACCAAAAATAAGGTGTAACGTGTATTTATTTTATTATACATTAAAATATATCCTAACCATGATTTTTCCGAAAATTTCTGTCTGGCCCCACCAACAAAATTATCACGAGCCGCCACTGATCAGACATACGTTTCTGATGCTCTAGTCTGTTTCTTATTGACGTTAATATCATTAGTTATCTTTCACAGCGACCATTTACAGTTTTATTTGCCAATGCAAAGCAAGTGTTAAAGAGCAATGATACTTTTACCGTACAGTTGTTATATATATTTGACATGCGTGGGTGGTAATAACTACTATTACGCTTACTCAAGAATGCTAGACCCTACGTGAGTAGGAGTCTTCGCCACACTACGCAGAACCGCGCCGTGCTATGATACAGAGAGGCGGTCGTATCAGGCGGATCGTAAGGGGGGCAGCATAAACAGTAAAATCAAAATTACAATTGAAGATTATTTTAAGGAAAAAAAACATTTACGGGGCGGAATTTCGAAGACTTGCATCATACTAAGAAAATATACCGCACGGCCCTGACACTAAGCACTAAGTACTATAGGACTAGAGTTGTTGGAGGTGTGTCTGCAAGCCGGGTACTCTCCCCCACGCACTATAGGAAACAGGGAGAAAGCTCATACATTCTGTGGGTTCACTTGGCTCTATACACCTGGACATGCTGGAGTGCAGGGTAACGAGCGTGCAGACTTTCTTGCAAACAATGACAAACTCAAACGGGCAGAAGTATGGACAGAGTCGATATCATTCAATGCGGTACGCTCTCAATTATGTGACATGGTCAGGTCTCAGACACTGGAACGAGTTCGAGAATCAGGCGTTAAGTGTGGACATGCTAGACAGTGTCGTCTTCGTGGTAGAGGGAGAAGATATATTAATCAACTTCTCATGGGTACGGTGAGCAAATGGACTTTAGTATGGCTGCTGCAGCGGAGGACAGAGCATGCATGGGAATGCCCAATGTGCCGTGACGTCGATAGCATAACATAACATAACATTCTGTGGGTTCGACAACAATAACAACTCAAGAATGAAGTTCAACAGAAGAATTAGCGAGGCAGTGTTTACAGCTGAAGTCGAAGAACGTACGCCAGAATAGCGGGAACACTGATAATAAGGAAAGCAGGCTTTCACGCAAACGTCAGTCAGAAGCACCACACCTGGCGCCTTGATTAGCCTGAATTCGTAAAAAAGGCGAACACTAGAAGAACAATTAGCAAGTCGGTGATTACATCTTCCAGAATAACAAAGACGACATTGGCGAAAAAACAAATATACTGAGCGTACGCAAATGCAGGTCTATAGAGCTTGTTGGTGAGCACACACCTATGTGGGTCTGAACCCTGGAATTTTATCAATCGACAGAAAGGAAGACTCAATTCTTTTTATATGAGATGTCTTAGACGTATTTTTGTAAACATATAAACATATAACAAAGAAACGAGTATTTGAAAGAGGAGAAAGTCTTACTATGTCTACTCTCTTCAAGAAGAGATTTTTCAGGGCCGGCCACATCTCGTATATAAAGGTTAACCGAAACATGAAAGGCTGGGTTACATCTTGCACATGAAGGTGTGCCGAACAGGAACGGTTGAGCTATATCTCGCACATGAAGATTTGCCGAACATGAAAGGCTGGGCATATCTCGACATGAAGGTTTGTCAAAACATGAAAGGCTGGGACATATCTGACATGAAGGTTTGTCAAAACATGAAAGGCTGGGCTACAGCTTGCACATGAAGGTTTGTCAAAACATGAAAGGCTGGGCCATATCTCGCACATGAAGGTTTGTCAAAACATGAAAGGCTGGGCTACATCTCGCACATGAAGGTTTGTCAAAACATGAAAGGCTGGGCCATATCTCGCACATGACGGTTTGTCAAAACATGAAAGGCTGGGCTACAGCTTGCACATGAAGGTTTGTCAAAACATGAAAGGCTGGGCCATGTCTCGCACATAAAGGTTTGTCAAAACATGAAAGGCTGGGCCATATCTCGCACATGAAGGTTTGTCAAAACATGAAAGGCTGGGCTACAGCTTGCACATGAAGGTTTGTCAGAACATGAAAGGCTGGGCTACATCTCGCACATGAAGGTTTGTCAAAACATGAAAGGCTGGGCTACAGCTTGCACATGAAGGTTTGTCAAAACATGAAAGGCTGGGCTACATCTCGCACATGACGGTTTGTCAAAACATGAAAGGCTGGGCTACATCTCGCACATGAAGGTTTGTCAAAACATGAAAGGCTGGGCCATATCTCGCACATGACGGTTTGTCAAAACATGAAAGGCTGGGCTACAGCTTGCACATGAAGGTTTGTCAAAACATGAAAGGCTGGGCCATGTCTCGCACATTAAGGTTTGTCAAAACATGAAAGGCTGGGCCATATCTCGCACATGAAGGTTTGTCAAAACATGAAAGGCTGACCATATCTCGCACATGACGGTTTGTCAAAACATGAAAGGCTGGGCTACAGCTTGCACATGAAGGTTTGTCAAAACATGAAAGGCTGGGCCATGTCTCGCACATAAAGGTTTGTCAAAACATGAAAGGCTGGGCCATATCTCGCACATGAAGGTTTGTCAAAACATGAAAGGCTGGGCTACAGCTTGCACATGAAGGTTTGTCAGAACATGAAAGGCTGGGCTACATCTCGCACATGAAGGTTTGTCAAAACATGATAGGCTGGGCTACAGCTTGCACATGAAGGTTTGTCAAAACATGAAAGGCTGTGCTACAGCTTGCACATGAAGGTTTGTCAAAACATGAAAGGCTGGGCTACATCTCGCACATGAAGGTTGGTCAAAACATGAAAGGCTGGGCTACAGCTTGCACATGAAGGTTTGTCAAAACATGAAAGGCTGGGCTACAGCTTGCACATGAAGGTTTGTCAAAACATGAAAGGCTGGGCCATATCTCGCACATGAAGGTTTGTCAAAACATGAAAGGCTGGGCTACATCTCGCACATGAAGGTTTGTCAAAACATGAAAGGCTGGGCTACATCTCGCACATGAAGGTTTGTCAAAACATGAAAGGCTGGGCTACAGCTTGCACATGAAGGTTTGTCAAAACATGAAAGGCTGGGCTACAGCTTGCACATGAAGGTTTGTCAAAACATGAAAGGCTGGGCTACAGCTTGCACATGAAGGTTTGTCAAAACATGAAAGGCTGGGCCATATCTCGCACATGAAGGTTTGTCAAAACATGAAAGGCTGGGCCATATCTCGCACATGACGGTTTGTCAAAACATGAAAGGCTGGGCTACAGCTTGCACATGAAGGATTGTCAAAACATGAAAGGCTGGGCCATATCTCGCACATGAAGGTTTGTCAAAACATGAAAGGCTGGGCTACATCTCGCACATGAAGGTTTGTCAAAACATGAAAGGCTGGGCTACAGCTTGCACATGAACGTTTGTCAAAACATGAAAGGCTGGGCCATATCTCGCACATGAAGGTTTGTCAAAACATGAAAGGCTGGGCTACAGCTTGCACATGAAGGTTTGTCAAAACATGAAAGGCTGGGCTACAGCTTGCACATGAAGGTTTGTCAAAACATGAAAGGCTGGGCCATGTCTCGCACATAAAGGTTTGTCAAAACATGAAAGGCTGGGCCATATCTCGCACATGAAGGTTTGTCAAAACATGAAAGGCTGGGCTACAGCTTGCACATGAAGGTTTGTCAAAACATGAAAGGCTGGGCCATATCTCGCACATGAAGGTTTGTCAAAACATGAAATCTGGGCTACAGCTTGCACATGAAGGTTTGTCAAAACATGAAAGGTTGGGCTACAGTTTGCACATGAAGGTTTGTCAAAACATGAAAGGCTGGGCCATATCTCGCACATGAAGGTTTGTCAAAACATGAAAGGCTGGGCTACATCTCGCACATGAAGGTTTGTCAAAACATGAAAAGCTGGGCTACAGCTTGCACATGAACGTTTGTCAAAACATGAAAGGCTGGGCCATATCTCGCACATGAAGGTTTGTCAAAACATGAAAGGCTGGGCTACAGCTTGCACATGAAGGTTTGTCAAAACATGAAAGGCTGGGCCATGTCTCGCACATAAAGGTTTGTCAAAACATGAAAGGCTGGGCCATATCTCGCACATGAAGGTTTGTCAAAACATGAAAGGCTGGGCTACAGCTTGCACATGAAGGTTTGTCAAAACATGAAAGGCTGGGCTACATCTCGCACATGAAGGTTTGTCAAAACATGAAAAGCTGGGCTACAGCTTGCACATGAAGGTTTGTCAAAACATGAAAGGCTGGGCCATATCTCGCACATGACGGTTTGTCAAAACATGAAAGGCTGGGCTACAGCTTGCACATGAAGGTTTGTCAAAACATGAAAGGCTGGGCCATATCTTGCACATGAAGGTTTGTCAAAACATGAAAGGCTGGGCTACATCTCGTACATGAAGGTTTGTCAAAACATGAAAGGCTGGGCCATATCTCGCACATGAAGGTTTGTCAAAACATGAAAAGTTGGGCCATGTCTCGCACATGAAGGTTTGTCAAAACATGAAAAGCTGGGCTACAGCTTGCACATGAAGGTTTGTCAAAACATGAAAGGCTGGGCCATATCTCGCACATGAAGGTTTGTCAAAACATGAAAGGCTGGGCCATATCTCGCACATGAAGGTTTGTCAAAACATGAAAGGCTGGGCCATATCTCGCACATGACGGTTTGTCAAAACATGAAAGGCTGGGCTACAGCTTGCACATGAAGGTTTGTCAAAACATGAAAGGCTGGGCCATATCTCGCACATGAAGGTTTGTCAAAAAATGAAAGGCTGGCTACATCTCGCACATGAAGGTTTGTCAAAACATGAAAGGCTGGGCTACAGCTTGCACATGAAGGTTTGTCAAAACATGAAAGGCTGGGCCATGTCTCGCACATAAAGGTTTGTCAAAACATGAAAGGCTGGGCCATATCTCGCACATGAAGGTTTGTCAAAACACGAAAGGCTGGGCTACAGCTTGCACATGAAGGTTTGTCAAAACATGAAAGGCTGGGCTACATCTCGCACATGAAGGTTTGTCAAAACATGAAAGGCTGGGCTACAGCTTGCACATGAAGGTTTGTCAAAACATGAAAGGCTGGGCTACAGCTTGCACATGAAGGTTTGTCAAAACATGAAAGGCTGGGCCATATCTCGCACATGAAGGTTTGTCAAAACATGAAAGGCTGGGCCATATCTCGCACATGAAGGTTTGTCAAAACATGAAAAGCTGGGCCATATCTCGCACATGAAGGTTTGTCAAAACATGAAAAGTTGGGCCATGTCTCGCACATGAAGGTTTGTCAAAACATGAAAAGCTGGGCTACAGCTTGCACATGAAGGTTTGTCAAAACATGAAAGGCTGGGCCATATCTCGCACATGAAGGTTTGTCAAAACATGAAAGGCTGGGCCATATCTCGCACATGAAGGTTTGTCAAAACATGAAAGGCTGGGCCATATCTCGCACATGACGGTTTGTCAAAACATGAAAGGCTGGGCTACAGCTTGCACATGAAGGTTTGTCAAAACATGAAAGGCTGGGCCATATCTCGCACATGAAGGTTTGTCAAAACATGAAAGGCTGGGCAACATCTCGCACATGAAGGTTTGTCAAAACATGAAAGGCTGGGCTACAGCTTGCACATGAAGGTTTGTCAAAACATGAAAGGCTGGGCCATGTCTCGCACATAAAGGTTTGTCAAAACATGAAAGGCTGGGCCATATCTCGCACATGAAGGTTTGTCAAAACACGAAAGGCTGGGCTACAGCTTGCACATGAAGGTTTGTCAAAACATGAAAGGCTGGGCTACATCTCGCACATGAAGGTTTGTCAAAACATGAAAGGCTGGGCTACAGCTTGCACATGAAGGTTTGTCAAAACATGAAAGGCTGGGCTACAGCTTGCACATGAAGGTTTGTCAAAACATGAAAGGCTGGGCCATATCTCGCACATGAAGGTTTGTCAAAACATGAAAGGCTGGGCCATATCTCGCACATGAAGGTTTGTCAAAACATGAAAAGCTGGGCCATGTCTCGCACATGAAGGTTTGTCAAAACATGAAAAGCTGGGCCATGTCTCGCACATGAAGGTTTGTCAAAACATGAAAAGCTGGGCCATGTCTCGCACATGAAGGTTTGTCAAAACATGAAAGGCTGGGCCATATCTCGCACATGAAGGTTTGTCAAAACATGAAAGGCTGGGCTACAGCTCGCACATGAAGGTTTGTCAAAACATGAAAAGCTGGGCCATATCTCGCACATGAAGGTTTGTCAAAACATGAAAAGCTGGGCCATGTCTCGCACATGAAGGTTTGTCAAAACATGAAAGGCTGGGCCATATCTCGCACATGAAGGTTTGTCAAAACATGAAAGGCTGGGCTACAGCTCGCACATGAAGGTTTGTCAAAACATGAAAAGCTGGGCCATATCTCGCACATGAAGGTTTGTCAAAACATGAAAGGCTGGGCTACATCTTGCACATGAAGGTTTGTCAAAACATGAAAAGCTGGGCCATATCTCGCACATGAAGGTTTGTCAAAACATGAAAGGCTGGGCTACAGCTTGCACATGAAGGTGTGCCGAATTTTCAAGAATCTCCTTTATGGTGTGCTGATTCATGGCAATAGACCGACTGGAAGACCCTCAAATGAGATATACGGCTGTCTGTAAGCACCATTTTGAAGGCTGCTGACATTAGCACATGCACATGGGACACAGTCGCTAAAGACATATATAACCTGGACAAAGTAGATGCTGAGTAAACTGTTGCATTTTGAACAGTCTGATCAAACCGGCAGGGAAAAAAGAGGCTTTACTCCAGGATGTAATCTCATCTTTCGAGATATGTCTTATCATTAAGGTGTCAGAATTGTGAAAGAGACTGTAAATCCCGTATCGACTACAGAGTCGTCAAAAGAGCTTCTAAAAGGCGTAACTCTGTGGTCCTACTACGCGAATAGGGCCTACTACTGCTACTACTACTGCTACTAGTACTACTACTGATACTACTACTACTGCTGATACTACTACACACGCTACACTACTACTACTGATACTACTACTGCTACTACTACTACTACTGATACTACTACTACTGCTACTACTACTACTACTACTACTGCTACTACCGCTGATACTACTACTACTACTACTGCTACTATTACTACTACTGATACTGCTACTACTGCTACTACTACTACTACTGCTACTATTACTACTACTACTACTTAACCTTCATTCTAACAGTTCTAAAACTGTCGCTATCCACCAGCTACTATCCCAAGTCATCTCCGTAAATTCTGGCGAAACACATAAAAACAAAGTACTGTAGTTTTAGAAAATACAAAAACAAAGTCAGTACACAGCAGCGTTTCTACCGAAAAAGCCTTTATCAAGCAAAGGATTCAAGATAAGTGACGAATTTCACCTCTGGCACAACACACAACATGTAGAGTCAAACTACAAGTTCCTAGTTAGTTTGTTCCTTTCGTGCCAAAGGCGGCACATAGCGCAGAGATTTTAGATCTCCATTTGATGCGGTTCGTTGCTAGCAGTTGGAGATCTTGTATGGTTTTACATCCCAATAGTTTACTTTCTTGTTGGATTGTTCCTAACGGACTTAAAATGCAAATATGTGACTAAAAAACGAGTTTCGGCATTGTTACATAGTTTTACTGCAGTCTTACCCTATATTTGTAAATTCTACATATCAACGTGAGACCCCTTTGGTCCATATCTGAGATCATGAGATATTATATAGTCTTCCAAATATTCTCAGCTTCTGTTAGTTTCAGTTGTCCATGTTGGTAATGTTATTTTCTAGGCGTGTTTCTAATGCGATATTATCAATATTTAATTGTATATGTTCATTTGAGTGAAATATGACTTAATTCACACATATATGTGGCTAGACCAGCATTTCCCAAAGTGGGCAGGTACTGCTCCCAGTGGGCGATGAAGGTTCTAGGGGGCGATGGTGGGTTAAGAAGAATTTGTGAGGTGTTCAGGCGATTAGTGGTTGGTGACTCCTTAAAGAAGAAATTAATAATAAATATTTAAAAAAAACTATTTTCATGATTTTGCGATTGAATAATCATTTAAAATTTGAATTCTGCATTTTAATTCATCTTATGTCCGTCTTACACGGTCCATTTTTTCATCAATTTTCTATTTCATGCATATAATCATTTGAAAATTGACCATGTATGACAGAAATATATATCAATTTTCTATGTCAAAGAGAAATAGAGCACGTGTATATATGATAAGGGGGCGTTGGTAAACTGTTATACTGTGGAGGGGGGCGTTACAAAGTTTGAGTTGTGCAAAGTGGGCGGTGGGCCGAAAAAGTTTGGGAATCTATGGGCTAGACGATTCCCATAATGACTAAATCGTTCAATTCAAAGACAATTACAAAGACTTTACTAGTTTAGCAGTGTAAATAACTGTCAATAGTGATATGGAAACAAAGAGTATTTACCAGCAAAGCTATATGTTCAGGAGTAGGTGTAGCTCAATATGAATCATCTGGAATCATTAGTAAGAAAACGATCTTCAGTTCCCAGTGTAGTCGATTCTCCAGACAGGCAGCTATAATGGGTACTTTCTGGATCTGTTGAACACATTAATGAGAATTGTTACCTGAGATGTTGTTTAAATATTCTGCAGCTTGTGTCAATTCTATATGGGAACAAATAAGAACCTATGGGAGCACCAGTGTCTTGTATACAAAGTTAGTTAGTCTTTCCTCTTGGGCCTGTGGGCGGGGCATAGGGCAGAGGTCATAGCTCTCCATGTCTCGCGGTTCGTTGCTATTTGCTTTAAGTCTTTGATGTTTACTAGGCCCATCGTTGAGCCTTCTCTGGTGATGGTTCTACGCAGAGTCTCTCTTGGTCTTCCTCGTTTTCTTTTTCCTCTGGTGTCCATATGAGGGATTGGTAAGGAGTCTTCTCTCATCCATTCTAAGTGTGAGGCGATGTAGTTCCAGCGGCGCTTTCTTATAAAATTTGATACATTTTCTTGCTTGGTCTCTTGTCTTATTTGTGTATTGGGTCTGAAATCTGACCATTTGAGGTTCAGTATTCTTCTAAGACATTTATTCTCAAAGTTATCTAATTTTCTTCTAGAGCTTTTGTTGCTTTCCAACTCTCGCATCCATAAGTTAATACTGGAATCACACAAGAGTTAAAGATCTTTAATTTTAAGTGCTTGCTGAGTGAATTGACTTCCATATATTTGACAATTTGTTAAAAGCACTTGATGCCAATGCGATTCTGTGTGGAATTTCTGGCGCTGTATCCCCTGTAGATGACATCATACTCCCTAGGTATGTAAAACTTTGACTTTTTCAAGAGTGTAGTTTTTTAGTTGAATATTTTCTTGACTGCTGGTAAGGTCAACAATTTTTGTTTTTGTGGTGTTTATTTGGAGACCAATTTGTCCTGAGATATTTTGGAGAAGGTTTGTTTTCATTTGAATATCTTGATGTGATGAACTCAAAAGGGCTATATCGTCGGCAAAATCAAGGTCTTCTAAAATTTTATCAACCCACTTGATGCCCATATTTGCGTTATTGGTGCATTTTCGCATGACCCAGTCAATTGCTATTCCAAAGAGCATTGGCGATAAGACGCAGCCTTGTTTCACTCCTGTTTCCACTGGGAACCAGTCAGAGTTACCGAAATCTGTTCTTACACTGCAGCGTGATTCACTATAGAAGGATTTTATGATGATGAATTTAGCAGGAAACCATAGTTTTTGAGTAGTTTCCAAAGCGTAGGACGGTGAATACTGTCAAACGCTTTCTGAAAATCAACAAAGTTGATGATTAAATTCGATTGAAATTCTACGAACTCTTCAATGATTGCTCTTAGTGTGAAGATGTGATCTATGCATGCTCGTTTTGGTCTAAACCCTGCTTGTTCTTCTCTTAGCCTTTCATCTATAGACTTTTTGAGTCTCTCGAGTAACATGCTACAAAAAAGTTTTCCTGGCACTGACAGTAGGGTGATCCCACGCCAGTTATTACAATCAGACAAATCTCCTTTTTAGGTAATTTGAAAATAATACCATCTTTCCACTGTTGTGGTGGGGATTCATTTTGCCAGATTTCATTCATAAGTTGGAGTATATGTTGTAAGTTGTTATCATCTGCTGCTTTGAGCATTTCTCCAGAGATGTTATCATCACCAACCGCTTTGTTGTTTCTCAATTTTTTAATAGCAGATTTCAACTCTTCCAGTGTGAATTACTCGCAGGAAGCTTCTAGTGTGGGCATGGTGATTTCTTCATCTAGGTTGGGAACAATCTCTGGTTGCGGTCTATTTAGTATTTCTTTAAAATGTTCTGCCCATCGTTGTTTTTGTTGTTCTTCTGACAGCAGTATCCTACCTTGATTGTCTTTGATGGGTTTATTTGGTGTAGGAGTATGTTTGCATAGTTGCTTCATAATGTGGAATATGGTCTTGTTGTTCCCAGTTTTTGCAGCTGTTTCCGCATCGGTGGCTAGATTGTGAATAAAGTTTTGTTTATCTTTTCGTGTTCTTGACTTCACCTCTTTATCTAACATGGTGTATTTTGTTTCTTGGTATCGTATGCAAGCTTGTCTTTCGTGGATAGAAGAGTTAGTTTTGCTTGTTTTCTTTCTTGAATTTTTGTCCAGGTGTTATCGCTTAGCCACTTTTTCTTCTGTCTTTGGACATACCCTACTGTGTTTTTGCAGCATTTATCAGCGTGTTTTTGAGAAAGTCCCAATTTTCTTCTATGTTGTTCTTTGTGTTCACATTTACCGTTTTGTTTTCTTTGTTCGTGTAGGTATTTCGTACCTCTGTGTTAAATGTGAGTTGTTGTTCTTTTACCAGTAGGGACTGTGAGTTTATTTTCTTGCTTCTAGGTGGTTTATATAGTGACTTGAGTTTTATTTTTATTTTGGCAATGCAGAGATTGTGATCGCTGCCAACATCTGCTCCTCTGTAGGCTCAGGCATCTTGTATTGATGAACGGAATTTGGTATTAATGCAAAAATGGTCAATCTGGTTTTTTTGTGATGTTATCAGGCGAGTTCCACGTAATTTTATGAATTTTTTGTGTGGAAACAAGGAGTTTGCTATTACCAGATTTGCTATTCCACAAAATTATGTTAGTCTCTCTCCGTTTTGATTTAAGTCTCCTAGTCCATGTTTTCCCATATATTTTTCTACGCCCTTGTTTTCTGACCCTATTTTGGCGTTAAAATCACCCATCACAACAGTAATGTCGTGTATACAAAGGCTTTGTTTGTTTTCAGTTCTTTGTCTTCTTCTTGGTTTCCTCTCATATGTTAACTTGAATATGTTGAACAAGTTTCCAAAGCAAGTTTTCGAGATCTTCAAAGAATTTGTCCCGCAATAGCAAATGTAACGATTACACAAGCATTTTCTGCTTCTCGTACACTGTACAACTTTGTTAAGTGTTTAGAAGGCATTGAGTCAGTGTCACATCCCTCTCATCAGAAGTTTGTATCCTTATCTTGTTGAAAAGACGGTATCTTAGTCAGTGGCCTATGCGGGTTTGACTTTGCGGTTTGCACTATTCTGTTGAGCAGGCAATATAAATTTGTTCATTTATTTCCAACCGCAAAAGAAGGAACATATTTCGGAGGATAATGTTAATGATAAGGATGAATATGATAATAATGATGATTATGATTACGACGATAGACGATGAGGATCATGATGGTGATGATGACAGTGATGTTGATGATGGTTATGATGATGATAATGGTAACTGATGAGGACGATGATAGGGGTGGTGATGTGATGATGATGTTATATCTTCTTCACAACAAAGTGCAGACAGTAAAAGACAAGATAATAGTATAAACTTCAACAAAACAAATGACATATCAAACTGAGCAAAACAAAGTACATTTCAATTATTTTGTTACAATAGACAAAGATAGCACATCAAGATGAACAGAGAGAGATAATAAAAAATGTTTCACATTGAAGACCACATCTTCAAAGATGAAGCAACAAAACAGAATATCACTGCAATTATTTCTATATACAGATTTTGTGGTGAATACTTAGTCCGACAAATAGAACTCTTCATTTGTGGTGAATACTTTGTCCAACATACAGAACTCTTCATTTTGTGGTGAATACTTTGTCCGATATATATAGAATTCTTCATTTTGTGGTAAATAATTTGTCCGATATATATAGAACTCCTCATTTTGTAGTGAATACTTTGTCCGATATATAGAACTCTTCATTTTGTGGTGAATACTTTGTCCGATTTATAGAACTCTTCATTTTGTGGTAAATAATTTGTCCGATATATATAGAATTTTCATTTTGTAGTGAATACTTTGTCCAACATATAGAACTCTTCATTTTGTAGTGAATACTTTGTCCGATATATAGAACTCTTCATTTTGTGGTGAATACTTTGTTCGATATATAGAACTCTTCATTTTGTGGTGAATACTTTGTCCGATATATAGAACTCTTCATTTTGTGGTGAATACTTTGTCCGATATATAGAACTCTTCATTTTGTGGTGAATACTTTGTCCGATATATAGAACTCTTCATTTTGTGGTGAATACTTTGTCCGACATATAGAACTCTTCATTTTGATTTATTACAGTGAAATCTATTGTCTTTTGTCTTTTCACAGGTGGATGATGGAATTGATTGTCCCCTCTTGACCTTTAAGCGTTGGTGCGGGAGTTTTTTTTTCGATCCAGAACCGGTTTTTTCGGCTCGGTGAAATGCACATCGTAACCCTTCGGTTCGGTGCCCCGAACACAGTAATTCTGGAGAACCTGTGGCTTTTCTGCCAGCACTCGGAATTGAATCGCACTCACAGGGGGCTTGTCACCCGTCGTCCAAAGTGCTACGAACACGCTGGGCAGGCGGTAATTTGCGTTTTCCATGCCAGATAAATCTCCTTAGCTGTGTTATATACGTGCTTATTTAGTGTGGTGTCTATCCATCTTTTGCTTGGTCTTTCCTTGGCTCTAGTACCTGATCTATGTTTATTATATGCTGTTATTGGTGGTTGGTTGTATTCCATTCTCATTTATTGTCAAACCACTACATTTGTTGTCTTTCAATATTATTTTTGTTATTGAGAACTTTATCTTGTGAAATATTAGGAAATGATTGTCACAAAACCTATTACTCTGTTCTAATTTAAAGGTTGAAACATTTAAGTAAGTAATTTATTTTGTTATTTTTTTTTCGATCCAGAAGTACTTGATCTTTCAGCTTTTCGGCTCGGTGCCATGAACATCGTAACCCTTCGGTTCGGTGCCACGAACACCGTAAATCTGGGGAACCTGTGGCTTATCTGTCAGCCCGCGGAATTGAACCCGCACTCAGAGAAGGCTAGTCACCCGTAGCCCAACACGCTGGGCAGACGGGCAAGTAAGTAATTAAAGAACCCGTTTTGACATCAGAAAGTATATTGGGAACCGTTGTTAGGCATGTATTTTTCTTTGACCAAAGACACATGATGAGTTATATGGTCAACATCCTTCTGTTTGAATTTTCTTTTCATCGTTTCTTTGCTGCTAATCCGATTCTGTTTTTTCTGCATAGACGTTTTTCTTATTTCTCTAATCTTGTTTTGTAAACAATGTCAGGATATGAAGATTACTATCACTGGTTTTTCTATGTGTTTCGAGCATGGTGTCTTTCACTGTCTCTGTTTTTTATGTGTTGCATGTTTGACGTGGGCGACATTTTTCATTATATTCACTGCTTCCTAATAGCATTGTCCGTAATATCTGTACATTGTCCATATTATCTGTACATTGTCCGTACTCTATCTGTACATTGTCCATATTAGCTGTACATTGCCCGTATTATCTATACATTGTCCATATTAGCTGTACTATCTGTAGAAAATCTGCTTATGTGGTCGACCCATTTAATAAGTCGTTTCTTTATGACGTTCAGTGCCCGCCTGCCCAGCGTGTTCGTAGCGCGTTGAACGACCGGTGACAAGCTCCCTGTGAGTGCGGGTTCAATTCCGCGGGCTGGCAGAAAAGCCACAGGTTCCCAGATTCACCGTATTCGTGGCACGAACTGATGGGTTACGATGTCCATGGCACTGAGCCGAAGAGCTTTCAGCTCAAGTGCTTCTGGATCGAGAAAAAACATGACGTTCAGTACTGATGCTGTGCCACTATTTTTTGACGTTTTCATTCCTTAATCTGTTTGTTATTTTGTTGAGACTTCCATCACCATTTGTAGACACTCCAGGGTTGGTACAGTCGGGGACACATGTCTTCAGCTTGATAATTTGATCATGGGACCACGCGGCTGGACAACACAAGCGCTAACCACTACGCAATCGGGGCTGTGTTAAATTTATGATGTCTGCTTCTTCTTCTTCTTCGAACGCTCCACATCAACCACTTGTTAAACCACTCTTTGTGATTTGTTTGTGATCTGAGCCTAAGAGCGATTGTACCTTGTGCTAGTTATGCGCCTACAAGTAGATCAGCACATCCGATTTCTGCGACGCTTATTATTCAGTAGGGTAGCTTCCCTTGGTCCCTATCTCAGTCGCCTCATATGTCGCAGTTGCTATTCTTTGCTCCCCTTGCAAGCTTCGCAACACAGGGGAATCAATATTACACTCAAATTGCAGAACTTCATTAAGAAATATCCCATTTGTTTACTTTTGTATGACATATCCAGTAGTAAGAATATCTCGTGAATGATAGGAAGATAAAAACTAATAAAGATCAAAGATTCATTCAGAAAATTAAAATGATATAATATCAGTAATGGATCTAGCAACGAAGACATTAATGGGAAAGTTATAGAAAACTTGCCAAGTATTTTCAAAGACGAAGAAAGTGTAACAAAATCTCTTGAAGACATGAAAAGTGCACAACCTTTGTTAGAGATGATTGATAATGAACAGTTGCAGTTTCTATTATGTACAAAGAACAAAGATATTATTAGCTAACAGCGTAGCGTCATTTTATTGTTATATTCATTAATAGCAAATATCTGACGTGTGTGTTTTTTTTTAATTCTTAACCTTCATTTGTTGGTTGCTACATAAAAAAGGTAAAGACAGAATTACACACATGGTATGTATGATTTATTGTCAGGTGAGATCAGAATGAGAATTATACAGTGCTACGTAGAACCAATATTGACATACGGATGCGAGTCATGGATAATAAGCAAACAGATAGACAATTGTGATCAGAATGCGAGTTATACAATGCTACATAGAACCAATACTGACATACGGATGCGAGTCATGGACAATAAACAAACGGATAGACAATTGTGATCAGAATGCGAGTTAGACAATGCTACATAGAACCAATACTGACATACGGATGCGAGTCATTGACAATAAACAAACGGATAGAATAATCTCTGGAGACCACATAGATGTGGTTTTACAGAAGAATGATGAGAATCCCATGGCCTGCTAAAATGACTAATGTTGAGGTGTTGAATGAGGTCAAGACACAGAGTAAGATTATCATCAATATAAGAAAGAGGCAGTCATCATTTTTCGGGCATGTGATGAGGAGGGGAGGATTATAACACATTGTGACAACCGATAAAATCGAGGGTAGACGAAACAGAGGAAGACAGAGAGAGAAAATTTTGGATAGCCTGACTTCATGGAACAGAAGAGCGTCAACATCTGAGAAGATAGCAAACACCAGAGACAGATTTGTGGAGATCCATGATCGCTCACGACAGACGGCAAGGCACCTGATGTTGATGATAATGTATGATTCAGCTCTTAAAGTCTCCCATAGGAACAATTCGATCTGACATAATACTGCAGTATAGCTAACAGATGTGGTATTATACAGTTGAGATTCTATATTTTAAAAAACCTATCAGTAAACCTTTAATACAAATGTAAATTATATTCAACAATATTCCTAACATCATAGGGAATTAGAGACTAGCAACCAAGATCAACAAAAATGTATTTGTTGCAATATTGAAACTGAGAACTGCAGTAGCGTAGTTGTTATGGAACTCACTTCTTAAGCGCGTGAAACAGGTTCAATTCCACAATGTGTAGGAATATTTTCCTGCCAACTGCTCTCAGGTCGACCCAGACTCAACAGGGAGAGGAAAGCACTGTGAATAAAAGGTGACCGACGTGATGTTGGCCACATTATCTATTCTATGCCAATGGTAAAATAAATAGAGCCCAACACAGCATTTTCCAATATACACCAAGGTATAAGAAAGTTTACTTTACTTTTATGCTGAAATGGAAAAGGGACATAGAGTTCATGAAAATTTTAAAACTGTGTTTTACTAGATGCAATAAAGGAAACACAAATATAAATTTATGTTCAATTTGGGGCAAATCAGAAATAAGAAGGAAAATATCGCACTCAAAACATATTCATTGAGTAATAAGTTCTTAACGACGTCACTGTATAACTGATCATTTTTTCAAGTGTCCCGTCAAAAACTGGCGTCAATGAGTCATAAATACTGACAAAATTTCATTTTATTTTATTTTGGACATGTATAATAGAAAATAAAAGGGCTCAGAGTGAACAACATTTACAAGAAGTCTACAACAAACAGATCTTCCAGAAGCTGCTGCACATTTGATCTTCATTAGTGCTTCTACTACATTCGTATTACGAGCTAGAGAAAATAATTATTATTCATCAAATCTTGTTTAACATTTCGTCCACGACACGTTGATCATCTCTTCGTTTTTTTCCCCAATTATATATTGGGCTTTATTTTCCTACATAGAGTTGCTGGTATGAAAAGCATAATAAATTATTTTGGTGAACACTAAGACACAATAAACAAATGTAAATAAAACAAAGGTAGCCATTATTGCAGTGCTACTGTGCACTAGTAACAGAGTCAGAAACTAAGAGTGGTTTCTCTTGAGTACACGGACATGTTAACCAAGTTTAAATCGTTCAGGGACTCGGAATCCTTACAAAAATATTCACTTTCTAGCAATCGCACTTTAAATTTCTTAGAGCTCACTTGAACTATTTTCTCGGTCTCACGTGACACCTGAAAGAATATATTTTATTTTACAGCGGCGTATATTCTATATGTGCTAAGTGTGCGTCACACACCCCAAGTGGAATCCCAAAATATATTTCACTAGTATATTAGTAAAGAATTTTTATTAATTAAAAGAAATAATATTTCATTTTACAGAAAATTCTACAGACAATACTTGTAATTTTGTTTAAATAACTGGTTTTTTGTGTGGTTGATATAAACAAGACATTTAGCACAGTCAAAACAAAAAACGAGTTGCAAACCTGTATGTGTAAAAAATCCTGCACACTATTATTATCTAATTTCATGCAGTGCAAGAGAGAGTAAATCTCGTTATTGAATTAACCAAATTGCAAAAATAACTGACAATGTTTCTGCTAACAGTTCAGCACTCAGTCACAGTATTAAAACCGAGAGATTAGTTTTATAGCAAAAGAATTGTACATACGAGCTTATTGACTATTATGGAAAGCAAATAATCTATTAGTTTATACAGGTGTTCAAGATAATAGCAGCCTGTGAATGGAGTCAATCTGGCATATATGTACGAAAATGAGAAGGTTCAGTTATGACGTAGTATAGGTCAAGGTTATGTGACGGTATGTAATTGGAGTGCGGGAAGGGGCGATGAACAAATGTGACGTAAAACGAGCTAGTCCGAACCGGTTTAAATAGTAAATAAACATAACGCGATAGATTATCTGGCAACTTTCGATTTGTCAATGAGGCTGCTTTAATCTTGAACACCCTGTAGAATATTAAATGAAATTTATGTGTTATATAATATTATGAAATAAAGTGTTCCGATTTGAAAACTAGTCTGCAGTAAATTTATTAGACGGTTAATATTTTTATATTTCGTATCTCGAAACCACTGACTGATGCTACAAATAAGAAAGAGAAAATTGATATATTTTGGACATATAAAAAGACATGAAGGGCTGAAAGACCATCATGGAAAGTGGTATACCAGCAAAGAAAACGAAGAGGAAGACCACGGAGAAGATGGATTCAAGATGTATCTGATAGTTTGAACATGACGGCTGCAGAGGCAGGACATCTGGCCTATGAGAGAGAGAAATTCAGGAGAACTGTTGGAGGGGGCAAAGTTCTGCCATGACAAGCTATTTAATGATGATGATCTCTAAACCATTATTAAAAAATAAAACTTGAATTAAGTAAACATTAAAATGTTTATCAGTTTGTTTTTAAATTATAACAGATTGTTGTGAAGATTATTCTATAATCATTGGCTTTCTAAAGTATACAATTATCAGATTATATCACACAGTGTTTCATATATATATATAGCTTTTACCTCTTTATAGACTATCATTCGGTATGCTTGTAGTTGTGACGACCTGTTGTGTTTCTTGCGTAGCCTGAGCCGATAATATGCGGAATTTGCCTTGTCTATTTTACACAAATCCCCTCTTCCCTGCTGTTTTAATCCAAAAGAAAACAGAGTATATACAGTTTAGAATTAAGCAGGATTTGCATTGATCCCAGAAATGGAATGAAGCAGTAGCGGCTCGTCATTAAGGGCCGGTGGAGCCGGGCCCCACTAAAATAATGTATAACGTGTATTTATTATTTTATAAATTAAAATATAGCAACCAAAAACCAAGATTTTTCCGAGAAAAGAATGGCTGGCCCGCCAACAGAAATGATCACGAGCCGCCACTGGAATGGAGTATACCTAAAAATGAAATGTCTTAGGATCCCTCCCACCGGATTCGTGGTCGAGGTTTACTCCTCTAAGTCTTCTACATAACATGACTGGCCCACAAGCCTTTGATGATTTTATATCAGGTTTACTTCCTAATCTTTAGATCTCCGAACCCTCACAAGGCAGCGGATTTAGACAATTGCAGATAGTACCGTCTACTGTCATACTGTATCAGATGAAGCTCCTGATCTGACCAAGACATTGACACTGTATCAATGGCCAAGATACACTACTGCATTTTAATTACTATTCTATGATACCATAATAATGTATCCGGACTTGATAATAAAAGAACTATATTAGAGATATGGACAGCGAAGAAAACAAATGGTGTGATTTCAAAACAGGCCTGAACACAAAGAAACCATATCAAAAGAATAAGAATCAGACAATCAAGGTTCTTCGGACACATAATGAGAAGACGAGGTTTAGAACATATAAAATTCAGGGAAGAAGAGATCGGGGAAGACAGAGGTAGAAGATGTTGGAGGTTCTGACATCGTGGTTCGACAAAATATCGACGTCGAAACTAATCAACTTCACCAAGGAGAGAGAGAGAGTTGTGGAGAGACATGATCGTGTACGCCGACATGATGGAACTTGATTGATTTATATTAGAGATTCTACTACAATAATAATAACTTATAAAATTATAAATTAACGATAACGTGTTGAATAAATTATCTCTGTAAAAACTACTATATAAATAAACTTCAGACGAGACAAGGAAATGGAAATAAAACAGTCGTAAATTGTTTTTGAGTGTTTTAGTATTCGTGCACTTGTGAACAAGTAAAAAAGTCTTCGCTGAGTCAGCTCTTTAGTTTTCAGACAAATTACTTCTAAAATAAATCGTTCACTGACTGCTAAACGAAACGATTTACTATTGTGTACTTAAACTTAACATCCATGTGAGCTCACTTGGAAGAAAACGTCTTGCTATCATGTGACAGAAAAATAGAATAGCTTTAGTAACTGTCATTTTGAAGAGGAGCGTCTGGTCAAATGGAGTAGAGCGCTGCTACCATGCGGGAGATCCGCGATCAATCCCCGGTAACGCTAAGAGCTTTTTCCTGTCACGGGTTTAATTGAAAAATCCTAACCTGAACAACTTGACGACGACTGCACTAGCCATGCGACCATTCAATTCCTAAGGTTCACGTCCCACCTGTCCTACATCGTATTAAAAAGAGGTTATACGGGCAATAAGGAGTTTTTTTTTATCTTTTATTATTATTGTGTATTGTAATTATTTGTCAAGATTTGATAATGAAAATATTGTCTTGGAGATACGGCTAAAAATATCATGTAAATATGCATTTTGAAGAAGTAAAAATGTGTAAATGAATCACATACGTTGTGAAAATAAGTTATATTATAGAGAGTTTGTCACATTCACTGATTGTCTACTTGATAGATTGATACATTCATTTATAGGACATTGTCATTTGCTGTTTGGTGAATAGTCATGTTAGCTTCCATTTATTTTTGGCACAAGACGATTTCAGCGACAGTTCACGAGCTCCGTTGCACCGGTGATAGTTCTCGGTGTAATTTTTAGAAGGGTGAAAATGTCATCATCATCATCAAGGTGAGTATCCTTTATAAGAATTTTCTTTCTTTGCAGCGTATCTGAAATTCACTGTGTCTCTAGCCAGTTCACCCACTTCGTCGATGATCATATTCACGGTTTCTTTAATATCTTGTAGCCATCTTCTTCTTGGTGAAAATATATATACATTTAATTTTAATTTTTAGTGAATGTTGCCTAGGCAGCGACTTTACTACCTAATATAATCGATGTTCAACTGCCAAGTGGAAATTTTAAGAGCAAAACTTCAACAAATGACTTATGTTTTATTGTCTGTATCCCATAGGACTAGAATCTCGATCCCACCTACATTGATATCAAGGGATCACTGGAAGTTATCTCGTCAGCTCCACACGCCAACCTTCTGTTAGCTTGAAATATTGTCTTTATATATTCAATGTTGTCTCTTGTATAAACATCACCCGCCAACCTTCTGTTAGCTTGAAATATTGTCTTTATATATTCAATGTTGTCTCTTGTATAAACATCACGATCGTTTGTCATGTCATGTTTATCACGTCGACTCCTTGTCAACCACTCTGTGTGACTTGTATGTGATCTGCAGCCGAGGAGCGATTGTACGCTGTGCTAGTTATGCACCTACAAGTAGGCCAGCACATCCGATTTCTGCGCTGCTTTTTATTTACTAGGTATCATCCTAGGGCCTACATTAGTCGCCTCTTACGACATGCCTTGTAGGTTGCAGTGGTACTATTATTTGATTCCTTGAGGACCCCTCACTTCACGGGTGCATGGTTCAAGATCCCTTTATTGTGACTGCTTCATCTGAATTTACTGCTGCAGAAGAAGAGAATTTGATTGAGTTGTCTTGTGACAATATGTTGTGAACAAAATGTTGGGAACGAATTAGCTGAATTTGTTATGTCATTCATCATCATCACATAGCTTCCCTAGCAGAACTTTGCCACCCAACAGTCCTTCGGAATTTCTCTCTCTCATAGGCCAGATGTCCTACCTCTGCATCCGTCATGTTCAAACCATTAGTTACATGGTATGTCATTACAAGATTAATATCCACTCATAAGTGGCCAAGCTAAGAGAATGTTAATTCTATGCGACTTCTTATTTGTGCGAAGCTGGGTTTTCAACAGTTGCTGTGATAAAATCTAAGTATTGCACGAAAATCAATGTGGAGAAGGAAATGATGGTTGCTGTGTCTAATTTCACGATTTGAAAAATGTACAGCGATCAACAAGTTCTATATTATTATAATTTGTTACATTTTTTCAATTACAATTTGTTGGTGATCTCAGATGTGTTTTATTAATTTTTACTTAGCCCTTACAAAATATAATAAACTATTTTATCAAGTGTACGTGTTAGAATTTGACTTAGGGCGCCTTGTGAAAATGTTGATTTAGCGTGGGTGCAGCAAACCGGAAAAGTTTGGGAACCACTTGGTTACGGTATTATGTTATTGTTATAAGGACTAAACACAGTCAACTAATTCTATGCTAAACACAGTCAACTAATTCTATGCTAAACACAGTCAATTAATTCTATGCTAAACACAGTCAACTAATTCTATGCTAAACACAATCAACTAATTCTATGCTAAACACAATCAACTAATTCTATGCTAAACACAATCAACTAATTCTATGCAAAAAAAGCTAATAGATATTTTTCATATTTGTTGGCCTACAGGATCTGGTATAAATTTTAAAAAAGGTAGTTTTGGGTTGAAACGGTTTGAAAAAGTCGTGCCTCGACCTAAAGATGCTTTAATCCTTCATATAACATACAAGAGTCAATGTGTTTCAATTCTCCTATTCTGAAATATTGTTGGTATATTTCCTTATTTAATGTTTACTTGTTGAGCATACTTAATCAATACGTTAATTATTTCAGAACGTATCTTTCCTGGCATTTGAATGTAATTAATTCTGTTCTGATTTCTGTCGACAACATGTCATAGCTAGACATTTTCTCAAGACAAATTATTGGCTGCAAAATGATATTATATAACAATTTACAACTAAATAACTGCATGTTGCATCTACAAGATAAAAATAGCAGTATTAAAAAAACAACTTGGCAAAAACGTAGTACAAATTAATCCTAGACAAACAAAAACATATATAAAAGAACATTTTTTGTGGCTATCTCCATTTTTGAATTCATTCGCAAAGTTTGTTATTTATTTTTTAGAGAGTCGGATGTCTTTTTCATCCAATTAGTGATCACAGTAAGTTTTTATTAAGGGTATATGTAGGAGAAACTGGCAAAAAGCTTTCTGACCGTTCGTTTCAGCCAACATTTACGTGATATACACAAACGCTAAGTTACCCCTTTAGCCACTCATTTTAATGGAATTGACCATTCGGGAGCTCGCAATCTCCAGGTCACAGCCATTCGACCATGTTTCTCAGATGATCGGAGTTGATTTCATCTAGACCATAGATTCCCAAACTTTTTCGGCCCACCGCCCACTTTGCACGACATAAACTTTGTAACGCCCACCGCCCACTTTGCACGACATAAACTTTGTAACGCCCACCGCCCACTTTGTACGACATAAACTTTGTAACGCCCCCTCCACATTATAACAGTTTGCCAACGCCCCCACATATATACATGCTCTATTTTCACTTTGACATAGAAAATTGAGATGTATTTCTTTCATACATGGTCAATTTTAAAGATTATGTACAAGAAATAGAAAATTAATGAAAATATGGATCGTGTAAGATGGGTAATAAGATGAATTAAAATGCAGACTTTGAAATTTGTATGATTATTCAATCGCAATTTCACGAAAAAACTCCCCCAAATGCTTCTGACCCACTATCGCCCCCTGAAAGGTTTCAGCGCCACAGAGGGCGGTACCGTCCACTTTGAGAAACGCTGATCTAGACAATCGTATTGAATCGTCATATGGCACCTTGCGACCTCGTGTACTCAACGTGCTACATTCCTATACTTCTTAATACTGTCTCTTCTCATGCTCCATATTGTATGTATATTTTTTTTTTTTTCGATCCAGAAGCACTTGAGTTGAAAGCTCTTTGGCTCGGACGTCATGGACATCGTAACCCTTCGGCTCGTTGCCACGAACACCGTACATCTGGATATTGTATGTATACATGTTATGTATATATTTGATTATTATGTTTTATCTTCCTTTTTCCATTTCTAGTTTCTATTTTTATTTTTTTATTTTTGATGAAACCCAAAGTTCTGAAAATGCTTTTGGACATTTTATTTATATCAATTAGTTCCATAAAGTACCTTTATATGGGAACAGGCGCATATTAAATTGGATGAAATTGTAGTCATACATCCTTCACGTAACTTTAGCAATTTCATGCAGAACATTAACTTTTATTCTTCAATACAGAACCTTCATAAAGTTTGATCTTCAATGCAGAACATTCATAAAGTCTGATCTTCAATGCAGAACATTCATAAATTTCGATCTTCAATGCAGAACCTTCATAAAGTTTGATCTTCAATGTGGAACCTTCATAAAGCTTAATCTTCAATGCGAAGGCTTCATAATTGTTGATCTTCAATGCAGAACCTTCATAAAGTTGGATCTTCAATGCGGAACCTTCATAAAGTTTAATCTTCAATGCAGAACCTTCATAAAGTTTGATCTTTAATTCAGCACTTTAATGCTAAAATGTTGAGAACCTTTGTTCTAGATAAACTATTGAGAAAACCAAGTAAAATGGATGCTAATGTAAAATAGCAATAAGCAAAAAAAGACTTTATACCAGACTCAAGCAAATTATTGGAATAGGATTTCTTTAATTGACAAGAGATCATTTCGAAATTTGCAAAGAGATATTCAGTTTGGACGGTATCGTCTTACTAAGATCCACTGACACTTCTGTTTTGATATTCATACAGAAACTTGTCTAATGAACACTTGTTATGTTAAGTTAGACGTCAATCCAATTAGTGCTTCCTTGCCGCAGTTATACTATCTAGACGTTTCTAATTTGTGTTTAATTTTGAAATATTTATTCTACTTTTTAAAGTGCACAAGTCAGATATGACTTTCTCCATTTATAAACAAACAGATCTGACTTCAACCTACAGTATAACGCAGTAGATGTGGTACTGTTGAGTGGGGTTTTATATTAGTAATATATCATATCTGTCAGACAGCTGGTGTCGTTTTTTTATAATATTAATAATAATAATAACTCCTCTCGTACCGTTATACGTTACATAGGGCCTGCAAGTAATTTCTCCATACCGCTCTATCCTGGGCAAATTCGCTTAATCTCCTCCATGGAACTGAGACCGATATTTCCTGCCCTCTCAGCAAAGTTCGCTTCAGGGTCTCCTTAGGTCGACCTCTCTTTCTTGAACCCTTTGTATCCCACTTCAATGCCTGCTTTGATATTCTTTGATCATTTCTCCACAAGGTGTGCCCAACATATCTCCATCTTCTCTTCTTATAACAGTTGTCACTAATGGTTGACCAGACATGTCTCTGATTTCATCACTTCTCCTGAATTCGTTCCATTTTATATTCATTATTTTCGCAGACATCTATTTTCAAATGCATTCAACTTGCTTCTATATCTTTAGTCATTTTCCAACTCTCGCTGGCATATGTTATGGTTGATACAACATTTGAATTGAAAATTCGTAATTTAGTTTTAATACTATATAACTTGCAGTTCCATATTTTATTTAGACTTTTAAAAGCTGATGTTGTTTTGCCAATTCGTATCATAATTTCTTTTTAACATTTCCTGTGCAATCAAAATTGCTACCCAAATAGGTGAACTGCTCTGTTATTTTTATCATTTTAGATTCCAGTGTGATATCTGCATTACTTGCCATAGGTGTCTTCATTATATTTGTTTTTCATAGCTTATCTGCAGTCCAACGTTTGATGCTATAGATGACAAGTTGTCTGTTTTTCTTTGCATATCTTGGTTGTTTCTACTTAACAAGGCAATATCATCTGCAAAATCCAAATCTTCTAGTTGACTATTTTCTACCCAATCAATGCCAGTTTCGCCCCTGCAACATTTTCGCATCACCCAGTCAATGGCCACTCCAAACAATAGCGGAGATAGAATACAGCCTTGCTTTACTCCGGTTTCAACCATAAACCAGTCGCTGTGTCCACCATCAGTGCCAACTGCACACTGTGAACCATCATAGAGGCTCTTTATAATGTTTATTATTTTGTCTGGTATTCCATAGCATCTCAGAATATTCCACAGAGAGATTCTGTGTAGACTATCAAAGGCTTTTTAAAATCAATGAAATTTAGTATGAGTGGTTGTTGCTTCTCAATATGTTCCTCCAAAATTAGTCGTAGGGTAATTATTTGGTCTAAGCAGCTTCTCCCAGGTCTAAAACCAGCTTGTTCTTCTCTCAGGTTGTGTCCACTGCTCCTTTGATTCTATTAAGAATGATTTTGCAGAAAGTCTTGGTCATTACTGATAATAGGGTGATCCTCTCCAGTTGTTGCAATCTTTGAGATCACCTTTTTTGGGGATCTTAACAATTATTCCTTCTTCCATTGATCTGGGACAGTTTCTTCTTCCCATACTTTATTAAATAGTTCTTGCACCTGGCTAATAGTTGTATAATCAGCCGCTTTGAGCTTTCTGCAGTAATGTTGTCATCACCTGCTGCCTTATTGTTTATCAAGGAATTGATTGCCTCCTTGACCTCAGCTACACTTATCATTGATTTATAATATTACCATAAAGTTATCGAAAGTTAGATTAGGGCTAGCTATCCCAATATTTTATCAATTGCGAAAAAAGGCTTTAGGGTTGTGAACCACAGTTGCTAACAAGATTGGGAGAGATGGATATCGATATTGGTACAGTACGAGAAGATCGACTTTACCAAATATGCAAAAACGTTTAACTAATCAACATATTGTTAAATTATTTAGTTAGCATCCATAACAGAAATGTTAACATTTGTCATTCATCGTATTCGTGTTTGTGTAAAACATTATCTATCACTCAACGTATCCGTATTCGTGTAAAATATTATCTATCACTCATCTTATCCGTGTTTGTGAAGAACAATGTCACTCATTATATCCGCGTTTCTGTAAACAAATTGTCATTTGTCATTTTCGTATTCTCATACATTCTCGTCTAGCACTATCTTTCCATTATTCCCATACAACCTCACCTGTCAATGAAATTCCCATATCCTTGCACAACCTCATTACTTACTTATTTTTTCATTGCTCCCTACAACCTCGTACATTACTTCTCTTGTCCATATTCTCCTACAACCTCGTATGTTACTTCACTTGTCATATTCTCCTACAACTTGGTCTGTTACTCCACGTGTCCACATTCTCATGCAACCTTATCTGCCACAATTCTTTCCCATCTTCTTCTACAACCTCATTTCAAATGTTGATCGGACGCTCAATTTGACATAACTGTGTTCACAATCTGAGGGCCAAAAATTATTAAAAGAAGATCAAGTTACCGCTCAACCGATATAAGAATAATCAAGCTGTGATCAAAGAAAGTATTGTATAACAAATTCTGAACAAGAGATTGCTAAACACTTTAACGGTTTCTCTTGGTTGTATGTACAACCTAGCAGTGAAAAACTGCCTGTGTTGATTTAATGAAGTCTTATAGTCGTCCTTATTTTAGTTCAGTTTTTTTTTTACTGCAAGAGTAAAGATACCAAATAAAAGGAGAACAAATAAATTTAGTTTTCTAATAAAGTGTCAAAGTTGGTTTGTGTTTAGCGAGAATGTTTTCCCATTTTGTACTGATCAACATTCGATAGCTCTTTCGTTAAGTAAACTAATGTTTCCTTCATTTATTTGACTTTTAGTCCACCTCAACGTCTCTAGACTACAACTAACTTAATTTTAGTTTCAGCAAGATTTCACTGAAAGCTAACAGATATTTGTTTAAGGGATAGGGTATAAATGGAGGCAGAGTTCTACTCGACATCCATCTTTCTTCAACTTTATGTATTTAAGTCTCATGAAAAGTGGACCTGAGTGTAGATTCAGTGGCATGTGATCTGATGTATAGATATTCAAAACGATAACACTGAGATAAATGTAGAATACATAGAGGCATACAGAGGGGCAGATGTAGTAAGTGATCATTATTTATGCATAGCTAAATTGAAACTGAAATTGAACATATTTCATACTAAAAAAATAAGGACTAAAACTTAACAGTCAACGGTTGCCAATATAAAGAAGTAGAAGAGGAAAACCAGATCGAACTTAAGACCAGACTCGAGTTACTTGATGGTGAAAATCAAAAGAACATTGAAGACAAATGGAGTAGAATAAAGAGCATACTCTTGGAAGCTGCAAGTAGTAGCGCAGGATTAAAGACATGTAACCCTGGATAAGTGATGACCCCTGGAAATGTATTCAAGAAAGAAGAAAGATGAAACTTGCGATATTCAATACTAAGAATGCAACAGATGAAATCAAATCTAAAGAAAAATATGGACTAAAGTCAAGGAATGAAAACAGCCACCAGAAGAGAGAATATAGCATAGGTCAATAAGATGGCTTCCGATGGGCAAGAGGGGTAGTAGACGTAGTTGTACAATAATATGGACAAGTGGAGTAGTACACGTAGCTGTACAAGAATATGTACAAGTGGAGTCACAGACGATGGTGTACGAGAAATTAGACAAATGGAATAGTAGACGCGGCTGTTCGCGAAAATGACAAGTGGATTAGTAGACTCGGTTTGAGGATATGGACAAGTGGAGTATTAGACGAGGTTGTATGACAAGAGGGAGAAGATGAATAGTAGACGAGGTTGTACAAGAATATGGACAAGAGTAGTAGTAGACGAGGTTTAGGGGAATGTAGATAAGTGGAGTAGTTGACATGGTTGCTTGACAATAGGGAGAAGAGTAGTAGTAGACGAGGTTGTACGAGAATATGGACAAAAGTAGTAGTAGACGAGGTTGTACGAGAATATGGACAAAAGTAGTAGTAGACGAGGTTGTACGAGAATATGGACAAAAGTAGTAGTAGACGAGGTTGTACGAGAATATGGACAAGAGTAGCAGTAGACGAGGTTGTACGAGAATATGGACAAGAAGAGTTGTAAAAGAGATTAACGAGAATGTGGAAAATACGAGTGATACACGAGGTTTCATTTAGTGAGTGACACACGAGGTTTCATTTAGCGACAACATCTCACTCTAGATAAGTGAGATGTTTATAAACTGATCATCAAACAAAGAAAGTAGAAATACAACGAGTTCAGTTTTCTTGTTTTTCGTCTACTTGTTTCCCCCACTGATGAATTATCAACTCAACAGCACTTTTACTTTATTCATATTGTTTGTATCGGACACTGAGAACTAATCATGAACTGAAGCATGAATTCATGAATGATATACAACAAACATCAAATGTCAATGTTGGACTTTAGCTCATGGTAGAAGTCATCTAGACGGAATAATACGAAAATTGCACTTGTTATTAGTCTCTGCTTTAAGTTGAGTCACCGACGATTAGCGGATAGAATTTCCAACTAAATTTAATTTGACTTTTAACAATGGATATGAACATCCCTGTAGTATAAAATTTGCATCGCTGTGATGTGTGGTGTTTTTTTTCTTTAATGAAGATTGGACATACTGTGATTTGACGTCATTGTATTCCAGACGTTGATTTTTGTTATGTTGACGTCACAATGTGATCTAATTTGTCCATTTTTTTTATTTTTGTAGTCAGTGTTATTTTTTTTGGGGTATATATTCTGTTTTATTAGTGTTACTCAAACTTTTAGAAATAGTTGAAGATAAAGAAACTAAGTTGAATGCGCTTGAAAAAAAATTACGGAAAATAATGAAGGTAAAGTAGAACCAATTCAGGAGAAGATAAATCAAAGAAATGTCTCATCAATCATTTATTAGCTTCGAATTCTCCGTATCGACCACTTGTTAACTACTCTGTGTGATTTGTATGTGATCTAAGCCTAAGAGCGATTGTACGTTGTGTCAGTTACGCGCCTACAAGTAGGCCAGCGCATTCGATGTCTGCAATGCATTTTATTTACTAGGCAGTTTCCATGGTCCTACATCAGTCACCTCTTACGACATGCCTTGTAGGTTGCATTGTTACTATTCTTTGCTTCTTTTGCGGCCATGGCACAAGCGGGCTATGGCACCACGCGGGCCATGGCACCACACGGGCGCTCGTCAACAACTAAAAGCATATGTTTTAATAAAGAGACGATGGAGATTTATTGAGTATACTCTGAGAAGAAATGTTCAGAGAATCACAAATCAGTCGCATTGAAGCGAGAGACAAATGGTTCAAAAAAGAAATGACAAAATCCTGAAATCTAGGAGAACCATGAAACGGATTTTACTAGAGAGGTGAAAATATCGGCCTGAACTCCATGGAAGAGATTGAACGAGATGCACGTTATAGAGCGGTATATGGATACTGTTTACAGACCCTGTGTAACGATTAAATGTAATTGAAAATACAACACAACACAATGCTTATAAAGGTAATAACACAACGATTCGTCATTGAATAATGAAAGTGAAGCTTAGCCTCAAGACACAAAGGTAAAACACGAAGTAAAATAGTATTACAAATTAATCATAATAATTTCTCTTGTACCGTTATATGCAAGCAATTTCACCATACCGCTCTATCCTGTGCAACTTGCTCAATCTCTCCATGAAACTGATACGATTATTCCCACCCACCCCCTTCCCTCTCTCACTCTCTCTAAGCAAAGTTGGTTTCAGGGTCTCCTTATGTCGTCCTCTATTTCTTGAACCCTTAATATCCCACTTCAATGACTGCTTTGATATTCTTTGATCATTTCTTCTCAAGGTGTATCCAACATATCTCAATCTTCTCCTTCTTTTAACAGTTGTTACTGGTGGTTGAGCAGACATTTCTTCTCAAGGTGTGTCCAACATATCTCCATCTTCTTCTGCTTATTTTAACAGTTGTTACTGGTGGTTGAGCAGACATTTCTTCTCAAGGTGTATCCAACATATCTCCATCTTCTTCTGCTTCTTTTAACAGTTGCTACTAGTGGTTGAGCAGACATTTCTCTGATTTCATCACTTCCTTGAATTCCTTACATTTTATGTTCAATATTTTTCGCAGACATCTATTTTCAAAACAATAAACTTGCTTTCTTATCCTTAGTCATTTTCAACTCTCGCTGGCATATGCTAGAATTGATATGGCATTTGAATTGAAAATGCGTAATTTAGTTTTATTACTATATGACTTGCAGTTCCATATTTTATTTAGAAAACAAAAAAAGTAAGTAAATGTTTTTGTACTTTGTAAAACTATTTTACGTCGTGTTTACATGTGTCGCCTTTGTTACAACCATTTTACTGCAGTCTTACCTTGTATCAATAATAGCACACAACAAACAGGCAATTTGTAGATCAAAAACAGCGTTAAAGTCAGAGATAAAACATTAGTTATCAATGTTGTACACCTTCTGCAGAACGTCGAATTATTAATATCTCTCTCTCTCTCTCTCTCTCGCTCTCTCTCTCGCAATCGTTCTTTTACTCCCATTTTTATAATTATTATTGTGGTATACAAACAGCCTAACACCAAGAACGGCTGTGATACGTTCACAATCTTCAGTACCATTTGGAGCTCTAATGATTATTCTTCAGCGATGTGTTCGATTTCAACCAGCGTTTAATGGGTTCGCTCTCCGTCAGCCTTTGGTTGTCCCCAGCCAACCTGCAAGGCGGCAGGTTGCTATTTTCTTTTAGGGTAGCGACCCTTAGACGACCTGCCCTCCCTGATTGATGAGCATCATCTGCAGAGCTAACCCATCTTTTATGGACAACTTGGTTTGCCTACCGTCCAGTTTGTGTACGGTTTGCTCCGCTAGCCTTTGATTGTCCCCAATCAAACTGTAAGGCAGTAGTAGTTCCCTGCGAGCGGAAACGCGCATCGGGTTCAAGCCTCTGCTGGGCTTTCCAGTTTTCTGCACATTTGGTGGTCCACTACCCCTACTTGCCGCGCCCCTCGTCGCTGCACTATCAGCGCCGTGCACGTCTGCCCTATCGATGGGTCCACTCGTGCATCATCCGCATGCGTGCTCACTTTGCCTTGGTTCCTGCCCCACCATTACCATTTGTTCTCACCGTGATCACATTGCCCATGCCTCTAGACTGTCCGGACACTGAGCTCAACTTGGGCCCCCACCTCAGGGCTCCAAGTTTCGCCCTATGTGGGCCTACGTGCAGCTCATCCCGGGCCTAAGTTTTGCTCCCCGTGGGCTCACGCCTCTTCTTTGGATGTAACCCTCATCCCTTTATGGTTATCCGTTTCGCTTTTCCCATCGGTCCTGAGAGATGTGCATTAATAGTCACTCTGGGATTCCGCTCGTCTGTGTTGCGAGCGAATCTCATCCAACGTGACTGCCTCTGCACTAAAACCACTGCCTGTAGCCTCATCGATTCTACCCGCTTAGCCAGACAGGAACCTGTGTCTGTCACTAGGGTCACCACGTAGAGGTAGGGATAGGATCTTGATTAGTGTTAGCTCACTAATCCTGACGCGGAGTTGTCCCTATGCACCTTTGACCCTTTTAATATCTATTTATGTTCAATTTGTATAAGGATATATCTGTATGCCATAGATCATTATCATGCATTAAATAGCTTGTCCTGAGCGGAACTTTGCAACCCCAACAGTTCTCCAGAATTTCTCTCTCTCATAGGCCAGAAGTCCTGCGTCTGCAGTCATCATGTTCAAACCATCAGTTATATCCTGAATCCATCTTCTCCGTGGCCTTCCTTCTCTTTGCCGGTATGTCTCCTTCCATGATGGTCTTTCCAGCCCTTCGTGTCTTTTATATGTCTAAAATATCTCAATTTTCTCTTTCTTATTTGTAGCAGCAACCAGTTTTCTTATGCCATAGATAGCTATTTACATTCTTTGATAATAGCACCCTCCCCCTCTGCCCCCTGCCCCCATCACATAAGTTTGCTATTGATCTTTCTATCTTGTCACATTTTTATTCCTTATATTATTTTTTTCCAATGATCTTTTGTCGACCTCCTTTACGTTGGATTAAATTCGCTTAAATTATTTATCATTCCCAATTGTCCTCTGCCACCTTCATTCTCGAAACATCTCCAGTCCTTGAACTTGTTTCTGCTCCCCACCAGTCTTATGTCTACTTTTTTGTTTCTCCAACATCTCCGTTCCCTGATAGTATCCTCGTTATTAGTTGTTTGTAGACCTTACGTTCTTTCTGTATGACTGCCACATATTCAAGAACTCTATTAATTTCATTGCCTCGTGCAATATGTTCAGTTTCTTGAAACTAACGTTCCTTGAAGTTTCTTTTTTTCTCCAATCCTGTTTGCCTCACGGCGTCAGGTCAAGAAGAGATTTCTAAAACGGGCCCGTGTATGCGCTTCGTAGATAGTGTCTTTCGTCGCCTATGTTATCTCTGAGGTCCATCTTTGCGTGCCTACCTTTTGCTTTGTACCATTGTATCGAGCAAATTGCTCTTTGAGGTGACTGTCTGTTGAATTGCTTCGTGCTGAAGCATTTAATTTGTTGTTTTTGATGAAGTCTAGTACTGATGTTGTACCCACTTTTTCCTGGTCTTCATTTCTCAACTGGTCTTCTGTTACACCAGCATTCTTGAAGCTGCCTATGAAATCATATCTCACTACTATATTACTAAGTGTAGTGACTGAAAAATCGTGACTACATTCTTGTTTCTACTCTAATACTCAGAAGTAGATGTTTGTATTTTGTTCGCTTCGCAAGTGAAGTTTTCACTTCCTATGCAGTGAATTTCACTTGCTATGCAGTGAAGTTTCACTGTTATGCAGTAGTTTCACTTAGTTTCACGTTAGAATCTCGTGACTATTCTTTCCGTGTAATATGTTCTATAGTAGGGAATATGAGCTTTGTTTCACTCCAGAGAGTGTGTCTCATGTGGCAGTTGTTGCAAGCAACAGCTAGCAGTCTTTCCGGCAACTTTATCGATGTACTTACAGCTAGGAAATACAAAGATGAGAAACTTCTAAAACTCCCCTGAAAGATATGTGTTCAAGTCTCTACAGACTCATCCAGTGGAATCATAACGATACTTATTCTGTACCGACAACAGTTTCCAATAGTACTTTTGAATATGTTATTAATCAAGATCTTTGCCCGCTGCTCAGCGTGTTCGCAGCGCGTTGACTAGTGACAGCCCTCTGTGAGTGCGGTTCAATTCCCAGGCTGGCAGAAAACCCAAAGGTTCTCAGATTTACGGTGTTCGTGGCACCGAACCGAAGGGTTACGATGTCCATGGCACGAGCCGAAAAAGCTGAAAAGCTCAGTCTTCTGGATCGGAAAAAATCAAAACCTGAATCACAATATTGTCATCCTTGCTTCATTATGAAACAAGCGGGTTTTCCTATCTGAATCTAAACTTAAAATTGTATGATTCATTTCATTGTGTACATGATTGATTAAGGATGAATTATCTTCTTCATTAAACAAACACTGCCTAATACGCTTTTAGGCAGTGAGACAAGACCTGTGAATTTAATGGTCGCATTCTAGTACAGTCGCTGAAGCTGTTCAGATTCAGGTTTCTTTGCCCACAACAGATAACACTCCTTGACCTTACCATGGATTGAACATGGATCTCCACATGGAGCAGCGCTCTAATCCATTCGACTAGACGCGTCTCAGTCTACTTCTTACAATGTCTTCTGATAAAGGCCTTTGGTCGAAACGTCGCTGGTCTTGTTTTTGTGCATTGAAACATATAACATTATTTCTTGCGGCGGCACAAGCAGCGAAATCAAAATACAGTTTAAATTATTTAATAATTTAAAAATCTTTACTCATTGCTTGTTGTAAAGTTAATATCATTATTTTAAAGTAGTTGATATTTTCAAAATAAAAATAGTATTCGTACTTTTTGTGCATTTTTTAAAAGAAATCACAATGGAAGATTATTTTAAAGAAAAAACATTAAATGGGCGGCATTTCGAAGACTTGCGTCATTCTGATAAAAAAAATACCGCACGGTCCTGTGTGTGTGTATGTGTGTATGTATGCATGTGTTTGTGTGCGTGCGTGTGTAAAAGAAGGTGACTGTGTTTGTTCTTATGTATGTAACATAACAGCTTATATGTCCCTAAACTAAGAGACAGATAATAACATTTGTGCCTTCTTGGCGTCTAAACCATGAAAAAAGATCCGATTGCTCTTGTCTGGGGTAGTGTTGGTTTTAGACTGAAGTCTGAGCTCTGCAGACAAGATGGTTCTTAACGTGCATGCGGATACAAAGTTACATTAGGATGCATTTAAAACTACATTATGTACGACATGCTTGCACTTTAGATCATAAGAGAAGCCATTGTCGGCTTAGTCAGAGAATGAACCAACAAACTGGCTCAATATTCACTATCTATCACTGGGAATTAGTGTAAGCGTGTCTGCAGACTCTTTTGGTAGTGTTAAATTACGTGTCCCAGTTATATAGACCTCTAGCGCTTTAGACAAAACAAACGCCCGCCTGTCAAGGTGTGACAAGCCCCCTGTGAGAGCGGCTTCAATTCCGCGGCTGGCAGAAAAAGCCACAGGTTCTCCAGATTTACGGTGTTCGCGGCACCGAACCGAAGGTTACGATGTCTATGGCACCGAACCGAAGAGCTGAAAGCCCAAGTGCTTCTGGATTGAAAAAAAAGGACAAAACAAATACATTGAAGTCTAGATACATGTACTTCATAATAAATAATAACTGTTTTTCTATTGCAGTGGTTCACACGGAGCGCCGTCAGGGATGCGCGCATGTCCAAGTAGGCGCGCATGTTCAGTGAGGCGCGCATGTTCACGGAGGCGTGCATGTTCAACAATGCCTGCTTTGCTTTTCTTTGATCATTTCTTATCATGGTGTGCCCAGCATATCTCCATCATCTCCTTCTTATAATAGTTGTTGCTAGTGGTTACTAGGGACACGATAATTCTCTGATTTCATCACCTCCTGAATTTGTCCCATTTTATTTTCATTATTTTTCGCAGACGTCTATTTTTAAATGCAATCAACTTGCTTTCTATATCTTTAGTCATTTTCCAATACTCGCTGGCATATGTTAGGATTGAATATATAGTTTTACTGTATACTATTGTGCCGATTTTGTCCTGTGTGTGTCTGTAAACACGACTTTGAATTCAGAACATTTTGTGCAGTATTATTCTAGTATGTCTTCTATTGAATAATGGCAAGTAATGCAGACATGTTTACGTGAATCTAAAAGTATGTATTAATTAACAAGCAGACTTGTAGAGTAAGTCATCATTTATTAATCTGAGTTGATTATGTCACGTATGAAAGAATTATGATACAACCCCTTTCAAAAAGTTCTATTCATGTTGAACTGACAACCAGCTGCTGAACCTTTACGTGATATTTGTTGTGATGCAAGTTATATGAGTCATTACAAATTCTAATATTTCGAATTTTCAATCGAACACTGAGATAACCTACAATTAATCCTTTCAATTGAGCCAGACAAGATTTGATAATCTACAAGTGGACTATATAAACATTACTATCTCCAATACGTTTTAAAATAGAAATATTCATTGGATTCTCAAAGAGTTTATTCTATTCATATTTATTCTAACTCTGATAAAAAATGGTTCATTCTAGGTTGAAGGATGAAATCAGGCTAAGATGCTTTATAAACAGCCTAAACTGTCTTCAGTAGAGCAAATGTCTTTCGAGTCAGGTTGTCGCTAGATCTCTCTGGTGAAAATCACACAATATCAAAGAGTGATCACAATTGAGTTGTTCTACAGCATTCGCAAAGGGTTCGACTGTAATCAAGAGAGCTCCGTGATCACTAAGTGATGTTCCTAGAAACTTCTTCTGCGCTAGAAATGGGAGAATAGCGGAATGACATAGACTCACCATGGTAGGACTCTGCAGCTAAGCTGCACAGCTAGAGCTTGGAGGTTTCTGGTGCAAGAAGTTGTACTTCACGTATAGAAACAGGATGAAAATATTTCTTATTGGACACAAAAAATCCTATGTACAAACAATTTACAGCGTCACCTAATGTCAGAACATGAATATATGTTTGACGTAAACGAGAGGTGTATTATTATTATTATATGTGTTTTCACTACAGTGTTGAATGTCCATCTTCAAAATCATATCTTGACACTGTGAATAACAAGCTCTTAATGTTCTGATCTTTGTCTTCATATCACTTTCATTCCATACTGTTTTAGTTGTTTGACTTTTTGGCTATGACCATGTTTGTTCTTCTTACTTTCCTTCATACCATTTCCATGTTTGTAATACAACCATTATTTCTCCGTATATCAATATTTTGCATACTTGTTTCGCGTTGTAATTACTTCTGCTACATTAAGATATAGATTGATTTTATTTCTATGACTTTCATTATTCTTACTAATCCTGACGATGTTGATGTGAAATGTATCGGCAGATTATTTTTACAATGATCAATTGCATTTTTGTTTTGTGGTGTTTACAATCAGTTTAATCTTTGAGCCTTCAGATACTCAGGTATATCGTTAGGTTCAATTGGATGCAGACAATAGGCAGATTCTTTACGTGTTCGTAAACCGAATGTCGATTTCGATGCAGACCATCAAGTAGTCTGAAACTGATCTTCTGTGATCGACACTTTGTTTATTATAAATATGATAAGTCGCTAATAATGCTTTAATAATGACCAGCATTTAACTTTTAAAACCTCAGTTCATCATGTCCATGTTGAACATGACACGACGTGCCTTTCGACGGATTATTGTTTTCTGCTATATGTTGAGTGCCAACAATCGAAATTTCGCAGACATCATGGGTAAATAGATAACTAAATTGATATCCTTTTAATGAAAAATCGATGTGAACACAGTCATTATGATAACAAGGTGGACTCAGATATATGAAACAAATATAATGAAACTTATGGCAATAATGAGATATCACTGGAATCTAAAATTATCCATTCACTTTATCAATTTTGATTCACAGAAATTTGATATATCAATTGGCAAAACAATTTCATTTTAAGTCTAATAAATGGCTGAAGTTATAGCTAAATAGATGTTTCAATTAAAAAAGCTAAGATTGGAAAATGACTAAAGATAAGCAAGTTGTGCATTTGATAGATGTCTGCGAAAAATAATGAATATAAAATGGAATGAATTCAGGAAAGTGATGAAATTAGAGACATGTCTGGTCACCATCTAGTGACACTGATTATAAGAAAGAGAAAGATGGAGATGATTAGGACCCTTGAGGAGAAATAATCAGCGATATCGGCAGGCATTGAGTTGGGATGCAAAGGGTTCAGAAAGAGGTCGACTAGGACTGAAACGAACTTTCTGAGAGACAACAAAATCGTATCAGTTCATGAGAGATTAGAGTCAATTCAGATCAGAACGTATGAAAAAATATAGTTTTACGAAACAGAATAGCATTTCTACAATGAGAGGAATTATTATTATTATTATTATATGTGTTTTCACTACAGTGTTGAATGTCCATGCTTCAAAATCATATCTTGACACTGTGAATATGCAAGCTCTTAATGTTCTGATCTTTGTCTTCATATCACTTTCATTCCATATTGTTTTAGTTGTTTGACTTTTTGTAGACCATGTTTTTGTTCTTTACTTTCCTTCATACCATTTCCATGTCTTGTAAACAAACCGACATTATTTCTCCGTTTATATCAATATCTTTTGCATGCTTGTTTTCTGTGTAATTACTTTTCTTTTTGCTACATTAAGATATAGATTTGATTTTATTGTTTGTCTCATGCACTTTCATTATTAATTACTCAATCCCTTTTGACGATGTTGATAGTGAGAATGTATCGTCAGCATATTATTTTTTTTTATCAAATACAGATTTCAATTCTGCACATTTTTGTTGTTTATTTGTGTGCGTGTTTTATCAATCAGTTTAATCACTCTTTGTGAGCCGTCTGCCCAGCGTGTTCGTAGCGCGTTGGACTACGGTGACTATCCCTCTGTGTGTGCGGGTTCAATTCCGCCGGATGGCAGAAAAAGCCACAGATTCCCAGATTTACGGTGTTCGTGGCACCGAACCGAAGGTTACGATGTCCATGGCACCGAGCCGAAGAGCTGAAAAGCTGAAGTGCTTCTGGATCGGAATAAAAAAAATCACTCTTTGTGGTGTGTTTGATTTGCGTCGAGTATAGATATACGATAAGTCGCTTATAATGCTCTTAATAATGACCAGACAAAATAATAAACATTATTAAGAGCCTCTATGATGGTTCACAGTGTGCAGTTCACACTGATGGTGGACACAGAGACTGGTTTATGGTTGAAACCGGAGTAAAGCAAGGTTGTATTCTATCTCCGCTATTGTTTGGAGTGGCCATTGACTGGGTGATGCGAAAATGTTGCAGGGCGAAACTGGCATCGATTGGGTAGAAAATAGTCAACTAGAAGATTTGGATTTTGTAGATGATATTGCCTTGTTAAGTAGAAACAACCAAGATATGCAAAGAAAAACAGACAACTTGTCATCTATAGCATCAAAAGTTGGACTGCAGATAAGCTATGAAAAAACAAATATAATGAAGAGACTTATGGCAAGTAATGCAGATATCACACTGGAATCTAAAATGATAAAAATAACAGAGCAGTTCACCTATTTAGGTAGCAATTTTGATTGCACAGGAAATGTTAAAAAAGAAATTATAATACGAATTGGCAAAGCAACATCAGCTTTTAAAAGTCTAAATAAAATATGGAACTGCAAGTTATATAGCATTAAAACTAAATTACAATTTTCAATTCAAATGTTGTATCAATCCTAACATATGCTAGCGAGAGTTGGAAAATGACTAAAGATATAGAAAGCAAGTTGAATGCATTTGAAAATAGATGTCTGCGAAAAATAATGAATATAAAATATAATGAATTCAGGAGAAGTGATGAAATTAGAGACATGTCTGGTCAACCATTAGTGACAACTGTTATAAGAAAGAGAAGATGGAGATATGTTGGGCACACCTTGAGGAGAAATGATCAACGAATATCAAAGCAGGCATTGAAGTGGGATGCAAAGGGTTCAAGAAAGAGAGGTCGACCTAAGGAGACCCTGAAACGAACTTTGATGAGAGAGGTAGGAAATATCGGTCTCAGTTCCATGGAGGAGATTGAACGAGTTGCCCAGGATAGAGCGGTATGGAGAAATTACTTGCAGGCCTATGTAACGTATAACGGTACGAGAGGAATTATTATTATAGATATACGATACGATTCGTTTGATAGGTTTCTACGCATGAAGAACAAGCGCATACGTAAATTTTGACCTAACGAAATATTTGGACTTGTCTGAGCTGACAATCCCTTTTATTTTCGGTCTTTTTTTGCATCGCATGTTAAACAATCTTTATTGGTAATTTTTAAGCCATTCAATGGAGCTTGTGTATGATCTGCCCCGAAGAGCTTATTCAGACTTTACAACTTTTCTGACTCCGTGATGTCGGATTGGATGAGATACATGCCCAGGGACGTGTGTCGTTTTGTTGCAATCGGGTAATTATTGTAAGTGTCCCTTCTGTATTTCCGCCACTCTGAGACTGAACACAGTTAAAGTGGACGGGCAATTTTTTATTCTGTGTTCGACTAATACTATCCACCGTAGTTCTTCCAGGAAGAGACGTTTCATAGTGCAATACTGTCACCGTAGTTCTTCCAGGAAGAGACGTTCATAGTGCAAACTTCCACCGTAGTTCTTCCAGGAAGAGACGTTTCATAGGTGCAATAGACTATTCCAGGAAGACGTTCAGTGCAATACTGTCACGTAGTTCTTCCAGGAAGAGACGTTTCATAGGTGCAATACTGTCCACCGTAGTTCTTCCAGGAAGAGACGTTTCATAGGTGCAATACTATCCACCGTAGTTCTTCCAGGAAGAGACGTTTCATAGGTGCAATACTATCCACCGTAGTTCTTCCAGGAAGAGACGTTTCATAGGTGCAATACTGTCCACCGTAGTTCTTCCAGGAAGAGACGTTTCATAGTGCAATACTGTCACCGTAGTTCTTCAGGAAGGATGTTTCTGGTGCAATCTGTCACCGTAGTTCTTCCAGGAAGAGACGTTTCATAGGTGCAATACTGTCCACCGTAGTTCTTCCAGGAAGAGACGTTCATAGGTGCAATACTGTCCACCGTAGTTCTTCCAGTAAGAGATGTTTCATATGTGCAATACTGTCCACCGTAGTTCTTCCAGGAAGAGACGTTTCATAGGTGCACAAATGCTACTTTAAATTTTGAGATCGCCAACACTACTCATCCTAATTTCCTGCGCTCGGCTTGGGATAAAGAGTTTTATCTTTATGCGTCGATACGAGTCATACAGGTTACATCCTCCTTTTACAGTCTGCCAAGACATTTGTACTGTTATTGTACCTGTTATTTCACTATAGACGTCGGCTAGGAAAAAACATTTTTACGCACTCACTCTGGGATTATGCTCGTCTGTATCGCGGACAATTCTCATATCATTCGTTATTGCGTCCACACTACTACCTTGCCGCCTGGTAGCTCTTCCTATATGCTCACCTTCTTTGCCAGACTACAAGACCGCAGTCTGTTTCCAGGGCCACCACGTGAAAGTGGGGTAGGGTCTTGGTCAGTGTCAGATCACTGATCCCGGTACAGCTTTGTCACTTTACTTTATTGCAACTGCGGCCCATGCACATTCTGATATACGAAATATTGCTCTATTGCTCAAATAAGACATCTATAATAGATTTTGTTATAGGTGTCAAAATTTTATTCTAAAATATAAGCCCTTGAAAATGAAATTTTACTGTAATTAATCATCATCATTATCATCACATAGCTTGTCCTGAGCAAAGCTTTGTCACCCCAATAATCCTCCGGAGTTTCTCTCTCTCATAGACCAGATGTCCCGCCTCTTCATCCATCATATTCAAACCATCAGTTACATCCTGAATCCATCTTTTTTCGTCGTCTTCCTCTTCTTTTATTTGCCGGTATGCCTCCTTCCATGATGGTCTTCAGCCCTTAGTGTCTTTTTATATGTCTAAAATAGCTCAATTTTCTCTTTCTTTGTAGCTTTTGCCAGTTTTCTTTGATTGTAAGTTCGTTCTGGATATATCTACTTGTTCTCTTCTCTGTCCAAGTATATGAAGGACTTTCTGTAATACGTATATTCACTGTAATCAAACTAAGAGTTAATTTCGTTAAAGTAATGAAGTTGTCTCAAATTGTTCAAACGTTTAACTCCGATCACTTAACAGATAAGTCATCATTTCTTTTTTTCGGTTGCATTTAACATGGTTTCGAATGTACATCAGCAGCTTGGCTTCTTTATTGAAAATGTAAAAAATAATGAAAACATTGAAAGGTTAATGCATCATTGATTCGTTTTATTTTTCTAATTGTGTTTAACGAAGCTGTGAACATACATGTAAGAGGAGTGAATGATAGCAATGGTTTCACATCTAAATTAAATCTGCAGCAGAAACACGGAGCTTGCTGAAACAAACTGAAAAATACAAGTCATGTTGTAGGTGGAGGTTGTAGTGCACTACCAACAAAAAGTTACAGGCTAACGATGTTTATATTTCTCTACACATACAACATCTCCTCCCTAATCAACCCTCTTAAATAAACAATATTCTACAAAAATGTCTACTTTGCTACAAACACATAAATCGTTTACCAAAATGTCACTGAAACATTCCTTTTTTGCCTTAGATCCGTGTGTCCATAAACTAAATATAATAATTTTGTGTAGATGATGTAGATTTTGCATGAATATTTTTTTGCCAGTAGGTGCAATGGCTAGAACAGCTCTCCGATGAACAACTTGTGACAACAGAAGCATGGGCATCCAAAGGAAACAGAAAAAAGAACTGTAAAAAGAGAGTTTAAAGATTATGGCCTGACATACAAAATAATAAGTAGAAAGATGGAAGAACAACGAGAATGGAAATATTTTGTGGAAGACGAATGTGACAAACGGGAAACGAACAGGGTATAGATATAGACAGATATTAAATATTTTTTACATTGAAACTCTTTTCTTATTCTGATATTTTTCGAAATGAACAAATCATATTTTGCAAGAAATAATTATTTCAAACTTGTGCTTGCAAAACTAAAACAATAAATATTCTAATATCAGTTCGCATCCATATTTAACAAACAAAAACAGAATAAAAATACGTGTAAATCATTGAGGCTTTGTCCCTTGGCATAAATTATGCTTTCTCAATTTTAAAGAAAACGCATTGTATGAGTGTGGTGTATATTTTGCTACATTTTGTGTGGATTTATTTTATAACGCAAATTATATTTTTAATCACTCTCGTTATATAGTTTGTTATTACGTATACATACACGACATTTATTTAAAATATTTCGCTTTTTTTATTGTTTCTTTCTGAGCAGATTCATACATTGTTGATGCCTTCCCTGAGTTGACATCAGATGGGAATACAGACGCACGATTTGTATTCTTTAAACTATAGAATTTGTTGAAGTCTAAAGAAATTATATCTAGAACAAAAATTAGAAGATTTAACTCTAGTGTTAAAGCAGTTCTGTCGTATGTGTCAGAAACATGATGAACAACTAAAATAATAACTAATAAATTGCAAACATTCATCAACTGGTGTGTCATCAGAATAGAAGGACTCACTTACCTGATTGTCCTGTGTCTGGCTGTAACGTAGCGTTTGAGAAAGACACTCCCCCGTCAGTTATTTTTGTGGAATGGCTCATTGGTTGTGTTCGTAAAGACGCTCATATTGCTAGGCTAGGCGATTGGTGTCGTAAGGTAAGTGGTTCGAGTCCTGTGTTGGTCTATTTGTTTTTTTCGGAAGCTCTTAATACCTGTATCCTGTTTATTTTTTTATAATATTCGTCACTTCCGTTGCTTCCTCTGGGGTTCTTGAAAAAAACTCCTTGTGCTAAGCTTGTTAAGAAAGCTAGACGGATCCCAACGAACGAAGAGATAAAGAGAAGATGTTGTGTTTGTGTAGGACATATCTTAAAAACTCCTGTGTTCATTGAAAGCTAGAGATCCCAACGAACGAAGAGATAAAGAAGGATGTTGTGTTTGTAGGGCATATCTTGAAATTCCGATGGGAATATAGAAGAAGTCTTGACTGGAACCATGAACAACGAAAATGAGGAGACAAAATTACATGGATGAGAGATTTCAAGGTAAAGATTAATTATGTGCGGAAGACATCGAAGAAAATGCAAAAGATGGCTAAAGATAGGAATTAGTTAGTTTAGAGGATATGCTTCAAACAAGGTAACATGAGACAGGAGACAAAGAGAAAGACAGAGAGAGTGATAATGCATACGTATTATAAGTGGTCGCTGTCGTCAGTGCATGTAGATGTTGAGATGCTATTTGTTCGGTATTATTATAGTTTGAATGAGAATCGAGACATATCCTTTATAGAACGTAGACATCAACAATAGTAAACGGATCGTTGATTTTCTAGGCATCACTTATACGTTCAGTCGTTTGTCATTGCTTTCGGAATGGTTGTCATTTTTATCGTTCGTAAAAATCCATGAGTTGACTTATTATAGTTAACAAACTAATAATAATAATAGGATATGAAGATACAAAAGCAAACAATAAGTAGCAAATCTAGAGACACACAATATGGAACAGAACCACAGGCATATATTATGGAACACAACTGCAGACATACACTAGCGAATGAAAACAATATAGATTGGAGCTACCGAAAAACAATATTCAGGTCGACACAGCCTCAACTGGGTACCAGACATGCTCTGGGAAAGTAAAGGCGGCCGGCGTGATGCTGACCACATCACCCATCGTGTGCCGATGAAAAATTCAGGCCTAACACTGTATTGACCTATATACCACGAGGTATGAAAGGGTTCCTTTACTTTTTTTTTAAATTTTACAGTAGCCATTCTAGCTTAAGCGGTTGTGAACTCGAACACAATCCAAGCGTACCTGGTTCAAAATCCGTGGCGGGCAAGTTTAGAAGCAAATTAGTTCCTTTAGATTGTTACGAATGATAAAAATAGAACTCATCATTCAGAAAGCAATGGCAAACAACTGAACGTATAAGTGATACCTAAAAAAATCCGACGACTCATGTACTGTTGTTGATGGCTAAATCTTGTACAGGTTATGCCACGATTTTCATTTTCAACCGCAGAAAAGCAAAAGCAAGAGCTACTGAAATTGCAATGTTTCACTACAATCAAGCCCTTTGCAAGTTGTTCACGATTATGCACCTATGGGTCTGCCAGGAACACAGTGATCTGCTTGTGTTAACTAATTAATAGAAACATAAATAAATAAATAAAAACAAAATAATTGTTAAGCAATCACAAATGTTTTAAATACACTTTTTTTGTTTTCGAAAATAGTTTTAGAAAATGTAATTGTAAAGAAAATACCAACACAAATTAAATAAATAAGTGGTCCATATCTAAATATTTATGCTCGAATAACAGGATTGATTGACTTGTTATTTGAGTTATGTTTTTAAAACTTGTCTTCTTCTTCTTCTTCTTCTTTCTCGAATCCTGTATGCCTCACAGCGTCAGGTCAGGAAGAGATTTCTAAAACGGGCCTAGTATGCGCTTCGTAGATAGTCTCTTTTGTCGCCTCTTTTATCTCTGAGGTCCATCTTTTGCGTGGCCGGCCTTTTGCTTTGTACCCATTGTATCGGAGCAGCATTGCTCTTTGGGTGCACTGTCTGATGGTAATCTGCTTACGTCGCCGAACCATTTAATTTGTTGTTTCTTGATGAAGTCTAGTACTGATGTTGTACCCACTTTTTTCTGATGTCTTCATTTCTCAACCGGTCTCTTCTTGTTACACCCAGCATTCTTCGTAGACACTTCATCTCTGTTGTGACTAGTTTTCTTCTATCGTTTGTTGTCAGTGTCCAGGTTTGGCACTGGTAACATAATGTTGGGAGAAATATTGTGTTGAACATTGCTCTTTTTGTGTTCATGGTGATGTGTTTGCATCTTAAAATTGGCGCCATTTGCCCTATCATTTGATTTGCTTTGTTGCATCTGTGTTGAATTTCATTAGTTATTCTTCCATTTGCTGAAAAATGCTCCCCAGGTATGTGAAATCTTTTACTTGATTTAGTAGGCGATTATCGATGGAGATATTGGTAGTGCTTTCCTCTCTGGCGAATGTCATTACTTCTGTTTTGTCGATGTTTATTCTCATGTTGTATTCGTTACATGCTAACTGGAGTCTGTTGATGACTATCTCTATGTCTATTTCTATCCTTTATTATTACATTATATTTACTACCCAGCATTGCATGAGATATTTATGTTGGGGGTTTTTTTCTGATCGTAGCGACTGACAGACCAACACAGCATCATTTATATACAAGTGAAATATTGTGAAGTAAAACATGAAGGACTACATCTCCTACCGTATGTCGTAGGTCAAAGGTAAAAACCAGCTTAAAACTGTATTTATAAATATACTTCTTAGTGTTTTAAAAATTGTTTTTTTTACATTTCTTTATACATTGTATATTCTGTTAGACACACTAAATATTGGAGACGACCATGAGGGAAGGAGGCATCCCGGGAAACGGGAGAATAGGTAGACCACGGGGAAGATGGATTCATGGTGTAACTGATGGTTTGAGCATAACGGCTGCAGACCTCTGGCATATTTGAGAGAGAAATCCCGAAGGACTGTCAAGGTGACAAAGTTCTGCTCAGGAAAGTCTATTTGATGAGGATATTCAATTCTATTTTGCAGGGAAATAATCTAAAAGATATTGATGTTCACATGATAGTAAAAAGCAGAAAACGAAACGTGTATCGTGTGTTGTGATAAGCAAAGAAATTTGGATACCTATTTTAAACATATATTCGATGTTCACAAATGGTGCAGCTACGTTTTCCTCGTTTACCACTTGCGCATGTTCAATGACCTAGTGTATTGGCAGACTAAACAAGCTATAAAATACTTACATTTTAAAATGAACTTTACTAATATATGTTTGTCTCGTCCGTGTGATACCGGGACCCACAAGGGAAGCTAAGAATAGTACCACTGCCACCTACAAGGCATGTCGTTAGAGGCTATTGATGTAGGACCTAGGAAGCTACCTAGTAAATAAAAAGTATCACAGAAATCGGATGTGATGGCCTATTTGTAGGTGCATAAATGGCACAACGTACAATCGCTCTTATGCTCAGATTACATACAATTCACAGATAGTGATTAACAAGTGGTCGATATAAGCGAAGATGAAGAAGAAGAAGAAGATTAACATATGTAAAGAAAGCACGTAGTATGTGAGAATGGTCACGCTGAAATACTCATTCTGCATAAATGTGCTGTCCAAATTTCATGATTTCTGGATTTGGTGTTCTCAATCTTTTGACGGGTGGATTTAAGGGTGGACGGGTAGTGGATGCGTGAGTGGCTAGATTAATAGATAGATAGATGGATGGACAGATTCTATCTTGAGACCTGACGATAGCAGTATGTATTCTTTCATATCCTTTCACATGTTTAATCGCTTTTGATCTTTTGGTTATAACCAGCCATTTAGGGGTCATTGTGTCTAAGTTGACTTGCGTTCGAATCCAGACTGTGTCATTCTGTTTACGAGTGATTTTGTTTTCCCTGAGATCGCAAGAAATGTTGCAGTAGCTATCAAACTCGTTCTTTGCTCAATACTCTTGACAGGTGTCGTACCATTTCTGCGGAGAGGGACCGAGTCATATAGGGTTAAACCCAGTGCAATGAAGCCAACCATTAATATTTAGATCCATTTTGTAACACACATTTATACACATTTTGTAACACACATTTTGTAACACACATTTACACACATTTTGTAACACACATTTATACACATTTTGTAACACATTTACACATATTTTGTAACACACATTTATACACATTTTGTAACACACATTTTGTAACACACATATATACACATTTTGTAACACACATTTATACACATTTTGTAACACACATTTAGTAACACACATTTATACACATTTTGTAACACACATTTTGTAACACACATTTTGTAACACACATTTATACACATTTTGTAACACACATTTTGTAACACACATTTTGTAACACACATTTTGTAACACACATTTTGTAACACACATTTTGTAACACACATTTATACACATCATTTCTATGAAACATAATGTAAAATAAACCTTGCTTCTACTGATTTACTTGGTCAGATTGAGGTCACTTATCCAAATCTAAACTAGCAATGCTGAAACGCACAATTTTTTGATGTCAGTGAAACAGTAGACACGTTACATATAAGCTATATTGACAATCCATTTTAATGAAAATGTCACAGTTGAGACTTTACATTAACTTTGTCGTTGTGAGATTTACTTGCAAGAGGAAACAGTCGGACGTTAGAGAAGTTATTAAAATAAACTAGACAGACTGTTCACGACCTTTCGTGGCACTTGTTTCAGGAAGATCAGGACATAAAGGAACCATAAGAGAGAAAGCATTTGTGGTGACATTAAAAACATTGAGACTGGTATTTTGTTTGTTAAAGAATAAGTTTTAAAAACAGATGAAGAGAAGATAAGGGTGATGTGTCATTTCAGACATTTTATTTTCTTTGGCTTGCTATGAATTTAGACGTGGGGATCGCGAGGGAGAGACGTAGACGTCAAGCTTAATAACGCGTCTCGGGTTTGATTTTTGTGTGGAAAGGATTACTTCCCTTATCATCAGTGCCGTCGCAATTCAATTTAATTTTACTTCGACTTAATAGATACTTGCAATTTAGATCTCTAAGTAAAGTATCAGGGTCTCCTGTATTTCAACCGCTTACTGTGTGCACACCGATAAGTTTTAGCAAAGCTGACATCGAATCTCGGAGTGTTTTCTATTTTGATATCGGCGGAATTGTATGTTCGTAGAAGAACAACTATTTGCGGCTACAAATACATACATATATACATACATACATACATACATACATACATACATACATACATACATACATACATACATACATACATACATACATACATTGATTGATTCATTAATTTATCCATTTATTGTTGCATTCATTTATTGTTGCATTCATTTATTGTTGCATTTATTTATTGTTGCATTCATTTATTGTTGCATTTATTTATTGGTAAGACCATACTCACTGCACTTCTGTGAAGAATCATGTGTGTTACGATCTCTTTCTTACAGAAAAAGATTTCAGCGACAGCGCGCGAACTCCTTGGTACAGTTGAGCGTCCCCGATGTAATTTTCAGAATGGGAACAATTCTTGCCGGAATTTTATTTTAATTTTTTAAGTGAATTTTGCCTGGGCAGCAACTGTGTAGGCTACTTTTTATAGATTTTCATCTGTCAAGATTTCTTTTACGTTCTCAATTTGAACAACGAACATACATTTTATTGTTCCCCGATTGGACTGTGAACTCGGTTTCAATTACATTGATATCATTGATCTATGTGAACATATCTCCGATTGGACTGTGAACTCAGTTTCAATTACATTGATATCATTGATCTATGTGAACATATCCCCGATTGGACTGTGAACTCGGTTTCAATTACATTGATATCATCGATCTATGTGAACATATCCCCGATTACTCCACGAATGGAACGAACCGAGAACCTTTGGAGAGAGAGGCCAGCACCTTACCTGAACACCACAAAGATCTTTCACTTCTCACACAATGACCAAATACAACGATGTTTCCATTGTTTTCATTTTTTCCTTTATCCCGTCTTGTAACACTAAACATTTTTTCTAAAATAGTTCATTTCACACGTTGTGATCTTTCTTTCATGAGTTGTAGTTAGGATACGTTTTTGATATTGATAACAGAGAGTTTGTTAAAATAAAATATACAGTTTATGAGCTGTCGTGTGGTTGCCATGCCTATATTTGGGTGTTAATATTGACAGTAGGTATGTCACTGCGTTAACTTTTTGGTATCTAACCTCGATTTCTCTGTCCATTTTTTCATCGTCTGTAAAAATACTCAGATAACTGAATTCTGGGATCTGAGAAATTTTACATTTTTTACTAGAATGTTGATTTAGTTAGTTACTCTTCTTATTTTCATGATTTATGTTTTGGTGGTGCTAATTTTGATGTTGCATTTTCCAACATGTTGATTGTAACGTAGTTATGTGGAGTTGTATGTTCGTTCTTAAATATTAGACTGGCCATCTACAAGAAATAGTTAGTTGATTGAGTATTATTTGTTATATGTGTTATTGTCTTGATTCGTCTTGTTTCACTTATTACCATTGTTTTTCTTATCCTAACACTAATAGCAAAGGCATATACATTTTACATTTGTTTCTTATTTGTTCTAATAGTGATTTCAATATGTGCCCGCTACCCGCCGACATCATCGTACCATCCACATTGAAAAACGTAGCATATCCGTTTCATGACGTCATCATCAACCACAGTAAACGAGTCGTTGATTTTCTAGGCACCACTTATATGTTCAGTAATTTACCATTGCTTTATGAACAGTGAGGTCTACTTTTACCGTTCATAAAAATCCACGGGGGAAAATTGTTTCCAAACTGCCCACCACTGAGTTTGAACCAGCTACTCTTAGATTGTGATCGAGCTCACTACCGCTAAGACCCAAACCATGCGCATATTTTATGTGATATATTATTTGTCAATTGATGATCTCTTCTATTGGTTTTTTAAATGTTTATGTTTAGTTTTTTAGTTTAGTCGTCGGATCACCATCACTGCACGTCAAACAAATTAGTCCATAAGTGCTCCGATCTCTCCCTCATTATGTCCATCAGCGTGTGGCGACTAACGACACCGGTTCTTTGTTGGTTTACAATTCTTCTTTGTCTGCCAGCATAGCGTTCTTGTCGAGCTACACCACGCCTAACTTTGAGTTCTTGCAGTCTGGTTATTGTTGTAGATTCACCGCTATTATGTGAATCATGTACACGCCCTCTCTCCCTTAAGGAATTTATAATATCAGCCTGGTCCATTGCTCGCCCGCTTTGTACAGCAGCCATACCTGCAGGCCTGTCCGCACGTTCATTCCCATTACACCTGCATGCCCTGGCACAAAAATAAAACTGATCTTTGTCAGCTTAGACCTCCCCAGCGACTCCATCCAATGTCTTCTAGCTCATCCTGTTTCAATCTTCCTGAGCAAAATGTTTATGTATAGATGTTAAACAAGCTAAGGGGACAGAACCCATCATTATCTTACTTCTCTCTTTATATAATTATGTGGCGAATAGCTTTTGTCTATTTTTATTGTTGTTTCTTGTTGCGAGTGTAAGTTGCTAACTATTCTGATGTCTACCCCGTCCAACACTATCTCTTTGAGACACTGTTAGTTTCTGATGTTGAGTTTTGTCCCTCATTCCTTTCGTTCGCTTGAAATATTGTCTATATATTCAATGTGTTGTCTCTTGTATAAACTTCACTGTCTTTTGTAGATCACACAGAGGTCCGTGTAATTTTTCGTCGAGTGTTATTTTATTAGGCCAGTGAGTTTGTCACAGTATTTCATATTCGGGGCAGTCTTGAAGTATGTGCTCTGCTGTCGGGTGTGCCTGTCCACATGTACAAATGTCGTTGAGTTTTGTCAAAAACCTGGCTGTAATCTATGAAAACACATATATGCTTCTTACTCTTCCATACACTATTCTGTTAATATCCTTAAACTATAAAATGACTACTCTAGCTTCACAGTTATTGTTCTTGGCTCATTTCGTTCTCAATTTTATATTACTAACATTATACTAATTGTTCATAAATATTTATACTACATTACTCATCAGGCTAATTGTTCTAAAATATTTATACTACGTTACTCATCAGGCTAATTGTTATAAAATATTTATACTACGTTACTCATCAGGCTAATTGTTCTAAAATATTTATACTACGTTACTCATCAGGCTAATTGTTCTAAAATATTTATGATACATTTCTAATTAGAAACTAATGGTTCTAAATATTTATAACACTTACTCAAAGGCTAATTATTCTATAATATTTATAATACGTTACTCGTAAAGCTAACTATTCTATAATATTTATAATACGTTACTCGTAAAGCTAACTGTTCTATAATATTGTACATTCTGTAGCTCAAGCGGATATGAGCCGTTACACACAAGCAAAGCTACCTGGTTCAAACCCCACGGTAGGCAAGTTTGGAAGCAAATTCGTTTCCGTGGGCATTTAACAAAAATTAAAAATAGACCACACGTTCAGAAAGCAATGGCAAACTACTGAACGTATAATTGGTTCCTAGAAAATCAACGACTCTTTTACTGTGGTTGATGGCTACGTCCTTTAAGATATTCCACGATTTCCATTATATAATATTATAATACGTTACTCATAAGCGAATTGTTCTATAGTCTGTACATTCGATTGCTTTTGACTTTTATCTAGAACTAATATGCTGATGTTTTCAAATCTCTAGGTATGTGCCCTTTATATTTCCTCACACAAATCTGTTATTGTGCTGCTTACGTCAAAGTTTCTCATAGCTTCTTTCTTTTTTTAAAAGGGTTGTATAGTCCTCCAGCTTTTCTTCTTTCCATTGTTTTTATTATACTCTCTCTCTCTACCTCTGATCTGAATATGTTTGAGTGGTCGTTATTATGTGGTTTTATTTTAGTCTTTAAAAGATCTTATACGTATTCTGCTCATCTTGATAATATCTTTAATTCATTAAATATAATTTTACATTTTTTTTTTTAAACATACTGTCTCATGTGCTGTATCTTTGTTGCAAAAGTTAGGGTTGTTTTTGGGGTTTTGTTGCGTTTCCCCATTCATGCCTTTTATATTTGGTTTCCGTTCTATATCTTATATTTCATTGCATTTTGATTTTATCCATTGCTCTTTTATTTGTACAACCTTTAAATTATGCAAATATGTTGGTGTCTAGCACTTCACGAACAATTGTTATTGCAGTATCTATCGTATTTTTTTCCGATCCAGAACACTTGAGCTTTGAGCTTTTCGGCTCGGTGCCATGGACATCGTAACCCTTCGGTTCGGTGCCACAAACACCATTAATCTGGAGAACCTGTGGCTTTTCTGCCAACCCGCGGAATTGAACCCGCACTCACCGGAGCTTGTCACCCGTCGTCCAACGCGCTACGAACACGCTGAGCAGGCTGGCATCTATCGTATATAAGAACTCATGCGCTGAGTGAGCGAAAAACTGAGAAAATGTGCATTTAGTGATTGAGGAGGGCTGAAAGAAAAGTTTTGTAAGAAAGTGAGAGGTTGACAGGCAAAAATAAGAAAATTTATTCTTGTGAAAGGATTGACAGACAGGATAAAGAGATCGAAATTTAGTAAGAATAATAGAGAGATTGACAGACAGGAATAGCAAAATAAAGATTTGTGAAATAGTTACCAGTATAAATAATAAATTGAAATTGTGTAAAAGATTAAAAGACTGGAAAAATAAAATTGAATTTTGTAAAAGATTAAAAGACTGGAAAAATAAAATGGAATTTTGTAAAAGATTAAAAGACAGAATAAGAAAATGAAAAGACAGGAATAAGAAAATGAAAAGACAGGAATAAGAAAATAGAGTGGTGAACAAATGTGACGAAAGGACAATCTAGTCAGAACCGGTTTAAATAGTAAATATACCAAACTCAATGCGTACCTGGCAACTTTCCATTTGTCAATAGTGCTGCTTTTATCTTGAACACCCTGTAGTATTGCTCTTATTTTTACAATTTCTTCATTTGTTTGTTATTGTTTCTAATGAAACAGTTGTCATTACTGTTACTACTGTTCCTATTGTTACTACTAATAGTACTAATAGTACTACTATTACTACTACTACTATTAGTAATATTACTACTACTACTACTAACTTTCCTGTTGCTACTGTTGTCAATATTATTGCTGTCGTTACTACATGTTGTGTGAAAAATAAATAATAAACATTTTTTTTAAAAGTATAATACTGTAATAGGAAAATAACAAATCAGAAGATATAGAACTCACTGGATAGAAAATAGAACATATAGAACTCACTGGTTAGACAATAGAACATTTACTACAACACTTCAAACTGGCCGAGCAGAAGAGAATAAGTACCCAGACAATAGTAGAATACAATACACAAATAAAGAATACCAAAGCACTGAACAAAATAAACAACACAAAGAAACAGGAAAGAAACCACTCAAGGAAAACTATTCTTGAAAGATGAACCAGACAAACGGAAGAAAGTTAATGCAATAGCGGAAACAAAGTAATTTCACAGATATTTCGATTTCAGGGCCTAATATATCTTCTCGGGATTAGATTCAAATCAATATTGCTTTAGGAGATTATTGGGCTATATTTTCTAGTTACCAAAGCAGATATATGTCATCTCCGGTTTCTAGTTTGCGAGTAAGACATATCCACCCACAATAGGATTAACTCTAATGCCAAGTTCATCTGTGTGCCAGTTAATGTGTGAGTCAGTCTGAATGCCAGTTAAAGAGTAGATCAGTCTGGATGCCAGTTAAAGCGTGGATCAGTCTGGATGCCAGTTAAAGTGTTGGTCAGTCTGGATGCCAGTTAAAGTGTTGGTCAGTCTGGATGCCAGTTAAAGCATGGGTCAGTCTGGATGTCAGTTAAAGTGTTGGTCAGTCTGGATGCCAGTTAAAGTGTAGGTCAGTCTGGATGCCAATTAAAGCATGGGTCAGTCTGGATGTCAGTTAAAGTGTGGGTTAGTTAAAGTGTGAATGTCAGTTAATGTGTTGATAATTCCTTATGACAGTAGTAAAAGTAAGCAAAATTGACATTTTAGTAATAATGTGAGATTTCAATGCAAAAGTAGTTGGCAAAAATAAAACAAGAGAAGAAAAACAGATAGTAAGAAAACATCATAGGAAGTAGAAATAAAGCAAGGGACAAATTGATAGATTTTTGTGCCGAAAATGTTCTAGTAATAGCAAATACAATGTTCTAGCAGCATCATCAAAGATTACTAACCTGAGCTTCATCAGACGGGAAGACTAAAAATCAAATAAACTATATAGCAATACAATAGAGATAGAGAACAAATATAAAATCCGCTAAAATCTTACCTAGCCCTTTAGCTGCTAAAGACGTATATATACGTTTTGCCCATTTACTTCTAAAGACGCATTAACACGTATGTTATTATCTCTCCTCTGTTGGCTAAAGACGCGTTAACACGTAATACATTGCTACTGTAACTGCTATAGGCGTACATTCACGTTTGTGACCTAGAAACAAAGAATAGCTATTTTTAGCTCAGCCCTCGAAAAGTTTGTAGCAGCGAAAGGGTTAAGGCAGACTGTCGGAAGTGATCACGAACTATTAATAGCGATGCTAAAATTTGAACTCAGAAAATTAGAGAAGAAATTAAAACCAGTAAGTTTTAATGCTAAGTTAATTTTCTGATATGTGTAAGTATAGCAACTATATGATGCTACTGTGGATATCCATGCTCTTAATACTGTTCTTCTTTTTCATTCTCTATACATCAACTACTTTACTAAACCACTCTTTGTGTTCTGTATGTGGTTTGTATCTTAGTTCATTGAGTTCTTTGTTCTTCATTCTCTATACATCAACTACTTGTTAAAATAATTCTTTGTGTTCTTATGGGGTTTGAATCTTAGTTCGTTGCCCGCCTGCCCAGCGTGTTCGTAGCGCGTTGGACGACAGGTGACAAGCTCCCTGTGAGTGCGAGTTTAATTCCACGGGCTGGCAGAAAAGCCTGTGCTTTAAGGTGTTCGTGGCACCGAACCGAAGGTTTACGATCTCTATGGTACCCATCCGAAGAGCTGAAATCTCAAGTGCTTCTGGATCGGAGAAACAAAATTGCTAAGAAAATACCTGAGAAATGTGTAGTAGAACTGAAGAACAGATTTGAAATACTGATGACTGACACTGGATGAGGTAACCACACATGATAGAGATCTCCTTCTGTCGTCAGCCAAAGTTGCAACGAAGAAAAGTCAGAAAGAATAATTGCAAATGAGACTCTAGAGTTTGTACAACAAAGAAGAGGGGAAAATGTCCATGGAATAGCAAAGAAAGAAAATAGTATAGTCTACAAAAATATAACAAAAGAAGTAAGAAAGAGCACAAGAAGAGATAAAGAGAAATATCTACAAGATCGTTGTGAAATGTTAGAAGAATGCCAGAAAAAGGAAAGAGTCGAAAATGTTTAAAGAAACCAAAGCTAAATTTCTCTAGAAGATAGTGTAGGAAGAACTCTAACAGAACAAAAAGAAATTCTCAACAGATGGAAAAAATATTGCATCGAAATATATATGTACATAAGTAGAAGGGACGATATAGCAAACACTGAAATAATCACAGAGAGAGAGAGCAGGAACCTCCACTAGAGGAATTTGAATGAGCAATTAAAATAACTTGAAGTCAGGACAATCACCAGATGTGATAATATTTCAGCAGAGTTTATCAAAGCTGAGGAACAGCGAATACAAATATATCATGCAATATGTAAAAAGGCATTGGAAACAGGAATATGGATAAAATTCTTCTCAATGAACACTGTTTCGCTGACGATGCTGCCATAGTAAATGCAATTCTAAATTAATAATTTGGCCAAGGCGTGCGACCTATTTTCTCTGACCAGGGGCGGCTCGTCATTGAGGGCCAGTGGGGCTCGGTCTCACCAATAATCGTAAGGGAGAATAACTTCCCGGAATAGGTAAATAATAGTAAATACTAAAATTACCATGATTTTCCCGAAAATTTGTGTCTGGCCCCACCAAGAAAACTAACCACGAGCCGCCACTGTCTCTGACTAAAAGTGTCTCCAAACAATAGTTTTATGTCAGGGAGATAACACAACAAATATCACTTTAAATGGTAACAATCTAACACCTGTTCAAAAATGTTGCTATCTTGGGTCCATAGTCACTGTCAGCCTTTCTCTTGATGAAGAAATCAACTCTTGAATAGGTAGTGCGTCTACTACGTTTGACAAACTATCAAAGAGAGCGTGGGGCAACACAAAATTAACATTGCAGACGAAGATTAAAATATATCGAGCTTGTGTAATTAGCTCTTTACTTTGTGGCTCAGAAACATGGACAGCCTACTCAAGGCACGAAAGCTTTCTGACTTTTGGTCTATCGTTGTGTAACCTACAAGGCAGGCAGATGTGACTGGTCGACTGCATAGTTTGAGAATGGCGGTAAATTACCAGTACAGCTGAATAGTTAATCCCACGACGAAAGCAACCCGTTGAGCCTCCTATTCGCCAATTTGGGAGAACTTATAACCCGGAACTGTCTATTTCCGTGCTGTGTCTGAGCAGAAAGCAAAGATGGTGTCCTCTTCATTTATGTTTTTCTCTCAGTCTGAACTGCTGATTTGAGAAATGTATCTTGTCCTTTTTGTACAAATCCCCTCACGATCATACAGTTTTTATCCAATGAACGAGCAAAGTTGCTACCTTTAAACGGTAGCAGGGTTTGCAGAGAATGCCCGAAGATGGAATGGAATGTATCTAAACATCAACTGCCTTAGGCTGTCTCCCTCTGGAGTTGGGGTTGAGGTTTACTCTTCTAGCCTTCTGTATAACCGTGCTGAACCATCAGACAGTGTAACTTTTCTATCAAAGTTTACTCTGCTAGAATTTAGCTCTCCGTCCCGAATCCCCCTACCCACCTCCTCATCCCACGTCCTTCAGAAGGTAGTAGTGAGTTTGACAATTGCTAATAGTAATGTCTGCTGTCATACGGTTGCTGGTGAAACAGGTCTTTGATCTGACTGATAATCACAAAACTACTAATGTAAAGGGAAATAATAACAGATAAGATATTAACAATAATAGAGTTGCTTCCCTTGCCATGCTGATCAATGCTATAGCTTACTCTAGAGCCCTCTACTGTGTATCTAAATCTAAGGTCTCGAGAATACACATACAGCTCTAGGAGTTGTGCGTATGTCAGATGACAGGATGGTACTACATACTAACTAATTAATTATTAATCGTCCATTATAAACAATGATGACATCAGTTGCAAACTTGTGCAGTTTCGTTAACTTAGCATGTACGGAAGTTATCTATCACAAGTGTCACACGTTGTAACTGTAGCATACACACATGAAGATAAAAAACACACGCACATAAAGATGTAACACACATTCACATGAAGATAGCAGACGTACATGAAGATCTCTCACATACACATGTGACGAAAGCACACGCACAAGCACATAGCATAAATGTAGCACGCACATGAAGATATAGCGCCCCGACACACACATCTGACAAAAGCACACACACACACATGACGATATACGCACAAACGTAAAGTTAGCAGATACACACAAATGACGACAAACACACACATGACGACATACCCACACGTGACGACATACACACACATAACGATATACACACACATGACGACATACACACACATGACGACAGACACACATATGACAACAGACACACACACATTATGATGTTGTCTTGTCATGCATAGACCAATAAACGTAAACAAAATAATGAACTCATTGCGAAGAATCCAGTTAATAATGACAATATTATCATAATCTTGTTTCAATGTTTTTTCTGTCGGTCACATATCGTTTCACCTCACCGCATATTGAGACACCAAGTATTTTCAATCAATTATGTTGTCAATGATGTACTTGGAAACATCAACATGTTTGTCCTTCAATATATGTTAGATAATATTGAGCGTCTGTAGCTTAAGCAGTAGTGAGCTCGACCACAACCCAAGCGTACCTGGTTCAAACTCAGCGGCGGGCAATTTAGAAGCAAATTCGTTTCAGCGGGATTTTTACGAAAGGTAAAAATAGATCTCACCGTTCAGAAAGCAATGGCAAACTACTGAACGTATAAGTGGTGCCTAGAAAATAGACGATCCGTTTACTGTGGTTGATGGCCACGTTCTGTAAAGAATATGCTGCGATTTTCATTTCAATATTGAGTATCTACAGGTTACCTGGAGTTCTATACTGTTGGTTTAATATTGAGTATCTACAGGTTACCTGGAGTTCTATACTGTTGGTTTAATATTGAGTATCTACAGGTTACCTGGAGTTCTATACTGTTGGTTCAATATTGAGTATCTACAGGTTACCTGGAGTTCTATACTGTTGGTTCAATATTGAGTATCTACAGGTTACCTGGAGTTCTATACTGTTGGTTCAATATTGAGTATCTACAGGTCACCTGGAGTTCTATACTGTTGGTTCAATATTGAGTATCTACAGGTTACCTGGAGTTCTATACTGTTGGTTCAATATTGAGTATCTACAGGTCACCTGGAGTTCTATACTGTTGGTTCAATATTGAGTATCTACAGGTTACCTGGAGTTCTATACTGTTGGTTCAATATTGAGTATCTACAGGTCACCTGGAGTTCTATACTGTTGGTTCAATATTGAGTATCTACAGGTTACCTGGAGTTCTATACTGTTGGTTCAATATTGAGTATCTACAGGTCACCTGGAGTTCTAAACTGTTGGTTCAATATTGAGTATCTACAGGTTACCTGGAGTTCTATACTGTTGGTTCAATATTGAGTATCTACAGGTTACCTGGAGTTCTATACTGTTGGTTCAATATTGAGTATCTACAGGTCACCTGGAGCTCTATACTGTTGGTTCAATATTGAATATCTACAGGTCACCTGGAGTTCTATACTGTTGGTTCAATATTGAGTATCTACAGGTCACCTGGAGTTCTATACTGTTTGTTCAATATTGAGTATCTACAGGTCACCTGGAGCTCTATACTGTTGGATCTATAACCTTTAACCATATACTGTGTGGTTCATCCTCAATTCATTAGAAAATATTTTAAATAAAATTCCTTCAAAATATATTTACCATCTTCAAACTTACATCAGGACCTACGCCGGTGCTGTGGAGTCCGTGCACTGCAGTTGAGATCTTCCTCTGTAAGAAAGAGATTGGAGCACATATGGTTACTCACCGACGTGCAATAATGATGGTCCTATCAATCAATCAATCAATCTTCTTCTTTTCTTCTTCGCTTTCGTTCTTCGTTGCCAATTTGATCATTCTTTTTGTGATATATAATTGATCTTTGACAAGAATGATTGACGTTGAACCCCTGTTGAAATTAGGCCCTAACTTTGTGTATGGTACCATAAACGATGTAGGTCAGGTCTATCGTTTTCTCCTACGGAAATGTTTGGAGTCTGTCTCGCTGACAGTTAGTCCCCAACACTTTCTCTCCCTTCGTGTGTACAGGTTCTCTGTTACTATCCGTTTCGCCGTATATTTGCGGTACGTGACGTTTTGGCGCCGCCGTTTTGGGGCCGCCGTTTTGGCGCGACCGTTTTAGCTCAGGACGTTTTGGCGCAGGACGTTTTGGCGCAGGACGTTTTGGCGCACAGATTCCTCAATAAATTTCAATAACCTTAATATTATTTTAATTTTTAGTGTACATGTATATTAACTCTAATGAAACAATATACTTATACATCAGCGTTTATTGGAACAAATGCCAGGTGTCTGAATTATATCATCAGCCGTTTGATTTGAGATGATCGAGAATTGACACGCTGACCGACTGAGTGTCACATCTTGTTCATCGCAAATGTCAGAAATCCTGTCCCTTCCAAATGTTAATAGCTTGACCCGTTTACCCGTAAAGTGACTTAAACCGGTATTTGCCGCTTCTGCCTAATCACACGTGCGCTTTTAGTCTATAAAAGTGTAAGAATATTCTAGACTCAATCTCAAAATAAGTAGAATTAGATAAATTTATCACATACTATTATTATAATTCTGTGAACCCATTAAAATGGAAAATGTTCCGTCAAAGCGTGGCAAAGAAAAGTTGAATCACGAAGGATACTTTTATGTGTTCGATAAGTTCAGTGCAGACCATTCCAAGAAGTTCTGGCGACCTTCATCTAAACCAATCCACGTCAACTACTAGATTGCGAGATCTGGGTTTGAAGATTGGTGTGGCAAGAAAAGAACGGTACAACAGGTATACAAGTAAGCTCATCAATCAAAATAGAACTGATACGGTCAGTCGCTGGACGCTGATGGAGATATTGCGAAGGAGATCGGAGCACCTATGGACATGTCCGGAGTACAATGAAGATATTCCAAACTGAAACTGAAATTGAGAGGAATTGCGCATAATTTTTTAATGGATTAAAAACACGGACTTTCGGAAAACTTATTAAAGGTAAAGTATTGAACAAGATTCGTTAAACTTTATTCAAGTTTTATAAGTTGATTATTTGCATTGGCTAAAAGTAAAATATTTAACAGTATTCGTTAAACGTTTTTTAATTGATATATTTTGCATTGCATTGGATTTATTAAAAATTTATAATTTATTGAAAACAGTTATTTATAAACGTTAAGTTAAATATGAAGTTATTTTTAAATGACGCCAAAACGGCTCTGCGCCAAAAAATCCAGCGTCAAAACGGCGGAGCCAAAAAGTCCTGCTTCGGTATATTTGGGCTTGGATCTGCGCCAAGAGTCATTTGTACTGGCAACCTTTTTGACTAAGTGCGGCTTTCCTTTTTGCATCATAAGATGAACACATTAATAATTACTCAATTAAACAATCTCTTTCATTCATCAATTATTATGTTACAACGTTATTTTATCATTACCTTCCTGAGATATGCTAACTAGAGACTGTATATATACTTTTAGTATTAATACAAATTGTTAACCTAATTGCTAAGATTAAGTGTACACAGCTTCCATCGGAGCTGTCGTTCATGTTTATGCTATTTCTACTAACATATCAATAGCATAATACATTAGGTAAACACGTATGATAAACATACATGTCTTTTGATGTGCAGAACTGGGAACTAACGATCTAAATCTGCATTTGTAGCAAGTGTATATCTTTCGTCATGTGAATGACGAGAATCTGTGTAAATTACAAATATTGTTTTGCTTAAAGAGATCAAGATTTAGAGAACAAGTTTTATCAACGTTGTATGATGATTGCCTTTTTATGGAATCAATCAAGAAATATTCAATCCTCATTTATTCGGGCATGAAATGAGAAAGGTTGGTCTTGATCTTCGCTGAGTGCCCGTCTGCCCAGCGTGTTCGTAGCGTGTTGGACTACGGGTGACTATCCCTCTGTGTGTGCGGATTCAATTCCGAGGGATGGCAGAAAAAGCCACAGATTTCCCAGATTTACGGTGTTCGTGGCACCGAACCGAAGGGTTACGATGTCCATGGCACCGAGCCGAAGTGCTGAAAATCTCAAGTGCTTCTGGATCGGGAAAAAAACCATCTTCGCTGAGTAGAATAGAATAGGATAGGATAGGAGTAGAAACGCTCAAGCAAAAACAGCTTAATGAAGATGAAAAAACCTACTATTCGGGAATTCACTATAACCAACACTGCGGAAAAGAGTACTCCATCGATATATTAAACCAGTGCTTTTGTATGACAGTGAAGCATGTCCAATGAACGAACAATAAATAAGATCGGCGGAAACTACAGAGAAGTCTTTTTACAGAAGAATGCTGAAAATTCCAAGGACAGCGAAGAAAACAAATGAGGTTTTAAAAGAGTGCTGCACTCAAATAAACTTGATCAAAGTAATAAGAATCAGGAAATCAATGTTCTTTGAACATCAATTGCAAAGAAGAAGTTTGAAACATTTGGTGACTAACGAGTACAATCTAGGAAAGCAGATATTGTGGAAAGCGGAGGGAGAAGATGTTAGGTGGTCTGACATCGGAGTTCGACGTAATAACTGATTAACTGCACCCTGGAGAAAGTTGTAGAGAGACACCATCGCCTACGCCAGCAGGCATGGCACTTGATTGATTGATGGATTTCTCAAGTTTAAAACAATCTATTTATTTTACTGAGAACCGTAGTAGCGTAGTTGTTAGTGAACTCGCTACTAAGACTAGTGGTTCGGGATCAATTCCACAGTGGGCGTGGCATTTTTTCCTACCTTAACGGCTCTCAGTGGTGTCTGTGGCCTAGGGGATAGTGACTCGGTCTATTAACCCCGACGTTCTGAGTTCGAATCACGCTGCGGACAATTTGGTTGCAAATTGTTTCGCGTGGATGTTTACAAAAGGACGATGGCACCACCCGTTCAGAAAGCAATGGCAAACTACTGAACTTAATAATGCCTAGAAAATCACAAACAGCGTTAAAAGCTGGGATTGATTCGCAAAGTCCTGTAAAGGATATGCAATTAACTTTTTAACTGTTCTAGGTCGGCCAGCTCAATGGGTACCAAGAAAAGCACTGGAAGGTAATAGCGACCGACGTGATGTTGACCACATCACCCATCGTGTGCCGACGATTAATGAAAATTACGGGATTGACACCGTATTACCATATATATGTATACCACTGGGTATAGAAAAGGTTCCTTTATTTGTTTTTCATTTATTTTGCTACATAATTTCAGTTATTTAAAACGTGTAATTTCATCTGTTCATAACTCACGTATTTCTTGTCATAATGTTATCTTTCAACGTAACATTATATCGCATTTGTTTACTACATGTTACATAATTATTTTTGTATAATCTATCGATAAAAATAATTCTGTGTTATGTTTGTGATTAAGTCATAATTTGTACATGAATATAATTGATAAAATCAGGGAAGCTAGGTTTTTATTCCCATATCATTTTCTCCAGCATTGTTGATAAATTATGCACTCATTTTGTTATTGACAGCAACTGCGGGCGTGTTCTAGTAGTACAACTTTGGTGAAAGATAATTGAGTTACAACAACATATGGAATGTTATTGTGTGTTTTATTTTATTTTTTGTGGTTTATTTTTCCATTGGGTGATGACTTGAAAATAGAAATAAAAACATTGTGTTTTCTGGTATTTTCACAGAAGGAGGTTAAATAATTCTCAGAGTAAAATTGTTGTTCACGTTTAGTATTTTTGACTATTTATTATCAGTGGCGGTTCGTCATTAGGGTCCAGTGGGGCCGGGCCCTACCAAAAATAATGTTAATAGTGTATTTATTATTTATAAATTAAAATATAACCTAACACAAATCCATGATTTTTCCGAAAATTTGTGACTGGCCCCACTAACAAAAATGATCACGAGCCGCCACTGAGTATTATCATTTGTGTCAAGTCTTTCTCTCTATTTTTCTATCTCTCTTCTCGCGTACTATGTTATTCTTTCTTCTTGACATTCGTTCGCTTAAAATGCGAAGAATTAACTTATTACGCCTGATTTTGGCATATGGTTCAGTCACGCTCCCAGAAATGGCAAACCAGTTGCCGAGAGTATTTCACAAAGAACAAACTTCATAAATCCCTCAACAACCCAAATTCTGAGACAAAAGTGCAATACCTAGCAGAACGACGATCACGGAATCAAACTCACGACATTCAGAAAGTAAGGCGAAAGCTTAATCCCATCTTCAAATAGATCCAATTTTCTCTTGTATTTGTATAACTTGCACTGTCCTTGGTAGCTCACACAAAGTCCGTGTTGTTTCACTAAGCCAGTGATTCAGTATGTCATATCGAAAGTCTTCAAGTATGAACCTTGTTGTATGATGTTCCTATCCAGATGTACACAAAGCTGACTTGCTAATCTTGAATTGTGTATACATGTGGCTGCTGGGTCGATTGTGTGCTGTTCTAAGGCGCAGATTGACAGCTTGTTTTTATCTGTTCATATTTGAGCAATTGTAATGTATTTTTACTGGTGATTTTCTTATTCATTTAATCAGTGGCGGTTCGTGGTAAGTTTTCTTGGTGGGTAAGACACAAATTTTCGGAAAAATCATGTTTTTTTAGTATTTACTATTATTTGCCTATTCCGGAAAGTTATTCTCCCTTTTGATTATTAGTGGGGCCGAGCCCCACTGGCCCTCAATGACGAGCCGTCCCTGGATTTAATCATCCTTTTCTTTTGGTAATTGATAACTAGTACACCCGGTTGCTCTCATGGAGCACCTTCCTTGAATGTTATGTCTCATGTCCTGGTATTCCACAATGAGACGATATCCCATTCAAGACGAAATTGCGTTTCGCTGGTTACGCAGTTTCGTATTTTTCGTGTTTTCTTTGGAAATTAGTGAAGAGGTGTAATAAGATTACAATTACAGGAATAATAAAAAAGATGATCAGACAAAAACAAAATTGCTAAAATCCTGATGAATGATTAATGATATTAACTAAAAACAAACTACATGAATGAAAATGATGTAGGGATTGTGGATGACAAATGTAAGAAAATGATGTAGGGATTGTGGATGACAAATGTGAAAAGAGAATGATGATGGAAGATTAGTGGATGACAAATGTAAGAAAATGATGTAGGGATTGTGGATGAGAAATGTAAGAAAGGAAGAATGAAGAAGATGGAGACAGGGTTGAAAATGAAAGAGAATGAAATGGAGAAGAAAGTTGCTTATACTTTTCTTCTTCTTCTTTGCGTTCGTTCTTTACGATCAATTTTAATCACCCTTTGTGATATGTTTAATCTTTGCCAAGAACGAGTATACTTTGTACATTGGTTTGGTAGGCCCCTAAACGCATAGACTTCACACGTTTAGAACACATGCATCCGATTTCAGCCAAACCTCCTTACTCACCTCTTACGACATGCGGGGCAAGTAACATTGGTTCTATTCTTTACACCCCAAATGTAGGCCCCGGTAACCAATCGGGCTTCTTGTACTTTGAAAACAGTGGCAAATATTCCATCTAGGAATGGTGAGTGTAGAAGAAATACAACATGAAAACAGAACAAGTCACTCATTAAATATTTGATATTTTGCTATTATTAACCTCATATGGATGATCTTAGTTTATAAATCATGAACTCAAAGTTCTGCTTACTAATTATTCATTAACAAACACACTCAACTATTGAAGTAATGATGTAACTATTTATTGTGCAACTGGACATGTCTGTTTATTTTTCATAGAAACGCTGTTTCGCTTACTGTACGAGGTGATCAGTATCGGAAATGGGAGTCGGGTAAAGCGGATCAAATCGTTGGTTGGCCGTGCTGCAGACACTGTTAAGCTGGTATGTGAACTCACGAATATTGACCCTTGGGTAGAATGGATACCGGTGCCCTCAATACCATTTTGACCATCATCAAATTCGACAACGGGTGCATACGTGGTGGTGGATGTAGATGACAAGACTATCATTAATGAAAACAATAGTGAGGGTGACGTTGTGATCTACACGGATAGATCGGTAGTTCGCCACCAAAATTCCACATGGGCCTTCTCTGCACGCTCAAACGGCAGAAAGATTGGGGAAGCCATTTGGTATTACAATCTAATCTGAATGATTCGTACTGTATGGGCATGCGGTTTGGGGCTGACTGTGAGCAGACGGTGGACTGAATCTCTATGGGACTCAAGAACTAACAGAATTACATTTGTATTCGCTCCGGAACGCATGAGTGTCGATGGTAATGAGAGAGCGGATAGGCTGGCTGGCTCTGGAACCCAATCGGAGGCTAGCCAATGACTAGATCTGACATTCTGAACGTCCACAGATTGTGATGCCGCAATGATGACTTTCATCTAAACCAATCCACATCAACAGCTAGATTGCAAGAGTTTGAAAAAAAAGATTGCAAGAGTTTGAAATAAAGATTGCAAGAGTTTGAAATAAAGATTGCAAGAGTTTGAAATAAAGATTGCAAGAGTTTGAAATAAAGATTGCAATAGTTTGAAATAAAAATTGGAGAGATCAGAAAAGAACAACGCAACAGACGTATGAGTACATAAATCTATACATTTATCTCAGATATTGGGTGGCCAAGTGGTTGGTCCAACTGTCTGCAAATCTTGATAACGAAATTGTTATGACTGGTATGACTCTTGACTCTATTTTCTTGGGATGAGAGAGAGATGACGTGTACAATATTTAACAAATAGAAGTCAAAATCGAACTAGTACGGTTAGTCATTGGACACTGTTGGAGATATTGCGAACAAAATCGGACCACCGAAAGACGTGTCCGGAGAACAAAGACAATATTACACAGTGAAGCTAAAACACGGCAGTAAAATCAAGCGAACAAAATCGGACCACCTAAGGATGTGTCCGGAGAACAAAGACAATATTACACACTAAAACTGAAACACGGCAGTAAAATCAAGCGAACAAGATCGGACCACCTAAGGATGTGTCCGGGAGCAATGACAATATTACACACTGAAACTGAAACACTGCAGTAAAACAATTTCTCATTGATTTATTTATAATCCTTCAACTTATGTTTTTATTATTATTGTTTATTACTGAAAAATATTCACTAAAATAGACCTCACCGTTCAGAAAGCAATGACAAACTACTGAACGTATAAGTGGTGCCTAGAAAATCAACGGCTCGTTTACTTTGGTTGATGGTTACGTCCTATAAAGGATATGCTATGATTTCTTACAGTTACATCGAAGTGTTTGCCGTTGCTAAGATGTTCGTGCACCGTGCACGTTCTGTAAGAAAATAAAACGGAGCACACATGGCTATTCATTGCAGTACAATAATGATGGTTCTGTCAATCCATCAATCAATCAATCAATCGCATTTTCATTCACACTTTGATATGTTGATTGTTTTTAATTAGTCTTCTTCTTCTTCTACCGCTCCATATCGACCACTTGTTAACCACTCTTTGTGATTTGTCTGTGATCTGAGCCTAAGAGCGATTGTACGCTGTGCCAGTTATGCTCATATAATTAGGCCAGCACATCCGAATTATGCGACGCTCTTTATTTACTAGGGCAACTTCCCTAGGCCCCTACCTCTGTCGCCTCTTACGACATCTCTTGTAGGTTGCAGTGTTACTATTCTTTGCTTCATTTCAGAGCCCCGACAACACACGGGCAATTTTTTAACTGAAACATATTTCTACAGACTTCCATTTAACCATTCTTATATTCATTCTAAACTTCTTTTTTCTGTACTGTTCAACACACTTTATCATCTACAAGTCTTCTTCTTCTTCTTTACAACTAATTTTAATCACTCTTGTGATATGTTTGATCTTACCACTCTTTGTGATATGTTTGATCTTTTTCCACTCTTTGTGATATGTTTGATCTTACCACTCTTGATATGTTTGATCTTTGCCAAGAACGTGTATACGTTGCATATTGGTTTGGTAGGCCCCTAAACACATAGACTTATACACGTTTTTTTGTTTGGTTTTTTTTTCGATCCAGAAGCACTTGAGCTTTTTCAGCTCTTCGGCTCGGTGCCATGGACATCGTAACCCTTCGGTTCGGTGCCACGAACACCGTAAATTTGGGGAATCTGTGGCTTTTTCTGCCATCCCATGGAATTGAACCCGCACACACAGAGGGATAGTCACCCGTAGTCCAACGCGCTACGAACACGCTGGGCAGACGGGCCTTCTACACGTTTAAGACATGTGCATCCCATTTCAGCCAAGCCTCTTACGACATGCGTCGTAGGTAGCAGTGGTTCTATTCTTTACACCCCAAGTTAGGGCCTCGGTAACCACTCGGGCGATCATCTACAAGTAATGTTCTTTATCTTCTCACCGAAATAAGTGTCAATCATATTTATTTGTTTCAAAGAGTTTTCTTTCTTTATTCCAACTGTGCTTCTAATTATTTTATATTTCTTTCTTTGACTAGAAATTCTTACTGCTTTCTAATGCTAACTTTCTTTAGCGAGAACAGGATTTCAAAAATATTTTACTTACGTGAAAATATTATATCAAAACTATTTTTCTGATGCGAAAATAATATTTTAAAAAATAGGTAGTTTATGTGCAAATACTATATCAGAATGATATTGGATTTAAAATGCTGTATTTAAAAGACTTTCTATACCTCGCTGTCATAATCACAGTACTTATATAGAAATAAGATTTTCCCCAAAAAAATGTGCTGAATTTCAAATTTTCTATGATATATATAAAAATGAATGTTTGTTTGTTTGTGACTTATAGACTCGGAAACTACTGAACAGATCTAGCTGAAATTTACAGAATATGTTTGTTTTGATGTCGGGATGCTACTGTCATAGTTTGAAATAGGTAGCGCTGAAAATATTTGAAAAATCTAAAAATCCGAAAACACGATAATTTCATCCAGAGTTTCTAAATTAGTTTAGCAATTTGTAAATTAGTTTACAATTTTTCATCAACGTTTCCGGAAGTCTACGATATACGCATTAATATATACACAAGATTCGATGACGTATGTTTTGAAACTATGGAAACCTCGATCTCTTTCATAGCATACAATAATCGTTTCAAGTAAATTTTACAAACAAGCTGATGTTAAAATACGCAATCCAGGTTTGCTTCTTTAAAGGATTTCTACTCATTTCGAATATTGATTTGCCAGGTATTCCACCACACGTTTTAACATTGAAAATTGGCGTGCCTATCATTCTTTTCCCAAACATCAATCCACCACAACTTTGCAACGGTATCAGGCTTTTAGTGAAAAAAATGATGATCAATATCATCGAAGGTACAATTTTAAATGGAAAATTTAAAGGAGAAGATATACTATTGCCACGCATCCCAATGATTCCAACAGACATGCCATTCGAATTCAAACGCTTGGAGTTTCCAGTGCGACTCGCCTTTGCAATGACCATCAACAAATCACAAGGACAATCGCTACAAGTGTTGGACTACATTTGGAAAATCCAGACTTTTCACATGGACAGCTATATGTGGCCTGTTCACGCGTTGAAAAACCTTCTGATTTATTCGTGTACGCACCAGACGGTACAACAAAAAAATATTGTTTATCAAAATGCACTTCAATAACCAGAATTAAAATGAAACGTTATATTGTAAGTTTTTTTTTCACGAAAATGAACAAAAGGACAATGATCATCCAAAATAATTATTAAATATTGTTTTAGCAAGTTTCCTGTAAATTCAATTTCTGTTGGAGGCGCAGTAACGCGCGCAGGGTACAGCTAGTACTGTATAAAGATTGAATATGATAGTTGGTGAGTTCACAAGTAACAGGTCGTTTCTTTGAACAAGAGAATGTGCTAGCTGCTGACTGAGCAGTAAGTAAAAGACATCTTAAAAACAATAATGTAATTGTCACAGTTCATACTTCCTGAAATACTCATCTTCAATAGGCGATGACTTATTAATAAATCTATACATTTATCTCAGATATTGAGTGGCCAAGTGGTTGGTCCAACTGTCTGCACATCTTGATAACGAAATCACTGGTATGATTCCTGACTCTATTTTCTTGGGATGAGAGAGAGAGAGATGACGTGTACAATATTTAACAAATAGAAGCTCTCATGATGACAGTATATGTAGACAACATTTATTATTCACGAAAGCTGAAAGTTCCACATCGATCCCTGAACTTTGAATCCCCAGCAACGAATGTTATTTTAATTGAGTTCTAGCAACGAATGTTATTTTAATTGAGTTCTAGCAACTAATGTATTTTAATTGAGTTCAAGCAATTAATGTATTTTATTGAGTTCAAGCAATGTTATTTTAATTGAGTTCAAGCAATTAATGATTTTTTAATTTGAGTTCTAGCAAAATGTATTTAATTGAGTTCTAGCAACAATGACTTTTGAATTAGCAAATAGACCGAGTTATTTTATTGAGTTCTGCCTGTTATATTGAGTTCCGGACCACAAGATTAGACAAGAAGAAGTATTTACATGAGTCCTACAACGATGTTATATTGAGTTCGCAGTGATTTTATTGGTCTGCACGATGTTATTATTGAGTCACAAAATTAAAGAGCCTAGAACGAAGTTGACTCTTTAGATGATAACTGACAATTTATTTTATTGAGTTCAAGCAACGAATGTTATTTTAATTGAGTTCTAGCAACGAATGTTATTTTTATTGAGTTCAAGCAATTAATGCTATTTTTATTGAGTTCAAGCAATTAATGCTATTTTTATTGAGTTCAAGCAATTAATGCTATTTTTATTGAGTTCTAGCAACGAATGTTATTTTTATTGAGTTCAAGCAACGAATGTTATTTTTATTCAGTTCTAGCAATTAATGCTATTTTTATTCAGTTCTAGCAATTAATGCTATTTTTATTGAGTTCAAGCAATTAATGCTATTTTTATTGAGTTCAAGCAATTAATGCTATTTTTATTGAGTTCAAGCAATTAATGCTATTTTAATTGAGTTCAAGCAATTAATGCTATTTTTATTGAGTTCAAGCAATTAATGCTATTTTTATTGAGTTCAAGCAACGATTGTTATTTTTAATGAATCCCAAGCAAATAATCCTACGTTATTGAATTCCCGCGCCTGTGTGGTGCCGGGGACAGCAAGGAAGCAAAGAATAGTACCACTGCAACCTACAATGCATGTCGTAAGAGGCGGTGATGTAGGCCCTTGGGATGCTGCCTAGTAAATAAAAAGCAGCGCATAAATCAGAGTACTGACCTACTTGTAGATGCATAACTGACACAACGCGCAATCGCTCTTAGCTCAGATAACATACAAATCACACAGAGTGGTTGACAAGTGGTCGATATGGAGCGTTCGAAGAAAACGAAGAAGAAATTATTGAATCCCTGGCAACTAATGTTACTGTTATTGAATCCCTGGCAACTAATGTTACTGTTATTGAATCCCTGGCAACTAATGTTACTGTTATTGAATCCTGGCAACTAATGTTACTGTTATTGAATCCCTGGCAACTAATGTTACTGTTATTGAATCCTGGCAACTAATGTTACTGTTATTGAATCCTGGCAACTAATGTTACTGTTATTGAATCCCTGGCAACTAATGTTACTGTTATTGAATCCTGGCAACTAATGTTACTGTTATTGAATCCCTGGCAACTAATGTTACTGTTATTGAATCCCCGGCAACTAATGTTACTGTTATTGAATCCCTGGCAACTAATGTTATGTTATTGAATCCCAGGCAACTAATGTATGTTATTGAATCCCAGGCAACTAATGTTACTGTTATTGAATCCCTGGCAACTAATGTACTGTTATTGAATCCCGGCAACTAATGTTATGTTATTGAATCCCTGGCAACTAATGTTACTGTTATTGAATCCCAGGCAACTAATGTTACTGTTATTGAATTCTGAAACTAATGGTATTGTTATTGAATCCCTGCAATAATGTTACTTATTGAATCCCAGCAACTAATGTTATGTTTATTGAATTCAACAATTTGTTTTAACTTTATAGATATCTGGCAAAATGGTACATTATTGTCCCGGCAACTAATGTACTGCTATTGAACAAGTCAACTAATGTTACTAGCATTAACAATGTAAATTTATCAGCAGCAATCAAATGTACGTTTTTTATGCCATAGTGGTAATATAATGTTTCTGTTTTTAAATAACATCTGGGCAACGAATGTGACTGTTATTGAATCATGGCAACTTAATTCACTGTTTTATTGAAATCGGCTAGCGAAATAACTACAACTTAGAACGCGGAACCAAAGTCTGACGTTTTGGAATCCCTGGCAACCTAATGTCACTGTTATTGAATCCCTGGAACAATGTTACTGTTATTGAATCCCGTGGCAACTAATGTCTACTGTTATTGAATCCTGGCAACTAATGTTACTGTTATTGAATCCCTGGCAACTAATGTCACTGTTATTGAATCCCCGGCAACTAATGTTACTGTTATTGAATCCCTGGCAACTAATGTTACTGTTATTGAATCCCCGGCAACTAATGTCACTGTTATTGAATCCCCGGCAACTAATGTTACTGTTATTGAATCCCTGGCAACTAATGTTACTGTTATTGAATCCCTGGCAACTAATGTTACTGTTATTGAATCCCTGGCAACTAATGTCACTGTTATTGAATCCCTGGCAACTAATGTCACTGTTATTGAATCCCTGGCAACTAATGTTACTGTTATTGAATCCCTGGCAACTAATGTTACTGTTATTGAATCCCTGGCAACTAATGTTACTGTTATTGAATCCTGGCAACTAATGTTACTGTTATTGAATCCTGGCAACTAATGTTACTGTTATTGAATCCCTGGCAACTAATGTTACTGTTATTGAATCCCTGGCAACTAATGTTACTGATATTGAATCCCTGGCAACTAATGTTACTGTTATTGAATCCTGGCAACTAATGTTACTGTTATTGAATCCCTGGCAACTAATGTTACTGTTATTGAATCCCCGGCAACTAATGTTACTGTTATTGAATCCCCGGCAACTAATGTTACTGTTATTGAATCCCTGGCAACTAATGTCACTGTTATTGAATCCCTGGCAACTAATGTTACTGTTATTGAATCCCTGGCAACTAATGTTACTGTTATTGAATCCCTGGCAACTAATGTCACTGTTATTGAATCCCTGGCAACTAATGTTACTGTTATTGAATCCCCGGCAACTAATGTTACTGTTATTGAATCCCTGGCAACTAATGTCACTGTTATTGAATCCCTGGCAACTAATGTTACTGTTATTGAATCCTGGCAACTAATGTTACTGTTATTGAATCCCTGGCAACTAATGTTACTGTTATTGAATCCCTGGCAACTAATGTCACTGTTATTGAATCCCCGGCAACTAATGTTACTGTTATTGAATCCCTGGCAACTAATGTTACTGTTATTGAATCCCCGGCAACTAATGTCACTGTTATTGAATCCCCGGCAACTAATGTTACTGTTATTGAATCCCTGGCAACTAATGTTACTGTTATTGAATCCTGGCAACTAATGTTACTGTTATTGAATCCCTGGCAACTAATGTCACTGTTATTGAATCCCTGGCAACTAATGTCACTGTTATTGAATCCCTGGCAACTAATGTTACTGTTATTGAATCCTGGCAACTAATGTTACTGTTATTGAATCCTGGCAACTAATGTTACTGTTATTGAATCCTGGCAACTAATGTTACTGTTATTGAATCCCTGGCAACTAATGTTACTGTTATTGAATCCTGGCAACTAATGTTACTGTTATTGAATCCTGGCAACTAATGTTACTGTTATTGAATCCCTGGCAACTAATGTTACTGTTATTGAATCCCTGGCAACTAATGTTACTGTTATTGAATCCCTGGCAACTAATGTTACTGTTATTGAATCCCAGGCAACTAATGTTACTGTTATTGAATCCCCGACAACTATTGTTATGGTTATTGAATCCCAGGCAACTAATGTTACTGTTATTGAATCCCAGGCAACTAATGTTACTGTTATTGAATCCCTGGCAACTAATGTTACTGTTATTGAATCCCAGGCAACTAATGTTACTGTTATTGAATCCCCGACAACTATTGTTATGGTTATTGAATCCCAGGCAACTAATGTTATGGTTATTGAATCCCAGGCAACTAATGTTACTGTTATTGAATCCCAGGCAACTAATGTTATGGTTATTGAATCCCAGGCAACTAATGTTATGGCTATTGAATTCTAAATAACTAATGGTATTGTTATTGAATCCCCAGACAAAAATATTATTTTATTGTACCCCCAGCAACTAATGTTATTTGTCTGTATCTAAATTCAACAACTTTAGTTTTAAACATTTCTTATCAGATTATACTGTACAAAATATGATACAATATTGTTCCGTAAAAAAGAACATTAACAGCAGCAGATAGAAATACTGAAACTATAAAACAAGTTCAACAATAGAAAATCGCTCACTAGTAATTAACAATGATAAATTTATAATCAGCAGCAATCAAATGTGAGGGTTTAATATGACACGATAGTAGGTAATATATAACATGGGTGGGCATGTATTATAAAGTAAACATCTTGAAGATGTCGAAAGCAGAATAAGTAGACGTCAAAGAAGAGATGACTACTTGAAGATTATAAAGAATAGTCCAGATCATTAATTACTACTACCTTGTAGTTTGATTGGGGACAATCAAAGGCTAGCGGAGTAAACCCTACACAAAACTGGACGGCAGGAAAACCAAGCAGTCCATAAAAAGACAGGTTTTCTGGGCAGAGGACGCTCAACAACCCGGGAGGGCAGGTCGTCTAAGGGTCGCTACCCTATAAGAAAATAGCAGCCTGCTGCCTTGCAGGTTGGCTGGGGACAGCCAAAGGCTGATGGAGAGCGAACCCAGTAAACGCTGGTTGAAATCGGACACTTCACCGAAGGATAAGCACTAGAGCTCCAAATGGTACTGAACAATGTGATGTAAACACGTTCTTGACAACGGCTATCACAATAAGAATGATAACAATGGCCGAAAAGAACGATCGAGAGAGAGAGAGAGAGAGAGAGAGAGAGATCATTAATTTTGATGAACTCATAGACATTGGTAACAGGGCAAAGATGACATTGGCAACAGGGTAAATATGACATTGGATCAACAGGCAAATATGCCATTGACAACAGGGCAAATATGACATTGACAACAGGGCAAAGATGACATTGGCAAATGGGGAAAGATGACATTGGTAACAGGGCAAAGATGACATTGGTAGCAGGGCAAATATGACATTGGTAACAGAGCAAAGATGACATTGGTAACAGGGCAAAGATGACCGTTAGAAAACAGTTTTAATAAAGACGAAGAACTAACTTCAATGCATCGAGGGTATTTTTTTTTGCAAATGGATCAGTCTCTCTCTCCTCAAAAATGGCATGAAACCTGTCGAGAATAATGCATAAATCACGAGTTACGTAACTCTGGTAAAAATCCTAGGACCTCATGGAAAAAAAGCATTTGTGAAACAAACTATGCAAGACAAACGGCCTGAGCACTTTGCCACTGAGCCAAAAGAAGAATGTTTTCCAATCACCCTACTTGCAGGACTTGGTATGTAGATGTGAGTGATACTGGTTTGACAACAGTACATTAAGGCCGTCATTAAACTTCGACAATGAAATATTAGAAGTAAAGTATGCAGTGCAAATAAAAAGTAGAAATAAGGTTTGCAACGAGACAATAAGTCAAGATCTTGACCTTCAGCCGCTACAGATCAGAGGGTATTAGTTTTAATTGCAAGTTAGATCACGTGTGCGGAAGGGGAAAAGACTAAAATGGTCTAAGACGAAGAATTGACTCTATTGCACCGGGCTTTGCCCATATGACGCAGTCCCTCTCCGCGGAAATAGAACGTTACCTGTCGAGAGTATTGCAGAAAGGACGACCTCCGTAGCTCTGCAAACATTCTAGGAATCTTCCGAAAAAATGCATTCGTGAACAGGACAGGACGACTCGGCTCTGAATCGAAAGTCAACGAAAATATTCCAAAGATAACGCATGTCAACGGCTTACAACTACGGAATGCCAAGTCAGGAATACTTGGAATACTACACCCCCAGAAACACACAGAGTGAGATGGAGGAACAGCCTTGAACAGTCCCTGGAGAACCGAGGATTTAACTGGAACTGTATCAGAAGAGAGACATATGATAAAATTAAGCGACTTTCTTTCTGGATTGACCTCAACTTCCCATCGTAGAAGTGAAACGACAAAGTATGTACTTGTAAAATATAATATAAAATGCCATGTCAATATTCAGGTCAAATTATGCATTACAATTTGTTGTCTTAACAAAACAAAGTTATATTACAATATAATACACTGTAACGTAATATAATATCATGAATAGTGTTAAATTATAATTTAACCCCGTGGCCCTTCTAAACCGATAAACTGGCTGGCATTACTTTTTAAGATAAAGCAGCGCCAATATACTGGCAAATTCATTATAAAAAAGGGAACCCTTTCATACCTCGTGGTATATAGGTCAATACAGTGTTAGGCCTGTATTTTTCATTGACCGTAGACCCAGGATGTGTGATGTGGTCAGCATCACGCCGGCCGCCTTTACTTTCCCAGAGCATGTCTGGTACCCAGTTGAGGTTGGGTCAACCTGAGAGCCGTCGGGAAAAATTCCACGCGCATTGCGGAGCTGAACCCAGACCACCAGCCTTGAGAAGAGAGTTCACTAACAACTACGCTACAGCGGCTCTCTAATTCATTATAGATTTCAAAATAAACTTGTCCAAAAGTAAAATAAATTACAGAGGGAAATATTTCAGAAAAGGTAAACAACTCTTTCCTTCTAATTTATAATGTTATTTACTCTGCATTTATCTTATCCTTCTGCTGTTATTTTCAACAGTTCTGAGAATGTTTTAAAGTTAAAAATATTTCATTTATTCACATCTAGTCTCTTTCAATGCTTCTTTGTTGATTTCTAATATGTACCTCAAAAATCTTTATTATATATTTCTTTTACTATTTGTTTCATGAAATGAGAACGTTCCTTCTGCACATCCATATTTTCATGACCTTGCTTTGATCACTTGTAATTCTAGCCGCTAATACTCTTGCACAATGCTAGTGCTAATCTGATGATATAAATCTGATATTAAATCTGATGATATTAATCTGATATTAAATCTGATGATAGAAATATTTATTTTACATAATAAATAAATCATGGTTCTGGTGTTTTGCTTATTGTTTCTGTATTTGAATGTTATCTTCTTCTCCAATTTGTAAAAGCTTTTGATTCTATCCATACTATATATATATATGGCCTTTTTCGTCTTTACAGACGGTCAATTGGCCGTCCATACTATGACAAGAGGGGGCTCCGTGGCTGAGTGGTTAAGCCCTATGCCTTGCGAGTGGAAGGTCGTGGGTTCGAATCCGGACCGCGGTCTTCTGTTCACGAGTGCAGTTTTTCCAGAGACCCTAGGATTGTTGCCGGAGCTACGGAGTTCGTGCTTTGTGCAATACTCTCGGCAGGTGGCGTGCCATTTCTGCGAAGAGGAACCGAGCCATATGGGGTAAAACCCGGTGCAATGAAGTCAATCCTTCGGCTTTAAAACCCTTTTAAACTATGACAAGATGAAAATATGCAAATATTAATCATATCAAATCATTTCTATCTTCTATCTGAGAACTATCAATTAATTACATTTAATCTAGCACTATCTATTAATCATATCAATTCTAGCACTAACAAATAGTCATATCACAATATAGCACTATCAATGGTGATGCTGCCATTATATGCCTACAAGAGTGAATATCAGTGGACACATTAAATGGACAGATCCAAACATTATGTGAATAACTCTTAAGGTTATGTTTCAGAATCTCCAAATGTTTCATGAAAATGAATCGAAGATCTCGACGTAGTCTTATTCTCAGCAGCTTCTGCGATGTTACTAGTAATATTATTGGTACCAGTGTCCCTATCGTTTATTGATTCTGTACAAATCCCATTTTCGTTAGAACTATTACCATGATGACTTAGCGAACTTAGAGCACTTTCAGAAGACACATATCCATTCAGTTTTGTAACATTCAATTCTTCACATATTTCACCTCTAGAAGTTTGGTTATTTTGCAGCACGTTCATTGAAAATGATTGTCTTTTTCCATTTAAATCTTGCGTGTATGCTATGTTGTCTACACCCGTTTCGTGTGTGTTAACAATGTGAGTGTCGTCAGAGGATGGAGTTTTCCAGCAGTCAGTTGTGTCACTCTTTCCACCTGGCGACATTCTATCCACTTTATCATTTGCATAGTAAATCTGTTTTTCTTCGTTCTCATCTTTATTGTTAATGTTCTTACGGAGACTTTTTTCTTGTAATGAGTTAATCGAATTACTATTAACGCTGGCAGGGGTCTGCCTTCCGTTCTGATTAGCGCCGTGATTTTCGTTACCTTGTTGATTGTTAACAGGAGAAGAAGTTGTTGGTGAAATTGCCGGAGATCTGCTTTTTTTCTGCAAGTTTTTTAGACTGGTTTCTAATTCATGTTGATTTTGATGAAGTGAAGACAATGACACTAAATCCTGATTTTTCGGAAGACCTTCAATGTTGGAAATTGGAGAAGACCAGGATACCACAGTGTTAGAACCATTGATATGTTGTTTGGATACATTAATATTTTGTTGATTAACCTTGTCGGAAATTGTGTCTAGAGCGGTGTTTGGTAGAGTTCCATTTCCATTGAGCTCATGGTTGTCGCTGGGCAGTACTGACATTTTGCTTTTGGCAAGAGATGATTTTTGAGTTAATGTGATCGTTTGGACACTGTCCTCTAAGTTATTAGGTAGGTCGATCACGCTGGACATAGGACCAACACTGTTGTCCTTTATATATGAAGTACCGTTTACTGTGTGTCGTTTATTGTCGTAATCTGTTGTGCTTCTGTCCTCTGGTGTGAGTTTAAATCCAAAAATCTCCTTTAAGCCTCTCTTTATGCGACTGTTACTCGCAGCGTAGAGAAACGGATTAATGCTAGAGTTTGCATGACTCAACACAATGGCAAACAATAGTCCTTGTATTGGGAACGGACAATTCCTACCACAAAATAGACTGATACAGTTGAAAAGGTTCACTGGAAACCAGAATATACCAAACAGTAAGATAACCAACGCAAACATCTTAGCTGCTTTAACGTCTTTGTTGAACCCATCTTTTGAATTCTTATTCTGTTGTAAATGGCTGTGCAGGGCGTTAGTCTGCCTCATGTGTTTACGAACAATAAGCAGAATGTAGATGTAGATGCATAACATGATGGCCAGAGGAAGCAGAACCAAACCGAAGAATTGAAAGTACACCAAGTATTCATAATTTATGATATCTGTGAAACTACAGTAACTCAAAACTCGATATCCACGATGCCAGCCATACATAGGCAGAAGCCCGAGTATAACACCCAAAACCCACACGCATAAATTCAAATAGATCGCTCTTTGTACTGTTAGAAGTCGCTGGTAAACAAAAGGCTCCTTGATGGCTATAAACCGTTCAATTGCCACAGACATCAACATCAAAATTGAAACATTCGTAAACATTAGAATGAGGCAGTTGATGAAGACACACGCATAAAAATTATGGGGAAGTCCCAAGAAAGACAAGGCGGCACTAGGTGCCACCAAGACTCCAACAACAATATCCGCCACTGCTAAGTTACCAACGAAGACATTAGTAACCGTGTGAAGTTGGCGAGTTTTATTATCACCGCCAGAACCAGACTATTTCCCAAAAACTGACATAAACCCAACTACAACCTCGGCTGAAATGTAAACAATAGTTGTTGGTTCCATAATAAATATCTCAACACCTTCAGGTCAGGCTTGGACACAAATTATTATCAGTTAAAATTTGCTTTCAATTTGAAAACTCGTACTGTTTAACTTAGACACGAATCTCATCGGTTATATTGCTGCGAATGTCTACAAATTCGTCCACCTCTTAAACAGAATATTTGATATCAACAATGAATATCAACGTTGATAAACGCGACACTATCATTTATTTTATTATAACAATGTCAGAACTATCACTGTAGCAAACTGCACTTTTATGTTTATTCAGTTCTAATTATCTGACAAGATAAGTCCACATACAAATCTTGTCACTTGTTTGCGCACTGTTCTTCAGCAAATATTTATCTGTGTCACTTTTGAAGTTTCATATTTCTTCCTTTCATAATTGTAATTTGTGATTTGAATGTTCATTCTTTGTAGAACGTTCTGCACATGAAAACTTTAACATCTTTCCTGCACACACAAATATCTGAATTCCATCATTCACGAATCGTTGAATCCTAACTTTGTTGTTCAGACTTCTATGTTTCTTGTACTGTTTGCAGAAGTATCTTTATATCAAGAGTGAACAGTATAGTAACACTTCTGTTTGTATCATTATAACACATGCCAGTAACAATAACTCTGTTTCATTTATCATATTAACGAATCAATTGTTCCCCCTTCACGTTAGTCTCTATTCAACACAAACACATATAATGGATGAGAGCAGATCAGAAGGCGATAACGTGACACTTATAACAGAAGCTGATGTTCTATTCTACATATGGTCAAGCCAACGCCTCCAAATAATTACGCATTATTTAATTATATCTATAGACCTTATAATAATGTCGTTGCCTTATTTATAAAGCTCACCACCTGTAGTCAAAGAGAGTACCCAATATAACCGCTCTGCCTATAATGATACGGCTCAATGAAGCTGATTCATGTAGATCAACAATTTCCCCATTTCCTTCTCTCCCTGTGAGAATCGCCCTAGTGCTCTATTTTCGGCGAATATAATTAGTTACCATTTTCGTATATCAATATTTGATATCAGGTTATCTCATATTCTTTTTGATAATCCAACGCATTCCACAAGTATCCCCATGTGTCCTACATCTGTGCAGTAATGATCACGTGTTTCTCTAATCGTTATTTCTGATTGGTTCTCGTAGCACAGGATATCACTGTTTTTGTAGCGTTGTGATGTATATATCGTCACATCAGAATAATGTGACCAGAATTCAGAAAGATAATGATGAAATAATTATCGCTTATAATTGTGATGTTTATTTGTAAGCGTGTCTCCTAATATCGATGTCCAACGAACGAAAATATTAAGAATGTAAAGGCATGTAATGTTGAAATCGGGAATCTTGTACTTTCAGAAATATTCTGTCCTTATAGGATCCACATGAATCGATATAACCAACTGTTTTGCTTGATCTTGATTCCGTTTACATGAGAATCCAATACAACTGGAGGTTAAAGAGAGAAATTGTGGCGTAGATTACACACTCTCAAGATAGACAGAACAACATAACCAGATATGTACTTGAGTGAAACCTAACTGGAAAGAGAGGAGATAGTAAGCCAAAAACTACCTGGTGAGGTACTATGAAACAGAAGATCAGAACGATTGATGTCTCTTTATCCGAACTGATGTGAACATCCCAAAATATAACTTGGTGGAGAGCGACAGTTGCTGTCCTATATTCCACTGGGAGCAAGAAAGTTTAGTAGCAGTAGTAGTAGTAGTTAATTAACCTAACTTATCCACCATTATCCTTCCTTCTCCATTACAATGTCCTCCATATGTGCTTTTTGTATTTAAAAAGGCAAATGACAATTTGGCTGTCGTTCGCTTTAGAAATCGTTGTCTTATGTTTAGTTTTGCCAGACAGACAAGTTGCTCACACATTGATACGGTTGTAATCATCTGTTATAGGTGGCATCTGAAATAAGAAATGTTTTTATATATGTTATTAGCGCTTATGCAAACAGTAAGCACACACAAATTGACAATCATCAAGAGTTTTATATATATACTCAGTATTGTTGTGTGAGGTGAAAACGTAGGCATGAACAAAATTACTATTGTTTTATTGAGTGAAAATCTAGACAAGGAACAAACTCACTATTGTTGTACGGAGCGAAAACGTAGACAATAAACAAACTTACTATTGTTATATGGAGCGAAAACGTAGGAATAAGCAACAGTTCTAAAACAGAATCGAAGCTTTGAGCTTTGCTTCATATGGATCCAGTACAGGGTGGGATGAAAAGGCTGAAGACTCATAAAGTTCTCATAAGAGCGTTTAAAATCATTTCTGTCTACATACATCTGGGGTTCATCAGTCTTTTTTACTCAGCCAGACGTCTTGCATTTACTCAGCCAGACGTCTTACATTTACTCAGTCAGGCGTCTTACATTTACTCAGCCAGACGTCTTACATTTACTCAGTCAGGCGTCTTACATTTACTCAGTCAGGCGTCTTACATTTACTCAGTCAGGCGTCTTGCATTTACTCAGTCAGGCGTCTTGCATTTACTCAGCCAGGCGTCCTACATTTACTCAGTCAGGCGTCTTACATTTACTCAGTCAGGCGTCTTACATTTACTCAGTCAGGCGTCTTACATTTACTCAGTCAGGCGTCTTACATTTACTCAGTCAGGCGTCTTACATTTACTCAGTCAGGCGTCTTACATTTACTCAGTCAGGCGTCTTGCATTTACTCAGCCAGGCGTCCTACATTTACTCAGTCAGGCGTCTTACATTTACTCAGCCAGACGTCTTACATTTACTCAGCCAGACGTCTTGCATTTACTCAGCCAGGCGTCTTACATTTACTCAGCCAGACGTCTTGCATTTACTCAACCAGACGTCTTTCATTTACTCAGCCAGGCGTCTTACATTTACTCAGCCAGACGTCTTGCATTTACTCAGTCAGGCGTCTTACATTTACTCAGCCAGACGTCTTGCATTTACTCAACCAGACGTCTTTCATTTACTCAGCCAGGCGTCTTACATTTACTCAGCCAGACGTCTTGCATTTACTCAGCCAGACGTCTTACATTTACTCGGCCAGACGTCTTACATTTACTCGGCCAGACGTCTTACATTTACTCAGCCAGGCGTCTTACATTTACTCAGCCAGGCGTCTTACATTTACTCAGCCAGACGTCTTGCATTTACTCAGCCAGACGTCTTACATTTACTCGGCCAGACGTCTTACATTTACTCGGCCAGACGTCTTACATTTACTCAGCCAGGCGTCTTACATTTACTCAGCCAGACGTCTTGCATTTACTCAGCCAGGCGTCTTACATTTACTCAGTCAGGCGTCTTACATTTACTCAGTCAGGCGTCTTACATTTACTCAGCCAGACGTCTTACATTTACTCAGCCAGGCGTCTTACATTTACTCAGTCAGGCGTCTTACATTTACTCAGCCAGACGTCTTACATTTACTCAGCCAGACGTCTTACATTTACTCAGCCAGGCGTCTTACATTTACTCAGCCAGACGTCTTGCATTTACTCAGTCAGGCGTCTTACATTTACTCAGTCAGGCGTCTTACATTTACTCGGCCAGACGTCTTGCATTTACTCAGTCAGGCGTCTTACATTTACTCAGTCAGGCGTCTTACATTTACTCAGCCAGACGTCTTGCATTTACTCAGTCAGGCGTCTTACATTTACTCAGTCAGGCGTCTTACATTTACTCGGCCAGACGTCTTACATTTACTCGGCCAGACGTCTTACATTTACTCAGCCAGACGTCTTACATTTACTCAGCCAGGCGTCTTACATTTACTCAGCCAGACGTCTTGCATTTACTCAGCCAGGCGTCTTACATTTACTCAGTCAGGCGTCTTACATTTACTCAGTCAGGCGTCTTACATTTACTCAGCCAGACGTCTTACATTTACTCAGCCAGGCGTCTTACATTTACTCAGTCAGGCGTCTTCACTTACTCGGCCAGACGTCTTACATTTACTCGGCCAGACGTCTTGCATTTACTCAGTCAGGCGTCTTACATTTACTCAGTCAGGCGTCTTACATTTACTCAGCCAGGCGTCTTACATTTACTCAGCCAGACGTCTTACATTTACTCGGCCAGACGTCTTACATTTACTCGGCCAGACGTCTTACATTTACTCGCCCAGACGTCTTACATTTACTCAGCCAGGCGTCTTACATTTACTCAGCCAGACGTCTTGCATTTACTCAGCCAGGCGTCTTACATTTACTCAGTCAGGCGTCTTACATTTACTCAGTCAGGCGTCTTACATTTACTCAGCCAGGCGTCTTACATTTACTCAGCCAGACGTCTTGCATTTACTCAGCCAGGCGTCTTACATTTACTCAGTCAGGCGTCTTACATTTACTCAGCCAGACGTCTTACATTTACTCAGCCAGGCGTCTTACATTTACTCAGTCAGGCGTCTTACATTTACTCAGTCAGGCGTCTTACATTTACTCAGTCAGGCGTCTTACATTTACTCAGTCAGGCGTCTTACATTTACTCAGTCAGACGTCTTGCATTTACTCAGTCAGGCGTCTTACATTTACTCAGTCAGGCGTCTTACATTTACTCGGCCAGACGTCTTACATTTACTCGGCCAGACGTCTTACATTTACTCGGCCAGACGTCTTACATTTATTTCAGCCAGGCGTCTTACATTTACTCAGCCAGACGTCTTGCATTTACTCAGCCAGGCGTCTTACATTTACTCAGTCAGGCGTCTTACATTTACTCAGTCAGGCGTCTTACATTTACTCAGCCAGGCGTCTTACATTTACTCAGCCAGACGTCTTGCATTTACTCAGCCAGGCGTCTTACATTTACTCAGTCAGGCGTCTTACATTTACTCAGCCAGACGTCTTACATTTACTCAGCCAGGCGTCTTACATTTACTCAGTCAGGCGTCTTACATTTACTCAGCCAGGCGTCTTACATTTACTCAGCCAGACGTCTTACATTTACTCAGCCAGACGTCTTGCATTTACTCAGTCAGGCGTCTTACATTTACTCAGTCAGGCGTCTTACATTTACTCGGCCAGACGTCTTACATTTACTCGGCCAGACGTCTTGCATTTACTCAGTCAGGCGTCTTACATTTACTCAGTCAGGCGTCTTACATTTACTCAGCCAGACGTCTTGCATTTACTCAGTCAGGCGTCTTACATTTACTCAGTCAGGCGTCTTACATTTACTCAGTCAGACGTCTTACATTTACTCGGCCAGACGTCTTACATTTACTCGGCCAGACGTCTTGCATTTACTCAGTCAGGCGTCTTACATTTACTCAGTCAGGCGTCTTACATTTACTCAGCCAGACGTCTTGCATTTACTCAGTCAGGCGTCTTACATTTACTCAGTCAGGCGTCTTACATTTACTCAGCCAGACGTCTTGCATTTACTCAGTCAGGCGTCTTACATTTACTCAGTCAGGCGTCTTACATTTACTCGGCCAGACGTCTTACATTTACTCGGCCAGACGTCTTACATTTACTCGGCCAGACGTCTTACATTTACTCAGCCAGGCGTCTTACATTTACTCAGCCAGACGTCTTGCATTTACTCAGCCAGGCGTCTTACATTTACTCAGTCAGGCGTCTTACATTTACTCAGTCAGGCGTCTTACATTTACTCAGCCAGGCGTCTTACATTTACTCAGCCAGACGTCTTGCATTTACTCAGCCAGGCGTCTTACATTTACTCAGTCAGGCGTCTTACATTTACTCAGCCAGACGTCTTACATTTACTCAGCCAGGCGTCTTACATTTACTCAGTCAGGCGTCTTACATTTACTCAGCCAGGCGTCTTACATTTACTCAGCCAGACGTCTTACATTTACTCAGCCAGACGTCTTGCATTTACTCAGTCAGGCGTCTTACATTTACTCAGTCAGGCGTCTTACATTTACTCGGCCAGACGTCTTACATTTACTCGGCCAGACGTCTTGCATTTACTCAGTCAGGCGTCTTACATTTACTCAGTCAGGCGTCTTACATTTACTCAGCCAGACGTCTTGCATTTACTCAGTCAGGCGTCTTACATTTACTCAGTCAGGCGTCTTACATTTACTCAGTCAGACGTCTTACATTTACTCGGCCAGACGTCTTACATTTACTCGGCCAGACGTCTTGCATTTACTCAGTCAGGCGTCTTACATTTACTCAGTCAGGCGTCTTACATTTACTCAGCCAGACGTCTTGCATTTACTTCAGTCAGGCGTCTACAATATTACTTAGTCAAAGGCGTCTTAGCATTTACCACCGGGTAGTCTTGATATACCAGTCAGCGTTGATGTCTTTTATCAGTCAGGCATTCTTGAATTTACTCGGCCAGACGTCTTCATATTCCACTCGGCAAGAAGTCTTAGTAGCAGTAGTATGAGCCAGTTACTACTTATCAATTTATCCTTCCTTCTCATTACATTGTCCTCCAATGTGCTTTGCATTTAAAAGGCAAATGCAGGCTGTCTTCATTTAAAATCAGTTGTCTATGTTTAGTTTTCAACAACAGTTTACACATTGATCAGGAATCATCTGTTATAGTGTTACTGAAAGAAAGGTCTTATATATTTATTAGCCTATGAACGTTATAGCATTACATCACAGGTTTAATATATACTCAGTATGTTGTTGAGTGAATTTATCATGACAAGAGTCTATATTGTTTTATTTAAAATCTAGCAAGGAACAAACTACATTGTTGTCGGAGCGCGTCATACACTTACTATTTTATGGAGCAAGACGTAGGAATGACAGTTTAAACAGAATCAGAGCTCTTACTTGCTTCTATGGATCCAGTACGTGCGATGTACAGGCTGAAGACTCATAAAAGTTCTCATAAGAGCGTCTTAAAATCATTTCTCTGCACATCGGTCATCAGTCTTTTTACTCAGCCAGACGTCTTGCATTTACTCAGCAGGCGTCTACATTTACTCAGCCAGACGTTTTGCATTTACTCAGCCAGACGTCTTGCATTTACTCAGACAGGCGTCTTACATTTACTCAGCAGACGTCTTCATTTACTCAGCAGGCGTCTTACATTTACTCGCCAGACGTTTTGCATTTACTCGTCAGACGTCTTCATTTACTCAGCAGACGTCTTGCATTTACTCAGTCAGGCGTCTTGCATTTACTCAGTCAGACGTCTTGCATTTACTCAGTCAGGCGTCTTACATTTACTCAACCAGACGTCTTACATTTACTCAGCCAGACGTCTTGCATTTACTCGGCCAGACGTCTTACATTTACTCGGCCAGACGTCTTGCATTTACTCAGCCAGGCGTCTTGCATTTTTCTGAGCCTTTCTTTAGTCGTTCTCTGTATATTTTTGAAGGTTTCTTATTTGATGATGAAATCTCTGGGGACCTGCAATGATCATCTTTGTGGACGACTGATCATCTGTGACAAATGCAATGATCATCTTGTGGACCTGAGACAATGAAGTGAATACTTCGTCTTGATATCTTTTATTATTACAAAAAGTACTTCTTCCTCCAAGGTCAAACAAACGAAACATTTCTTACAGAAAACAAAACCGCACAGACACTTGAATACATCACTATATGGCATCTGGGTTAAAGTGCAGAGACCCACATACTGCTGGATAACAACAACAAAATCTTAGATAGCCATGATTATTGGTTCACAGAGAGGGACCGGGAAAATATACACGAGCGATATAATTGAGGCTGTAAGTTAAAGAAATTACTCAATGGGAGGACAATATAGACTACATTTTCATGAACTGTAAAACGATGAGAAATATATGAAAATGTTAGTGTTACAGCGGTTCTAAACAGTTTTGTTATACAATAAGTATTATTATGAACCTGTTCGTTGTTCCAACATCTAAATATATATTGATACGTGTATGCAGGGACGGCTCGTCATTAAGGGCCAGTGGGGTCCGGCCCCGCCAAAACCGAAAGGGGGAATAACTTCCCAGAATAGACAAAAAACCATGATTTTTAAGAAAATTTGTGTTTGGCCCCACCAAGAAAACTGACCAGGAGCCGCCACTGCGTGTATGTGTATGTACATATGTTTTAGTGAGTTTATGCGTGGGCTCCGATAATATACGGCCGGCGGGTCCAGGTAAAATTTCTAGAAAATAAGACCACCAGCGTCGCGCGATCATCGCATTACAGTGTTGTTAAATAAAGACTAATTTATTTAAAAAACAGCCAAACATGCTAAATCAAGATTATATTATGTAAGAAATTTAATTTAAAGCTAAGGAATATCAATATTTTTAATAATTTTCATCAATAAATACCAATGGACTCATAGAATTTAGAAAAATTATAAATAAGCTTACAGGGGTCTATCAAACATATACAAAATAAACAGCCCCCATTAAGCAGGAATTTTCGAGTTCCCGTATGAGCTAGTCGGCTTAATGTTGCCCGTGACCACGGTTTACGCATCTATATTACTTTTTTCTAAGTTCATTAGATTATCAATCTTCTTCTCTATAATCATAGTTCCATTACATTTAGAATTGTTATGATTTGTTCTTATTGCCCATGATTGTAAAATAATTCACTTAATTCAAAATGTTTCTGAAGATTGGCTTCATTGTAGCATTGTTCCCTGTAATAAGGCTTGATCCCTCTCCATGGAAATGGTAGCACCCTGCTGAATGAGATTATTGCACTAAAACTGAAACTCCGTTGCTCCCTCAACAATCCAGAGATTTTCGAACAAAACTGGGAATGTGAACCGAACAATACGGTACGCAACTGAAAGCACAACCTTCAAAACGCAACGCAAACGGTTTTAACCACTTTGCCATAGAAACAGTCAATTCAGATTGAACCAAATAAAACACAATTTGCAAACCTTCATCATATGACAATATCATCTGAACTGACATTACCATAGTCAACAACATCATAGTTTGTCAGTTTTTCAGTGACAACCCTTCTATACATATATTTCTTATGAAAAAATATCCAAACAGTATAACTAAGCTCAGTCAGATTGGAGTCTATAAACTTCATAAATTATTGTGTGGTCCAGCTTTTATAGATTGCTCAATCAGTGTCGCTAATCCAGTCACTAATGAGAAATGGTCGTAAAATATCTCAAGCGTACACAACATGGCACATATTCAGTCATTTTCTATAGAGTCTTTGAAAAACCTTGCGATGCATTTTATTCTTATTTTGGAAAAGGGAGGAATGGACGATATTTTCACTTGCATAATTAAAACGAATGTTTGCAAAAGTTTTCATTTATTTTCGTTTTGATTATTAATGGAAATAAATTGTAACGAATATATCTAGATGTTTGACGATAACGTTTGATTTTAAGCAGTAAATTTATCATTCGCTTATTTAGATATCAAACAGTGGTTACCAACATTGGATTTGTGTGAACAACATGGGTTCTCACAAAATTTCGTGATGGGTGATACAAAGTGTCAGAGGCATGTAAATGTACAAAACTAACAATCAAGTTGATATATTGTGCAGTTTTTATTACTTCTGTGTGCCCAATAATATTTATGTTGATCACATTAGTGCAATCCCTGTAGTCATTGTTTTTCAAATCAAATACAAACAAGTTATGGGTTCATTTTTAGAACTCTATGTTCTAGAAATGAGTAAAGAAACTTGTTCTTCATCCTCATGCATACTTGGGACTAGAAATACAAAGTGATGTGCACGTCATATTATTAAAAATACTGTTTGTACTCCCTGCGTAATACCGCTTTTAACGCGGTTTAGGCGGGTGGGGACATTAGCCAAGAATTTAATGACCGCAAACTAGTACAGTCACTGCAAAACTGTTCAGGTTATAATTTTTACTTATGCCTCCAACAGAAAAAAACTCATTGATCGAATCTAGGTTTCCCGAATGGTGCCCGCGCTTTAATTCATTCGCCCATACGCTTCTCCCTTCATACCATACAGTCTACACGACATACGAATCTCCCTTCATACCATACCGTCTACATGACATACGCTTCTCCTTCATACCATACAGTCTACACTACATACACTTCTCTTCCTTCATACTCATACAGTCTACATGACATACGCTTCTCCCTTCATACCATACAGTCTACACTACATACACTCCTTCTACCACAGTCTACTGACATACCTTCATACATACAGTCTACACGACATACACTTCTCCCTTCATACCATACCGTCTACACGACATACGCTTCTCCCTTCATATCATACCGTCTACACTACATACGCTTCTCCTTCATACATACCGTCTACACTACATACTCTTCATCCCTTCATACTTTATACACGTCTACACTACATACCTTCTTCCTTCATACCATACGTCTACACACATACGCTTCTTCCTTCATATCATACAGTCTACACAACATACCCTTCTCTCTTCATACTATACAGTCTACAAAGGCTACGGAACACTTTCAATTAATTATTATGGTACACATATATACACATTATGGTACCAGTGCCAAACCTGGACACTGACAACAAATGATAGAAGAAACTAGTCACAACAGAGATGAAGTGTCTACCAGAATGCATGTGGCACAGAAGAGACCTGGTTGAGAAATGAAGCATCAGGAAAAGGTGGTACATCAGTACTAGACTTCATCAAGAAACAACAATAACTGGTTCTGCCGCCATAAGCAGATTACCTACTGAGGTGCACTCAACTAGTTATGTTGTCTGATACAATGGATGCAAAGCTAAAAAGGCCGGCCACGCAAGATGGACTACAGAGATAACGAGACGAGGAAAGACACTGTTTATGTGAAAGTACTAAAAAATGTTCTAGAATGATTTCTTATCCTGACCCATGTCAGACAAAACAGGATTGGAAAAGATAAAAGAAAGAAACACTGTTAGAATACCATAAGCAAACAAACTAAAGAAACGATCGTTAGCCTCCACACGCTGAGAGACATACTGAGGTGGAGATCGGAGCACTTATGGACTAATTGGTTCGACGTGCAGTGATGATGATGATGACAACTAAACTAAACCTAAACTAAACTAAACCTAAACTAAACTAAACCTAAACTATACCATGCGCCAACTGACAAACCATTTGGCCAGTACCAATTGTCCAAAAGATCACCTCAAGTTATTCACAAGATTCATATGATAATACTTGTGTATAATTTTGTTTGTGTAGAATACAGCAAATGAATTCATAAAATAAAGTTGTCAACTTTACACATTTTGTGATATGAAATAGTAATCTGGAGTTCTAAAGAAAACTATAATATAAAAATCAGAGCTTAAAAACAAAGATTTGCCCGCCTGCCCAGCGTGTTCGTAGCGCTTTGGGACTGTGGATGACTAGCCCTCTGTGAGTGCGGGTTCAATTCCGAGGGCTGGCAGGAAAGCCACAGGTTCCCCAGATTTACGGTGCTCGTGGTACCGAACCGAATGGTTATGTTGTCCATGGCACCAAGACGAAGAGCTGAAAAGCTCAAGTGCTTCTGGATCGGAAAACCCACACAAAAACAAGGCTTTAGTGTCCGTTTAATAAGAGTTAAGGAACGTTCGTGATTGAGACCCCCAACATATTTGTAAGATAATTGAGTCGGCAGTGGAACGTTCGTGATTGAGACCCCAACATATTTGTAAGATAATTAGAGTCGGTATGGAACTTTCGTCATTGAGACAACCCCCGACATATTTGTAAGATAATTGAGTCGGTAGTGGAACGTTCGTATTGAGACACCGACATATTTGTAAGATAATTGAGTCGGCAGTGGAACGTTCGTGATTGAGACCCCCAACATATTTGTAAGATAATTGAGTCGGTAGTGGAACGTTCGTGATTGAGACCCACCGACATATTTGTAAGATAATTGAGTCGGTAGTGGAACGTTCGTCATTGAGACAACCCCCGACATATTTGTAAGATAATTGAGTCGGCAGTGACCAATTATGCCATCTCTGCCGAAATAATAATAATTCCTCTCGTTATACGTTACATAGGACCTGCAAGCAATTTCTCCACACCGCTCTATCCTGGACAACTCGTTCAACCTCCTCCATGGAACTGAGACCGATATTTCTTGCCTCTCTCAGCAAAGTTCGTTTCAGGATCTCCTTAGATCGTCCTCTCTTTCTTGAACCCTTTGCATCCCACTTCAGTGCCTCCTTTGATATTCTGCCGACATGGAGGGAGCCATAATGGGGAAACTCTATGCAATGAAGTGCGTCCTTTGAACAAATATGTACTACATTCGTAAAGGAACGTTGTTCTCATCAGTCCGCATTTAAGACTAGTCAATTATCCCTCTTCCTCCAATTCCATATTCAAGGTCCTGTTGCTACCCAAGTGTTATTACTAGCCCTGACTTATAAATATTTTAAATATCAAACTCAGTTATGCACACAACATTCATCTTAAATTTTGTTGGTTCCTCTTTATCTTGACCATCTGAAACATTAACACAAAAACTCGCATAAATCTAGACCGCCGTGACAACAACAAAAAATCACAAACTCACGTACAGAAATAGTTTACTTAGCAACCATGACAACAATTAATTCACAGTTGCATGCTGGGAAAGTATATCATTAGACACGTCCAGCAGGTAGGACTGTTTGTTATATTTATAATAGTTATACTATGTCAAAGTTATATTAAGTGTCTATAAATCAATTGTGCAATCGGAAAAGATATCAATCTAGATTTGATACGAGTACGAAAATAAAACTTGAAGTCTGCAATCAAGATCTTGGTGAAGTTTTTTTTTTTTCATAAACGGATGCTCGTCACATATCTCACTTATTCAGACAGATCTCTCCCTCCATTTATCACATCAAATAATCATATATCTCTCTCACTCTCTTTTACTCTCTCTCTCTCTCTCCCCCTCTCTCTTTCAGTAACATATTTCAATCCATCAATTCGCGCACGTGCTGAAGTAACTCGCAAGGGAAGCAAAGAATAGTAACGTTGCGATCTACAAGTCATGTCGTAAGAGGCGACTTAGGTAGAAGTCGTGGAAGCTACCTAGTAAATAAAAAATGTAGCAGAAATCGGATATGATGACCGGTCTACTTGTAGACACATAATTGGCACAACGTGCAATCGCTCTTAGGCTTGGATCACATACAAACCAAAAGAGTGGTTAACAAGTGGTCGATATGGAGCGCTCGAAGAAGTAGAAGATTCATCAATCAGATTTCTCACTCTGTTCTCTTACATATTACTTTCAGACTTCCATGTATGAAGTCACTTCACTTCACATTTCTAGATCCTAGCGTGCAGGAGGTATGAGAGCCACTTCCTTTCCTCACGTGTGAAAGGTCGAGTGTGGAATTGAGCCCAAATGCTCCTAGTGTCTGAGTCGATGGGCACATTCTAAGGCATTACACTAATCCATCTCAACCCTCAGTATTCTCACCACTTCAGTCATATCTCTCACTCCTTCGGTCATATCTCTCACTCCTTCAGTCTATATCTCCCCCCTTCAGTCATATCTCTCACTCCTTCAGTCATATATCTCACTCCTTCAGTCATATATCTCCCTCCTTCAGTCATATCTCTCACTCCTTCGGTCATATCTCTCACTCTCACTCCTTCAGTCATATATCTCCCTCCTTCAGTCATATTTATCACTCCTTCAGTCATATCTCTCCCTTCTTCAGTCATCTCTCCCTCCTTCAGTCATATCTCCTTCAGTCATATCTCTCTCTCCTTCAGTCATAACTCTCTCTCCTTCAGTCATATCTCTCACTCCTTCAGTCATATCTATCACCGCTTCCATGACTTAGTTATTTCAATCACTTTCAGTCAGATTGTTCAAGATATTTTATTTCTCGTCCGCTTTCTCCCATTTTCAGTCAGATGAATTCAATCCTTGATCCGATCTTTGATAAGATGTTTCCTTCATCAGTCAGATCTCTCGTCAATATTTCTTTTTCTTCAGTCATCCCTATTCTGATCATGGGACATTCTCAAGGCATTTACACTAATATCTCCCCTCAGTATTCTCTACCACTTCAGTCATATCTCTCCCTTCTTCGTCATATCTCTCCCCTCCTTCAGTCATATTCTCACTCCTTCAGTCATATATCTCCCTACTTCAGTCATCTCTCCTCCTTCAGTCATATCTCTCCCTCCTTCAGTCATATCTCTCTCTACTTCAGTCATATCTCTCCTCCTTCAGTCATATTCTCCCTCCTTCAGTCATATCTTCTCTCTTCAGTCATATCTCTCTCCTTCAGTCATATCTCCCTCCTTCAATCATGTATCTCTCTACTTCAGTCATATCTCTCCCTCTTCATCATATCTTACCCCTTCAGTCATACGTCTCCTTTATTCAGTCATATCCTACATCTTGCATTCATACGTTCACGTTGCACAAAATCTATTATTCCTCTTTCTCATTACTTTTCTCATTCCATCTGTCAAATAATTAATTCACTTCTTCATACTAAACTCTACGCCATGTGGAAGACTTGGGTTCCAATCATCATTTTTCTTTCTCTTTTATTTTTCTTAGGTACAATTTAAAATATCCGTCATGCGCACACTGCGAGTTATATCCTACCTACTGGGGCTAAACATGTCGCAAGAGTACCTCAATTCTCACAGTTTTGCAATCAATTCCCGTCGTATTCGTTCTCCCATTCCCGCAGTCTCATCTCTCATAGTGGCATATTCTCTATTACTGGCAACACTACTACCCAGCCTTAAAGTTACACTTCAAACTAATGTAAAAACACTCTATAACCACTCTTTCAACCACTCTATAACCGTTCTACTAAACCACTCTACCAACCACATTTTATACCTCTATATTTAAAAAGCTACAAACCAATGTACAAACCACTGTACCAACCACTCTTTTGATCACTTTGCTAACCAATCTATCACTCTGTCATTCTCTTCTATAACCACCCACTTTATCAATCACTCTCTCAACCACTACCCCAATTACTCTTCTATCCACTCATCGCCTTGAAATTAACCCAACTTCTCAACAACAAAATGACTAAACTACGTTACCACATACTTCCACATTCAAATTCCATTTCTAGAAACTGTTAATTAGAAATGTCATTTTCACCTGCAAGAATACAGCAGCATGCCTGAGGCAAAGACGAGTGGTGCAAGTAAACACACCAGGATTAGTCGTCCATTTATTTATGGGCTTTCTTTTTTCCCCCCATTAATTTATGAAATTTAACGACGCCGTCAGAAAGCTGGAACATTTCTTATTGATTTCAACTCCAGTGTTAAGAAATGTATTACAAATATTATCAACATGGTTGCGTTCCACATCTCCGCACACACGCTGACTCCAAATATGATCGTCACTTTCAGCTAGATTAAAGATAACTGGAAGTGCCGGGGACAAAGCTCTTACACACTAACTTCGGCAAAGATTTCAAATCTGTGAATACTTCAGAAAAGTCGGTCTCCTATTTTCATTTAGGTTAACTATGTAGTACGCCCATGTGGTACCGGTAAATTATACAGAGAATATTGAACACAGTTGACGCTGACTTCCCCTATGCTTCGCCAGCTTCTCTAAAAGTACAAATAGCATCGGGCAGTACTGAGAAATATTATTGTTATAAACAGTGGGGGCACTAACTTTGTTTAGATTGACAGATAAACAATCAGACAGGTAGATAATTAATACATCTTTGAGTCGACTACTTTGATATAATCCTCCTTTTTGTTTTTATTTTTGTTATTTATATTCAGACCTTTTGCTAGTTTTTCCTGTCATGGTTTCTACTGTGACCTCCGATAACAAACGGCCGGCGGCTAGATAAAAATTCTAGGAAATGAGACCACAACTGTCACGTGATCCTCACATTCTAGTATTGTTGTTGTATATAGACTAATTAATTTTTATGAACAGCACAACATGCTAAATCAAGATTATATTATGTTAGAAATTCAGTTTAACACTAAGGAATATCAGTATTATTAATACTTTCATCAATAAATAACGATGAACGCATAGAATTGAGTGAAATTGCAAATATTCGTACAGTGTTCTATTAAACATATATAAAACCAGCGCCCATTTCACTGGAATTTTCGATTTCCCGTCTGAGCTAGTCGACCTTATATTGTCGGAGGCCTTGGTTTCTACCATTGCTGTTATATTTTCTTAACCTCCAGATATTTAAATATGTATGTATATAAACAATATAAAATGAGATAGCTATTGACTGAAATGCAAATAGTCGGGTGTTCTGTCTGAGAATTCTATAAACAATAACCGAATTGCACTGAGAATATAACAAACTCTAACTCAACAACGTCAGACCATCAATGGTTGTAAGAATTAAATGTAGTGTGTCTATTTTATGTCAATAAAGTTGAACATAGATTACGCGGGAATTTAACACGCGATGTGAAAGCAAATAGTAGTCTCACTAGATCTCAACGCGAGCATTGTCTTTTAGACATGTCTGCGGTGCTGGCTGATGTAGATGATCATAGGCATCAACATCCTTCTTTGCCTAGTACTTTTAGCCAGTGGGGTGTCTGGCCGAGTGGACTAAAGGGCGGCTCCTGGGGTTCAATCCACAGTAGGGCCAATGCACAGTAGGGCCAATGCACAGTAGGGCCAATCCACAGTAGGGCTAATGCAAAGTAGGGCCAATGCAAAGTAGGGCCAATGTACAGTAGGGTCAATGCACAGTAGGGCCAATGCACAGTAGGGCCAATGCACAGTAGGGTCAATGCACAGTAGGGCCAATGCACAGTAGGGCCAATGATCTACGTATTAGTTGTATAGAACATAAGACGAATATTTATCTAAGAGACCAAATAAACAACCTTGCAGGTCGACAAGTACCACTCTTGAAACTTGTGAAACGGCGTAAACTTGCGTGGTTCGGGCATGTGATGAGACATAGCTCACTCTCTATGACTATCCTACAGGAATAGTTGAGGGTGGAAGGAAAAAAGGAGGGCAGAGAAAATCCTGGTTTGACAACATCAAGAGCTGGTCAGGACAGAGTTTCTATACACTCGCCCGAGGAGTTGAAGACAGAGACTCATGGCGTGCTCTTTGTGCTGATGTCTTCACAGTGACACCCCTACGACCCTAACAGGTTATGGACTTTATTATTAATATTATTATTATATAAAGCCAATGAGGTTTTTCTGTCGAGGGCATAAAGAAAATCCTAGCCCGAACATTTTCGCGGCTACTGCACTAGCAAGGCAACCATAAAATTCCAGAGTCACATTTCCACCATGTCCTACGCCCCCTAACAAGCCGTCCTACAAGCATTAACTATATTTTTGTTTAGTTCTTTGCGGGGAGTGGAGATCAGTTTGTTGTTTCACTTTTCTCATTGTAATGATGTTTGATCGTGTATTATCTTCTTTTTTCTCTGTTGTCGTCACACTACTATCGTGTTGTTGTAGTATAATCTCTCTATATTGATGTTCTGTTTTATATTTAATTTGAATAATGTACCAATATTCAATGCATGGCTTTTCAATGATAAAACCTTTTAACAGAAACCAGATCGGCATGTCCTTATCTGGCATCTCAACACCAGATATATCAGGATAACGTCGCACGCAAGTTTTGTTAGACAACTCATCTCATCATCATTGTGTTCCATACCGATAAGCGTTGGTAGTCACGATTCACCAGCTCACACAACAACAAGGGCCTCTAATGGTGTACGTATTCTTGTATCGATCAGGTCGTAAGGTCAAACCATCCACGTATTTATTTCTTAGCATTTCCTTTGCCCTCTGTCAATCAAGTGTATCAGATCTTCTTACATTTTCAACTTCATTTCTCAATATATCTCAACGACCCTTGCTGGTGCTACGGAGTTCGAGCACTGCCGCTGAGATCTTCCTGTGTAGGAAAGATATTAGAACACACATGGTTACTCAGCAACGTGCAATGATGATGATCCTGTCAATAAATCAATAAATCATTCTCAATATAACATGACCAATAAAATCTTAACTGTCAATATCTCTCTCTCTCTCTCGATCACCGCCCAGACCGATGTACCAGATTTCCCATAAATTCTATTCATGTGGAAATCTGATTCATGCAGCCTTAGCATTGGTGTGTTTTACGTCACATCTTCAGCACCATTTGGAGCTCTGGTGCTTATCCTTCGGCGGTGTGTCTGGTTTCAGCCAGCGTTTACTCGGTTCGATCTCCGTTCTGTAGCCATCTAGTGTTTTTACGGTGTGGGGTAGCTAGCCCCACGTACAACCTCCTTAGCCGCCTCTTACGACAAGCGTGGCCGGTAACAATGGTTCTATTCTTTACACCCCAATTTGGGCCCCGGTAACCACTCGGGCGTGTCAACATCTAATTTCTCTAAGCAATGTACAGTTTTGATCTACGGAAAGTTTCGATATTTATTTCTTCGCTGCTTCGCTTCCATACCCTTTCATGAAGAATGCTATGAGAGTATAATCCGATAACAAAATGGAAACTGGAGTCTCAAATGCAGCCTGTCATTATATTTAATTTAAAATCTGACAAGACTTGCGACACCGTTGGTGCCAAGCTATACCCGGATCTCCATAGTTCATCTCTATAGCTGCTTGTGGTGTGTGTAACTACAATAATACTATTGTATTCATATTTGCGAATTCAGGCACAATTTCCCTATCATCTTTGTTGTAACTACTTTGACGTATGGTCATTAGGAATTGTTACAGAGGATTTCCAATTTATTCTTGAATTCAAAAGGAGACAAATGACACTGCATTATTTAATTATGCAGAATCCAAAACATGGTTATATGAGAAAATTAAGTAATATGAGAAATAAATTATATGATCTTAACTCACACATAATATGAGAAAACGTGTTCTATGATCTTACCTCACACGTAATATGAGAAAAATATGTTCTATGCGATCTTAACTCACACGTAATATAATAAAAACGTATCCGATACCATTTTAACTCACATATAATATATGAGAAAAGCAATTTATATGCGATCTTAACTCACATGTAATATGTGAAAAATATGTTCTATGCGATCTTAACTCACACTTAATATGAAAAAAAAAATCATGTTTCAATCATCCCCCACAATCTTCTCTGCAAGCTCAATAACAAACCGTGTGAACGCTAAGATTGTTGTGAACACTAGGATCGTTGTGAATAAATCAGGTATAGATTCTATGATTCCTGCTTTCTAACTCTAATCGTTATAATCATTATGATTACACTTGTCAGATTTCAGCAGCATATTAATATTTATATAGGTAAACACGTAAAAACAAAGTACTACAGTTTTACAAAATACATAAACAGTGACGATAAACAGCAACGTTTCGACCAAAAGGCCTTTATCAAGCAAACAATGGGGACTGCCTAGAGTAGTTGATAGTAGCTCGGCCTGCTAGCTGTGAGACGCCTCATAGCTCGGGTTCGAACCTACTGTCCGGCATTTGTTCGAGTCCCCTGGTCTTACTCAGGACGATAACTTGAGTACCTCTGAAGTCGGAGAAAATCTGCCTGTATGGCGAGGGAATACTAATTACGAGTACATTGAGCACACGGCTGCCAGTGTAAAGTAATTTACAATGTGCACGCTGCTGCCATTGTAAGAAATTGGAAAAACAGATTTTCACGCAAAAATCAGTTTCAGAGATGAAACTTCGTCTGAGTTGAAAGCGGACGAAAAAAAAAAAAAAAGCAAACAATACAACAAGAATGACGAATTTCGAGGAACACTACAAATGGACGATTACATGTGGAAACATGTTTTTACGTGTTTACCTATTTTTCCAAGTTTTACTGCAGTCTCCACCCTTTTTCGATAATATTTATATATAAAGTGATTGTTTACACCGTTGACCACAACTGCAATTTGACAATAAATTAAATAACTTAGATATCCACTCGAGTGGTTACCGGGCCCAAATTTGGGGTGTAAAGAATAGAACCACTTTTACCTGCCACGCATGTCGTAAGAGGCAACTAGGGGGTTTGGCTAAAATCGGATGCATGTGTCCTAAACGTGTAGAAGTCTATGTATTTAGGGGCCTACCAAACCAATGGGCAAAGTATACACGTTCTTGACAAAGATCAAACATGTCACAAAGAGTGATTAAAATTGGTCTTAAAGAACGAACGCAAAGAAGAAGAAGAAGACTTAGACATCATCCGAATGAATCAACAAGTTGACAGAATATTAACTCAACGGAAATGCAGAGCCGATATATCGGTTCAGAGTAATGTTCATGATGTTGCAAAACCGATATATCGGCTTTTAGATGTATATTGACGAAAACGAATGTATCCTCCCAATCCCTATACTGAAGTTTAAAAAATCTTCACAAACGGAAAGTACTTATATGTAGGTACATTTTTAACTCCTTTTAACAAAGATTTGAAAGCGAGAAAGCAGTGTATTATTATGTTGAAGTCGAGTCATCTTTTTTTAACGATAATGTTTCCGACATTTGCCGACCTTGTCATAAAGACCAAAATGAGTTTATACAGTGCAATCTTGAGTATTGCTAGATCAAATTATAACTTGTGATAGTAATGAAGAATAATTGATGTTAATGACGACATTTGATTGTTTATGGAATGCAATATTGATAATTGTAATTCTAAGTCTAATGTAATAATTATATCTTAAAGAATAGGCGTTGCACATACCATTTGTTGACATCGCTGCACTAAAAAGTGAATATTATAAAACTACTGAACCTAATTAGATGAAACTTATAGAATATGTTCACACATAGTTAGTTAGTTTATTCCTTTCGAGCCAAAGGCGGCACATAGGGCAGAGGTTTTAGATCTCCATGTGATACGGTTCTTTGCTAGCAGTTGGAGATCTTGTATGGTTTTACATCCCAATAGTTTACTTTCTTGTTGGATGGTTCTTCGAAGAGTGGTCTTAGGTCTTCCACGTTTTCTTTTCCCTACTGGTGACCATAACACATAGATCATCTTCATTTAACTGCTACTTCTGGAAATATCTATAAATATTAAAATGTAATACAAACCCGAGAGTATAAATATTCTTTACGATTTTTATCTTTTTCAAAATAGTCATGCTACAATAATCTAATTTTCTCAAACGTATATCACCTGATGTAAAATATTATTATATTAATGTATTCCACATCCAATTAGCAACAATTTAATATAAAATATGTCATACTTTAGAGAAACAGTACTAGAGTTATAAAGGTTTAAATTACTTGACACTGAATGTTAAATTTGAATTGCAAAATAAATGCGTCCAGCGGTCAAAATAATTCAGAGCGAAAGGATTAATGAATGTCCTCTTATTCTACAATTTAGTGAATCCTTGCATTTGCAGATACCTTGAAAACTTTAAGTGCATTTGATACATTTTTCTAATCAAAATGTTCTGGACTGGGTGTGTCATCAGGGACGCAAGGAATTAATTATTAGTAAGAATCATCATCACAGCAGTCCCGGACAGCTCCATTGTGCTCCGATCTCTCCAAAACCCACATTAGCTTAAGACTGATCACACCCTTTTATGTCGATTAATTAAACACTCTTAAGAAAACACTCTTATGCCAGGCAACTCAAAGTTTTCCATCATTCTTCTTTGCTCTATGCTTTGAACATATTTGTTACTTAGTTGTGGACGTTTTCCGTTACCCGTTGTACAATTAGAACTGGATGCCTGAGGGGCAGAGTGAGGGGGTGTGTTTAACCTACGAGCTCGCCCGTCTGCCCAGCGTGTTCGTAGCACGTTGGACTACGGGTGACTATCCCTCTGTGTGTGCGGTTCAATTCCGCGGGATGGCAGAAAAGCCACAGATTCCCCAGATTTACGGTGTTCGTGGCACCGAACTGAAGGGTTACGATGTCCATGGCACCGAGCCGAAGAGCTGAAAAGCTCAAATGCTTCTGGATCGAAAAAAAAAAAAAAAAAAACCTACGAGCAACGGAAACCATAAGTATGCATGCCCTTGGATATCTGTTGGTAAAGACTGAGCACCTATGGGGCTGTCCAGGCGGTGTAATAACATCGGTTCAATAACCAATAACTAATTAATTTTTTTGTTAATCAAGAAACATTGGCATACACGGTTATAACCAATTTAGTTTCGATTTTTGTATTTTATCTTCTTCTACTTCGAGCGCTACATATCGACCACTTGTTAAACCACTCTGTGTGATTTTTATGTGATCTGAGCCTAAGAGCGATGTACGTTGTGAAAGTTATGCGCCTACAAGTCGGCCAGCACATCCTATTTCTGCGACGTTTTTATTTACTAGGATAGCTTCCCTATGCCCCTACCTCAGTCCTCTTACGACATGCCTTATATGTCGCAGTGTTACTATTTTTTTTCTTCCCTTGCAAGCCCCAACAACACACGGTGGAGATTTTAGTATTTAAGAACCGACATTGCATTCCGGGCAGATCATTCGGTTGCTCAGTCAATCGTCAGCAGATAGCGATGGTCATGTATGCTGACCGCTCTCATCGTACCATGGAAACTCTAAATCGTTCTTTCTTGTATCACTCGATTCTCGTTCAACATTTTATTTCAAACTCCTTCATTTGCATCATTGTTGTTTCATGAACGCGTTGTCCTTCTAAAACAATTTTAAAAACCAGGACTGACTCTCTCTTTTTCTCTCTTCCTTTCTCTCTCTATCTCACTCTTTCTCTCTCTATCTCTCTCTCTCTCTATCTATCTAGTCTGTGATGGCACTGCTTCTCAGGACAGCATAAGATGCAAACCATTCTTTTCCGTTCTTGGTTGTTATCTGTATTGTGTTGCAACTGTGATACATTTCCTTCAGTTTATGTTCTACTGTTCTCCTCCAGTTCGTTTTGGGTATTTCAAGTTTTCGTTTATCCTCCGGTGTTCATCTCAGTGCGGTTTTCGTTACAGATTTAGTCTTCATGCTTAGCACACGTCCAACACAGTTCCATCTTCTCTTTTAGATGACTTTGTTCCCATTCTCTTGCTGACACCGTGCAAGTATTTCTTGGTTATAAATAGTTTTAGGCCAGATCACGAGCAAGATCGTTCACTGACAAGTTGTGTGGAAGATGGAAAGTTTCAACATGTCTTGTTATCACATATGAAACGTCAATTTATTACGTATCACCCCAGTCTCCCTCGGTTTTCTCCAGATCTGATCTGATCCGCTCTGAACACCTCAGATTTGTAGGTTTCTGCACATAATATGTCTTGTTCTGTCATTGTCATTCTCCAGCAAGACCGCGCGGTATATTTTCTTTGTATGATGCAAGTCTTCGAAATGCCGCCCTTTAAATGTTTATTTCCTTAAAATAAACATCAATTGTAATTTTGATTTTGCTACTTATGCGCCCCCCTTACGGTGTCGTCTGATGCGGCCGCCTCCCTGTATCATAGCATAGCATGGCCCTGTTCTCCAGCATTCTTACCCGTCTAGTAACGTTGATATCATACAACTGCAGTATATATTAATGTTGCTTCTGATGCTGTATTTGGTTTATTTCACAGCCGTCTGAAGGGTCATGAATGTACTTCAAGCTTTAATCACTCTGCTTATAATATCAGTTGAGGGTGGAAGCAGAGCCAACTATAAGCTTATGGTCCTTCTGACTCAGGTAAGACTTATGGGAAATCAGACCCCAACTACACCACGCGACCTCGCATTCCAGTATTTGTGTATATAGACGAATACATTTTAAATCAACACAAAATGCTAACTCGAAGTTATATTATGCAACAAGTTAAGTTTAACAATAAGGAATATCAATATTATGAATATTTTTAACCAATAAATAACCATAGACTCACATAATTGAGTAAAATTGCAAAAAAGCTTGCAATGTTCTATCAAACATCTATATTTTCCTGTCCCCTTTTCAGATCTAGGTCAGGGAACCCCCACTCAGTTGTCTGACCTAGTTATCTAGAGTTAGCTGTGGTGGAAGAAAGAAAGGAGGGCATAGCAACATCAAGAGCTGGTCGGGGCAGAGTTTTTCCACACTTGACCGAGGAGTTGAAGACAGATATTCATGGCGTGATTTTTGTGCTGATGTCTCCACAATGACACCTCTACGACGGTTGTGCTGATGTCTCCACAATGACACCCCTACGACGGTTGTGCTGATGTCTCCACAGTGACACCCCTACGACGGTTGTGCTGATGTCTCCACAATGACACCCCTACGACGGTTGTGCTGATGTCTCCACAATGACACTCCTACGACGGTTGTGCTGATGTCTCCACAATGACACCCTACGACCGTAACGGGTTATGGCTGATGTTCACAATATGCCCGCGTGCCCAGCGTGTTCGTAGCGCGTTGACTGTGGGTGATCCCCTTTGTGTGTCACAGGTTCATCCTGGGCAGCAGAAGCCAGATTCCAGATTCACGGTTTCGTGGCACCGACCCGACGGTTACGATGCCCTGCACTGAGCCGAAGAGCTGAAAAGCTCAGGCTTCTGATCAAAAAAAAATTATTAATATTATTATTATTATTATATCAGATTCATCTCCTTATTCCAGGCTCATAACTCTTCTAAGATAAATAAAAGCAGTTGTTTTTTACATAGTTATATCTTCTAGATTAACTTGTGCTGTGGTGGTCATGTTCAGGGACATTATTTCTGTTTTCTTGTGAATGATTCTTATGCCAACCATCTGACTATACTACATTGAATTACACATGTAAACACTTGTATTAATCAAAAACCTCGCCAGTGCTACGGAGTTCGTGCACTGCCACTGAGATCTTCCTGCGTAAAAAAAGAGATCGGAGCAGACATTGTTAATCACCGAAGTGCAATGATGATGGTCCTATCATTCGTTCAATCAATCAAGAAACATATTCTCACGTCTGTATACAATTTCAAAGATCCCAAAACTATACTGTCCCGTAGTTGTCGTCAATGTCAGATACTACGAAACATATTACTACCTGTGGATACCTGTGGACACTTGGAAATGTCGAGAAACATGTTGATTCATACGTGTACCAAATTTCAATAAACCAAAAATATATTGGTACACACCTGTAAACAGTTTCACAAACTAAGATATTTACTAGTCCACACCTGTAAACAATTTCACAAACTAAGATACCTACTAGTTCACACCTGTAAACAGTTTCACAAACTAAGATATAGTCCACACCTGTCAACAGTTTCACAGACTAAGATATAGTCTACACCTGTCCGTCAAAGTTCACTAAGATATAGTCCACACCTGTAAATAGTTTTACAAACTAAGATATAGTCCACACCTGTAAACAGTTTCACAAACTAAGATACCTACGTACCTTAATTTCACACTGTAAATAAATTTTCACAAACTAAGATATAGTCCACACCTGTAAACAGTTTCACAAACTAAGATATAGTCCACACCTGTAAACAGTTTCACAAACTAAGATACCTACTAGTCCACACCTGTAAACAATTTCACAAACTAAGATACCTATTAGTCCACACCTGTAAACCGGTACAGAAACCATGAAAAATACTGGCCCGCACCTGTGTGCACTTTCAGAAACAAACATACTGGCCCACACCAGGGACACAATTTCACGCGACATAATTATTCATATAAATCGAACTATTACCTTTGAGTAAAATGATCAATATCTCCGTCCTTACTTCTCTCTCTCTCTCTATCTCTCTCTCTCTATCTCTCTCTCTCTCTCTCTCTCTCTCTCTCTCTCTTGCTCGCTCTTTCTCCCTAATTCAATCTGTTTTGTGCCGATTTGGCTTGTGTTAGCGATCATTGACATTTGCAAGACTTCAAGCTGTTAACAAGAGCGGCTGTTAATTTTTATCATTAGTAATCTGGAGTTATACAGTCGTTAACTTTCTACAATGAGTAATGTAAAAATAATCAATCATTGTTAACTTTCTACCATTAGTAATGTTAAGTTATTCATTGTGTTAATTTCTACAACTAGTAGTTAACGCGGTTCATCATGGGAAGATAGAACTAATGTTACTCCACATGTCGTAAGGTGACTTGAAGGTTGAGGTGGCCAGCTACCCACCTAAACCTAGATAGCTTTAACGCACCAGAAAATTCATGCTCACCACCCGAGGAAGAAAAGACCAGAAAGGAGGAGTCGGGTAGGATGTCCTGATAGCGCTAGGCCTTGTTGAACATTTCCTGGATGGTAAAGAGAAGAATAAAAGAAGTAATGTTAAATTATTCAGTAATTGTTAACTTTCTACAATTAGTGATGTTAAGTTGTCCACTCGATGTTAACTTTGTACAATTAGTGATGTTAAGTTGTCCACTCGATGTTAACTTTGTACAATTAGTGATGTTAAGTTGTCCACTGATGTTAACTTTCTAAAATTAGTGATGTTAGGTTGTCACTGATGTTAACTTTCTACAATTAGTGATGTTAGTTGTCCAATCGATGTTAACTTTTTACAATTAGTGATGTTAGTTGTCCACTCATGTTAACTTCAACAATTAGTGATGTTAGGTTGTCCACTCGATGTTAACTCTAAATTAGTGATGCTAAGTAGTCCACTGAGTAGCTTTGACAATAGGAATGTTAAGGTCCACTCGATGTTAGACTTCTAGCAATTGAGTGATGTTAAGGTTGTCCACTCGATGTACTTCTACAATGAGGATGTTAAGTTGTCCATGATGTTAACTTTCAACAATTAGTGATGTTAAGTTGTCCACTCGATGTTAACTTTCTACAATTAGTGATGTTAGGTTGTCCACTCGATGTTAACTTTCGACAACTAGTAATATTAAGTTATTCAGTTGTTATTAACTTTCTACAATTAGTCATGCTATCGGCCACATAAGCAGATTACCAACATGCATTGCACCACACAGAGCAATGTTACTCCGACACATTGGATAAAAAGGAAAATGCCAGCCACGCAAAAGGTGGATCTCAGAGATAACAGAGGCGACGAAAGACACTGTTTATGAAGCGCACTCAAAAGCCTTGGTGGATGGGTGGGTGGATGGATGGATAGGTGGATGGATGGGTGGGTGGGTGGATGGATGTATGGATAGGTGGATGGATGGATGGATGTATGGATAGGTGGATGGATGGATGGATGGATGGATAGGTGGATGGATGGATGGATGGATGGATGGATAGGTGGATGGATGGGTGGGTGGATGGATGGATGGATAGGTGGTGGTGGATGGATGGTTGGGTGGATGGATGGATGGATAGGTGGATGGATGGATGGATGGATAGGTGGATGGATGGGTGGGTGGATGGATGGATGGATGGTGGGTGGTGGTGGTGGATGGATGGATGGATGGATGGATGGGTGGGTGGATGGATGGATGGATGGATGGATGTAGAGTGATGTTAAGTTACTCCATATTTTCTCTGTGGTGTTATTCTTTTTCTCTGCTCACTAATCTGTCCTCTTGTCACAATACATCCCTTAACTGTGTTCCAGTCATACCATGACGACCGTCCACCATTCACTTGTGCCCGTCTCTACGTATTTTTAAAATGTACAAACTTTCACAATGAACTCGTATTCACATTACATAACCGAACGAGAAGAAGAAGAAGAATAGACAGCAGATACAAAATGTAACAATTTCACTAAGTCTTGTTAAAATTCACACTTGTTTCAAAATAAAACCGTTCTAGGGCTAACAGAAAAATCATTTCTGTCAAGCGTTCATTGTCCGTTTGAGCAATGTGTCATTGTATTATTTATTCATTCAGAATCTTTGCATAATAAAATATCTTCATTTGGTGAAGCTGTGCACAAAAAGTATAGGAATAATACAAACTATTCAAACATGGCTTTTGCAACATCGACTTTTCAAAACTATATTTGAATATACTGAAGATTAACAATCCGATATTCTCTTGTATACATTCATGAGCGTCCGGATACGTTTTTCCAGGGAGGTGCAAGAATTTTCAAAAAAAAAGATTTTGTTGGTAGTTTAGTAGGCGGAAATGGAGTAGACCAGATTCGCTAAAATTGTTTTATCAAAAATATATTTTCAAGGAATTAGCACTTGTTACCCCGCCCCCCTCCCCACCCCACATTCTTGCCAAACATTTTTGTGTGTTTTTTACCGATCCAGAAGAACTTGAGCTTTCCGCTCTTCGGCTCGGTGCCGTGGACATCGTAACCCTTCGGTTCGGTGCCACGAACACCGTGAATCTTGTGAACCTGTGGCTTTTATGCCAGCCAGCGGAATTAAACCCGCACTCACAGGGAGCTTGTCACCCGTAGTCCAACGCGCTACGAACACGCTGGGCAGATGGACCTTGCCAAAGATTAAACGCCAGTGTCTCCTGCCGGCGGACACCTTTGTCTATCTTGGAAGCATCCTATCCAGATCGGCAAACATAGACTATGAGATCAACAATTGGATATCCAAAGCCAGTGCTGCGTTCGGGAGGCTGCGTGTTACTGTGGGAGCGGAAGGGGATAAGCGTAGCCACAAAGCTGAAAGTTTACAGGGGCATAGTGCTAACCACGCTGCCGTACGGTACCGAGACATGGACAGTGTGTAGCAGACACGCAAGAAAACTAAACCACACAAGCTGTCTATGCAGAATACTAAAATTACACTGGCATGACAAAATTCCAGATAGCGAAGTCCTCACAAGAGCAAAGATTCCACGCGTCCACACCCTGTTGCAGAAGGCCTAAGGGAGATGGGCCGGTCACGTTGCTCAAATGCCTGATAAACGCATCCCAAAACAGTTGATGTATGGCAAACTTGAAGGGGCAGACGTTCAGCTGGTGGACAGAAAAAACGCTTTAAAGACACTCTTAAAGCACATCCAGGCTCTAGCACAGGCCAGACAACTGGTCGGGTATTTCCTGACCTAGATAAGAAAAGGGATCTGGAAATTACAGATGTTTGATAGAACACTGCACACGTTTTTGCAATTTTACTCAATTCTGTGAGTCTATGGTTATTTATTGGTGAAAAATATTGATATTATTGATATTCTTTATTGTTAAACTTAACTTGTTGCATAATATGACTTCGAGTTAGCATTTTGTGTTGATTTTAAAACGAATTCGTTTATATACACCAATACTGGAATGCGAGGTCACGTGGTGTAGTTGGGGTCTGATTTCTCCCAATTCTCACCTGAGCCCGAAGGCCCAGTAGTTTATAGTTGGCTCTGCTTAAAGTGTCTCTGAAATGCTTCGATATAGACACCACGTGATGGGAATCGCTTGCGAAAAATCGTTAAATGTGGTGCTGTAACAACAGAAGATGAACCCGCATAGCTGAGAATCATCGTGTCGTTGAGACACAGAGAAATCGAGTTGCGCGAAAAGACAGACAACACAACACGCACATGTCTAACCTTGATCATGTATGCCCCACCTGTGGTAGGGATTGTGTTCAAGGATTGGACTCTACAGTCACCTCCTGCACACACAGAGAGCTGCACAATCACACGTCTAAGGCTGTTATCATCGTCACTGGCGATCATCATCATCATCATCAGGTGCCGTCTCCACATCGAAGGTTGGCTGCAATGAATCTCCAGCATCCTCTGTCTTTCGCCTTGGTGTTGCACACTGCCAGACTGTAACCTGTCCATTTCTTAAAGTTTCCTCCCATTTATCTCTCGGTCTTCCTCTTGCTCTTCTCCCCTCAACTTTCCCTCTAGTAAATGTTTTATCATGGTGTCATGTCTTTTTATATGCCCAAAATACTTTACTTGTCTGAATTTTATTTCTCTTAATAATTGTTTCTTCATGCCTAGTTTTCCTAAAACGTGTTTATTTGTCTGTTTTTCTGTCCATGAAACTCTGCCTATTCTTCTATATATCCACATCTCAAATGCATCAATTCTGTCTTCTAACTGCTTGTTCATTGTCCATGTTTCCGAGCCATACATTAATATAGGATATATATAGCATTTGATCATTCTAATTTTTAGTCTGTTTGTGATTTGTTTGGATGTCAGTAACTTTCTCATACTATTGAAATTATCCTTGGCCATTCCTATTCTCGTTTTAATTTCTGTTATACATCTGCCATCATCTGTTATCATCTGACCAAGATATAAGAAACTTTTTACTTGATGTAGTAATTCTCCATGTATTTTTATATTCATTTTAGGTTTTCCATTTCCTTGTTGATTACCATATTACTTGTTTTCTTGTGATGGGCGACTATTATTAAACATTGAGAACGATGGATAAGTAAAAGAAAAAGTTCTTACAAGGAATTTAAGCTTAATTCAAGAGATATGCAAATAACATAAGTTTCATAACTGAGAGTTTTTATCAAATAAGTAATTCTTGCTAGTTTGGTTTTTATTATTATTTTGTATTTTCACAGACATCAGGGAACAAATTGGATTGTTTGAACTTAGAACTGCAGGGAAAATGTAAACATGTCTCTGTAATGATGTGATATGTAAAAACATTTAGAGCAAAACTGGCTGTAGGATGTCTTGCAAGTAAATGAAGTCTTGTGAGTTTCCCAATATAAACAAAATTATGGATGTCAATGATTTTAATCTGTTTTCATTTGTAGTCCATCTTGAACATTAGTTTGACGAGTTAGTTCAACAATATACTATCATTGTGACATTGTTCGTGTCATTGAAGAATAATATCATCATCATCAAGTAGCTTGTCCCTTCCGAAACTTGGCTCCCATGACAGCCGTCCTGAAAAACACTATATTCTGCGCAAGTTGGCTGGTGTCAGCAGCAGTCATTCTCAGATCGTCCATGACATCCTGCACCCATCGTCTTCTAGATCTTCCTCACATTCTTCTTCCAGGCATCCTTCCCTCCAAAACTATCTTCTCTATTCACCCATTTGAACAATGTGCAAATGAACAATCGTGCTATGGTACAGAAAGGCGGCTGCATCAGGCGGAACCCTTTCATATTGGTTTATGTTATTCCGATATTGATGTATAGGTTTTCTGTGGCGTAGAGGTTAGATGATCGTCTCTCCTGCCACTGGTGCCAGGTTCACTCCTCGTAGAGCCATCAGGATATTTTTCCAGAGATCCTGATCTCAGTGTAGGTGAGATCGAGTTCCTAGTCCTATCGGAGACGGACGATAAAACGTAGGTCTCGTGTTCAATTTGAGCACGTAAAAGAACCATTGGCAATTCAAAATCTAGAAAAGTAGGCTGGACAAGCACTGTCCGGGCAAAATTCATTAGGAAAGATAAAAATAAAATTCCTACAACAATATCTTCACCATCTTCAAAATCACATCGGGAACCCTCACCGGTGCTACGGAGCTCGTGCACTGCAGCTGAGATCTTCCTATGTAAGAAAGAGATCGGAACACACATGGTTACTCATTGAAGTGGAATTACCATGGTCCATAATCAATCAATCAATCAATCAATCAATCTTGAAAAGAGACAATGAAATAGAAGCTATCGACCATTTTGTAGTCGGTAAATACGCTGCATCGTCGCCAGTAAATATACTGGTAAGGAGTTAGTAAAACTTTGGTTTTAAGCGACAAGTAAATATACTGGTAAGGAGTTAGTAAAACTTTGGTTTTAAGCGGCAAGGAAATAGAAGCTATCTACCATCGCTGCCGAGACGTAACTATATGATAAATAAATAAAAAGTGAACAAGTATGTAGGTCTTCCGGGAAAAAAGAAATCACTAAACACAGGATTCGAACAAGAAACCCTTATTTCTAACGGCACCCATTGCCTAGTCCTATAAATGAGCGTTTTTAAGAACACAGCTAGATAGCTCTTCCAAAAAAAAGTTTTAATAAGCCGTGTCTTTCATAAACAGCGCAGTCTGTTAAACACAGAATAATCAGGTCAGATTCGAACCAACATTGTTTGCTGTTCTGTAAGTAAACATATGATATGGTGATAACAAAAACTGTGGTTTTAAAATACTCCCCAAAAATTTGATGATACATTTTTAAAATATATATTTTGGAAAAACTCTCAAATTGTTTTATCCATTTTCCAGCTGCAAAATAAACATGCAAAAAAATTAAGCCAATAGAGTTTTTGTCTTTTTAAAACACTATTTTTACAGAGCTATACAGGGAAATGTGTATATTTTAAGTATAATCCGTTGAATATGATACTGCAAGGATATCGGCTTATGGCTTAGACACAAATAACCAGCATTTCAATTAATCATAGTCTGGGGGCACATTATAAGGGGATATAAAACGGTGGGGGTGACAACTGTAAACAATCAAAATTGGGAACCGAACGCCTTGGACGACGACTAACACTTTGCTATGAGCATTACCTCGAACACAAAACTCAACTTCAATTAATTCATGTCAACCTTTCTACGTACACTCCCACCAGTAACTCTATTCCTGTTGTTCACATTGTTTTTGAATATTGAATCTTTGTTTGCTTGTCAGTGCATAACGCTCCGTTAAAGTGTCACTGAACTCAATAGACCACCCTATTCATGTTCCTGTTCCATCGAATAGATCTATGACGGTCTAGATTAGAAGTGTATCATATTTGTCTACGCTCATTTAATTTCGTGGGAACAGTCCACCGATGAGCATACCTTTTTGTGATGAATCGAGCGTCCTTGTTTTCAATACAATATATTAGATCAACCGTTGATACGTTATCGTACTCATCGTTGATTGATTGATTGATTGAATTGATTGATTGATTGATTGATTGATTGATTGATTGATTGATTGATGCGAAATATTGTGTTTCATTAAAAATTGCCCCTCCAAATATTATGACAAGCGAACTGGTAGTACTAGTAAACAAATGGCATTATTTTACCACCGATACGAATCATTTGCTACAGGATTAATCTTTTAAAATATTAATGAACAAGCAACAGATACGTATTTGGCACCTCTCTTTCTCTCTATCTGTTCATCTATCGTGCCAGAATACGTGTGTTAGCTGATTCGATTAGTGGTTGCAGTCTATGTGTTGTCGATAGAAATACAGAACGAAAAATATCGAATAATTGAGGTAGTCGCAAGTAAATCTGAACCTTCGGATTTGTGGCGAATGAGATATGCCTGACAGCTAATTGACTTGTCATATTAGTGCTGCCCGATCCCAGCTTGATACGAAATGTATCTATCCTGTTACCACTACCACAAAGTGAAAATTAAAACTAGATCTTCTTCTTCTTTGCGTTCGTTCTTTACGACCAATTTTAATCACTCTTTGTGACATGTTTGATCTTTGCCAAGAACGTATATACGTTGCACATTAGTTTGGTAGGCCTCAAAACGCATAGACTTCTACACGTTTAGGACATGTGCATCCGATTTGAGCCAAACCTCCTTAGTCGCCTCTTATGACATGTTTGGCAGGTAACAGTAGTTCTATTCTTTACACCCCAAATTTGGGCCACGGTAACCACTTGGGCGATTTAAACTAGATGAGGGAGATGTAAAACAGAAAGACATAAGCCTGCGATTCCAATTTATATTCTTTTGAAAATCCCTGATTTTTTTAGTTTTCTCTTACCTTTTATTTTGCTCACTGTCGTTTCTCTCTCTCTCTCTATATATATATATATATATATATATTTCTCTTCTCTCTCTCTCTCTCACTATATATATATATATATATATATATCGTTCTCTCTCTCTATATATATATATATATATATATATCGTTCTCTCTCTCTCTCTATATATATATATATATATATATATATCGCTCTCTCTCTCTCTCTCTCTCTCACTCTCTTTGTATTAACACTACGGCTTTTCTGGACCGATATATTGGATTGTGGTATTTGTTAAGATTTCACAAAGACTATGTACAGGTTAAATCGGTATACATTGCACTACAAATGAGTCCGTAGGTAAAAAGAAAACAATACGGAGTAAAAGAGTTAAAATATCGAAGATTTAATGTGGCTGATAATACTTCGGTCATACCTCCCGTGTGTTTCCGAGGTCCTTAAAAGAGCAAAGAATAGTAGCACTGTGACCTACAAGGCATGTCGTAAGAGGCGAATGAAGTAGGAGCTTTTCTTCGACCCAGAAGCACTTGAGCTTTCAGCTCTTCGGTTCGGTGCCACGAACACCGTAAATCTGGAGAACCTGTAGCTTTTCTCCAACCCGCGGATTTGAACCGCACTCACAGTGGGCTTGTCATCCGTCGTCCAACGCGCTACGAACAGGCTGGGCAGGCGGGCTGATAGAAGATTAGAGAAGCTGCCCTAGTTAATAAAAAGCGTCGCAGAAATTGGATGTGTTGGCCTACTTGTAGGCGCATAACTGTCACAAAGTACAATCGCTCTTAGACTCGGATCACATACAAATCACAAAGAGTGATTAACAAGTGGTCGATGTGGAGCGTTCGAAGGAGAAGAACAAGAAGATACTTCAGCCACATTCTTGACCTAAGCACATTCGTACTATAGTTACTGCCAACACACATTCTTGTAACACTATATAGTTACTGCCAACACACATTCTTGTAACACTATATAGTTACTGCCAACACACATTCTTGTAACACTATATAGTTACTGCCAACACACATTCTTGTAACACTATATTTATGCCAACACATTCTTGTAACACTATATAGTTACTGCCAACACACATTCTTGTAACACTATATATTTATTGCCAACACACATTCTTGTAACACTATATATTTATTGCCAACACACATTCTTGTAACACTATATAGTTACTGCCAACACACATTCTTGTAACACTATATATTTATTGCCAACACACATTCTTGTAACACTATATATTTATTGCCAACACACATTCTTGTAACACTATATATTTATTGCCAACACACATTCTTGTAACACTATATAGTTACTGCCAACACACATTTTTGTAACACTATATAGTTACTGTCAACACACATTCTTGTAACACTATATAGTTACTGCCAACACACATTCTTGTAGCACTATATAGTTACTGCCAACACACATTCTTGTAACACTATATAGTTACTGCCAACACACATTCTTGTAACACTATATATTTATTGCCAACACACATTCTTGTAACACTATATAGTTACTGCCAACACACATTCTTGTAACACTATATAGTTACTGCCAACACACATTCTTGTAACACTATATAGTTACTGCCAACACACATTCTTGTAACACTATATAGCTACTGCCAACACACATTCTTGTAACACTATATATTTATTGCCAACACACATTCTTGTAACACTATATATTATGCCAACACACATTCTTGTAACACTATATATTTATTGCCAACACACATTCTTGTAACACTATATAGTTACTGCTAACACACATTCTTGTAACACTATATAGTTACTGCCAACACACATTCTTGTAACACTATATAGTTACTGCCAACACACATTCTTGTAACACTATATATTTATTGCCAACACACATTCTTGTAACACTATATAGTTACTGCCAACACACATTCTTGTAACACTATATAGTTACTGCCAACACACATTCTTGTAACACTATATAGTTACTGCCAACACACATTCTTGTAACACTATATAGTTACTGCCAACACACATTCTTGTAACATTATATATTTATTGCCAACAAAATTCTTGTAACACTATATAGTTACTGCCAACACACATTCTTGTAACACTATATAGTTACTGTCAACACACATTCTTGTAACACTATATAGTTACTGCCAACACACATTCTTGTAACACTATATATTTATTGCCAACACACATTCTTGTAACACTATATAGTCACTGCCAACACACATTCTTGTAACACTATATATTTATTGCCAACAAACATTCTTATAACACTATATAGTTACTGCCAACAAGTACATTTATAACATGAAAACAAACTGAAAATAATATTGAACAATGATAAAGTATTGAGTAAAAGATTGAAAACTGCAAGCAAATGAGAGAGAAAGGACACATGAGGAAATACTAAGATAATTAGAATATAATGGGGAGGATAAAGATATTAACATGGAGATGATAGTAGAGAAAGAGAAGAAAAATCAATGAAACTGCACTGGATGGGAGTAGGTTGGAGAGATAGATAGTTAATGTATTGTAACATCATAGACTGTATCCACATTACCACTGCTGGGAATTGGGTACTGCTCATATCTGCTGACCGCTGGTAATTTGTTGGTTTTGTATATATCGATAGTTGTTTGTTAGTTTGCATTATTTGCAATTAATGTGATATACCTGAATTTATATTATTTACATATATATATATATATATATGTTTGTGTGTGTGTGCGTGCGTGTATGCGTGTGTTTTGTGTGTGCGTGTGTGCGTGAGATAGCGAGAGAGAGTTCGTGTGCGCGCAATACGACAATGCTTGAGTATGAATATGAAACGTGATCCACAACAGCTTCATGGCTCATCTTAGTCAAGATACAGCATCAAGATCACGCACAAATCAGTCAGAAGTGCCAAGCACCCAGATTACGCCTGAATTCACAACGAACAAACATAAGAAGAATAAGAAGCATCAAGCTCTTCTATTGTTTGCTGATGTCATGAACTCACTCTGATAAAGACAATGGGGAAAAAATAACACGTAATATTTCCCCTCTATCCAATAGAGAAACTAAAACTTGGATTGAAACCGAGAAGAACACGCAAACACATACAGTGAAGTCTCTCTCTTTCTCTCTCTCTCTCTCTCTCTCTCTCTCTCTAGCCTATTTTTCTGCAAACTCTCCAGATCGACCACTTGTTAACCACTCTGTGTGATCTGTGTGTAATCTGAGCCAAAGAGCGATTGTACGTTGTGTCAGTTATGGTCAGTTATGTGTCAGTCAGTTACATTCTATTTCTGCGACGCTTTATATTTACTAGGTAGCTTCCTAAGCCCCTACCTCTGTCACCTCTTACGACATGCCTTGTAGGTCGTAGTGGTACTATTCTTTGCTTCCCTTGCGGACCCCTGGCACCCCACGTATGACATATCTAGTCTGTGTAGCTGATTGTCTGTGTAGCTGATTGTCTGTGTAGCTGATTGTCTGTGACAAGAGTCCAACATTACAAGTTAATCATAGTTCTGCTTGAAATAAATTAGATAGAAAGGACATCAGACTAGTCTGAAATATGTACTGTAAACAGAAGGCAACAATAAATACTAAAAACAACTATTCTCAGAACATAGATATAGAATAATATTTTCAAAATCCTAAACTTCCAGTTCTGTATATTCCACCCAATCGATGCCTGTTTTCACCCTGCAACATTTTCTCATCACCGAGTCAACGGTCACTCCAAATATTATCAAAAATAAAATTCAGTTTTGTTTCTCTTGTTCTAGTTATAAAACAGCCAAGTCACTTTGAGCCTCGCCAGTGCGACGTGCACACTGTGAACTATCTATCTCTTGAACTATCAAGCTTTTGTATAACGTTTATTATTAGGCTGGTATTTTACAGCCTCTCAAAATGTTCCACAGGAAGATTCTATGTAGCCAATCTAAAGTTGTGTTTTTTAAATAGTTGAAATTTAGAATTAGCTGTTACTGCTTCTTAATATGTTCCTCCATTATTAGTCTTCTTGTCATTTTTTGGTCTAGGCACCTTCTCCCAGGACAAAAACCAGCTTGTTCTTCTTTCGTGGTTGTATATGATATTCCTTTGATTCTATTGAGAATGATTGTGGAAAAAAAAGTCTTGATCATTACTGATAATAGGATGATCCTACTCCAGCTGTTGTAATCCTTGAGATCACATTTTTAGGAGATCCTAACAAGTACTCCATTTTTTTCATTGCTCTGTGAACAACACTCTTTGATAATGACTGGTCAGATGAAAGAGAGTTTTTAAAGAGCGTTTTAAGTCGAAGGATTGACTTCATTGCACCGGGTTTTGCCCTTTATGGCTTGATCCCTCTCCGCGCGGAAATGGCACGCCACCTGCAGAGACTATTGCACAAAGCACAAACTCCGTAGCTCCGACAACAATTTTAGGGGTCTCTGGAAAAACTGCACTCGTGAATAGAACAGCGCAGTCCAGATTCGAACCCCCGATCTTCGACTCGCAAGGCAAAGGCTTAACCACTTAACCACAGAGAAGCCCTTGATGCTGAAAGGATAAATCCTTCACTTAAATACACTTTAATCCCCCTCAAAAAAAAAATTAAACACATAAATGATGAACAGAAATTGTTATCCTATTATCCAAGTGGGACAAAATTAGTGGATTAGAAACGAATAGTGGACGTACAGTGTTTTAGAACATTAGAGCAATTGTGATAATGAAGGTAATCAATATTCTTGGAGTATACAATCAATCTGCATCGGATTTTATTGCCATCTTGATTTGTCAGGCGTAACCAAAATCTAGCTCATTAAATAATTCCCTTTACTTGACACGTTCGGTGTGTCGTGTTTTATCGGTATCATGGCTACCTTATTCCAAGTCATTTCTCTAGATCGATTCCCATAAAACATCATTCATATCATTATGTCACATCAAAAAGGTCATGATTACTTCTTGTGAAACTGTTTTTGGTAGCGATGTGATTTAGATAATATATTAATTAATATATATATTTCAACTATTAATCTATAAATACATATTTCTCCCCCTGTTACTTTCTAATAATATGTTAATATTTATCTATCGTTAATTATTTTTTCTTCTGTTACTTTCTACTATGCTACTATTAATCTATCAATACATATTTCTCCCTCTGTTACTTTCTAACTAATAATATGTTAATATTTATCTATCATTAATTATTTTGTCTTCTGTTACTTTCTACTGTGCTAATATTAATCTATCAATACATATTTCTCCCTCTGTTACTTTCTAATATTATGTTAATATTTATCGATCAACATTTATTTCCTTTGCTGTAATTTATATATATGTTCAATTATTAATCTATCAACATATTTCTTTCATTAATTTCTAATATGTTCAATTAATTCTAATATGTTAATATTTATCTATCGATAATTATTTGTTCTTATGTTATTTTCTAATATGTTTTATATTTATCTATTGATAACAATTTTTTCTTCTGTTTCTTTGTAAAAATACATTAATATTTATTTATCAATAGCGAATTGTTCCTCCGTTTCTTTATAAAAAAATATTTTAATAGTAATAGTTCAACTATTAACCTATCAACAAATATGCCTTCCTCTGTTTCTTTCTAATAATATGCCCAGCAAATTAAAAAGATGTAACTTCTTCACACTTGAGAGTCGATTTACTGGCTCGCAGAATGTTTTAAGATGGCGCAAAAGTCAGTATACCGGTTAATTCAGTATATCATCATCATTATCAAGTAGCTTGTCCCTTCCAGAACTTTGCTCCCATGACAGCAATTGTGAAAAAATCTCTGTTCTGTGCAAGTTAACCGGCGTCAGCAGCAGTCATTCTCAGATAGTCAATGACATCTTGCACACATCGTCTTCTAGGTCTTCCTCTCATTCTTTCTTCTTCCAGGCATATATACAGTTCATATATATGTAGTACAAAGTATTCAGTAAATATTCCATTATAAATGCATTATAGGAATGTAAAAAAAAAAAGTAACAAGTAATTAAAAGGTTGGTTTTTTCTTTGACATTTTCCCCCTCTTGTTATGATCATATATTCTGAATTGTTTTCATTGATGTTTCGTCCTTTTTCCGCTTATTCTATTACTCTTGTGCAACACTATTCATACACAAATGTGGGTCTGACACCGTATTTCTCAACCATCCACATGGTATGAAAACAGGGTTCCTTACTTTTTCCCAGCAAAATCAAAACATAACAACATTAGATTGATCGATTGATTGATATGACCATCAAAATTCCGTAACACCGGCGAGGTTCCTCGATGTAATTTAGAATATGATGAAAATACTTCGTAGGATATTTATTGTTTAATCTATCATATAAATTTTGATCCTGCAGCGGCTTTCCAGCCTATTCTTCTCGATTTTGAACTGCTAAAGGTTATTTAACGTGCTCAACTTGAACACGAGACCTTCATTTTATCGTCCATCTTCGACAAGACTGGGAACTCGACCTTACCTACACTGAGATCATGAATATCGGGAAAAAATATCCCGATAGCTTCACGAGGGAGCGAACCGAGTACCTTTGAGACGAGAGGCAAGCACCGAACTTCTACGCCACAGATATCCCCTAACATTACCTGACACAACCAACATTAAAATAATGAATGACAACACGTACAAATCATGAGCCTCATCCTTTCTGAATGATGTAATGTCATTAAACCTTTATGAAAGCTTGATCGTATAATAGAAGTTTCACAGCAAAGTTGTTACATTGAACCTGTTATTGTAACATCAAATTATTCGTCTCGTATAGTTCTGTTTGATAGACAATTCTATCATCTCTGTGATAGCCATGTTGATCAAGCGGGTGAGTAACTCTGTATGTTATTTCCTGCTTGTAACAGTTGTGGTTACTGAATTAAATGACGCTTACTGGCCTCAAGGACAACAACAATAACAGAACACAAACACTGATACAACATTTACTTGTTATTATTATTGGGACAAATACCAGCGTGAACATTTTCAAATGCACTCTGTTTCTCCGGCTTTGTTTTTCGACTATCAATGCTTAGATCCTGTTTATAGATACGTTTTCACAGTGTGTGTGCTTCTCATCATCTTACTCTCTGTCTGTTTATCTGTATATCTATCTATCTATCTATCTATCTATATATATATATATATAAATGTCTGTCGGTCTATCTGTTTATCTATCTGTCTGTCTATCTGTCTGTTTATGTATATATCTGTCTGTCTGTCTGTCTGCATGTCTATCTATATGTATGTTTATCTATCCGTCTGTCTTTCTATCTGTCTGTCTGTCTACGTATATATATATATATATATATATATATATATATATATATATATATGTCTGTCTATCTATCTATCTATCTATCTATCAATCTAGCTGTCTGTCTATATATTTATCTGTCTATATATCTATATTTCTATATTTCTATATATCTACATGTCTGTCTATCTGTTAATAAATCTATATATATATATCTGTCTCTCTGTCTATCTATATGTCTCTCTATCCATCTGTCTATGTATATGTATATCTACCTATCAATCTATCTATCTTTCTGTCCATGTAAACAAAAATATATCCATACCTCTATCCATCTATCTTTCGCATATAAAAACTAACCAATGATAGCTGATGAATCGATAAATGTATTCAAGAAAATCGCTGCCTAATAAAACATAATTAACATATCCCATTTTTTAATTCGTAGAAAGTTCACCATCGTTAAAATGACATCAAGTCTACGTATCAGTTCATTTCGGTAAGAAAACCAACTTTTCGTCTTTGTGTTTGTTTGTTTGTTATTTGGAAGATTAAATCGCCCGAGTGGTTACCGGCACCCAAATTTGGGGTGTGACGAATAGAACCACTGTTAACTTGTCAAGCATGTTGTAAGAGGCGACTGAGGAGGTTTGGCTGAAATCGGATGCCCGTGTCCTAAACGTGTAGACGTCTATGCGTTTAGGGCCTACCAAACCAATGTGCAACGTGTGCATGTTCTTGGCAAAGATCAAACATATCACAAAGAGTGATTAAAATTGGTCGTAAAGAACGTACGTAAAGAGGAAGAAGAAGATTAAATCCTCTTTACGCCGAGGCGCGCTCTTTTCAACCTAAGGACGAACCTTGTTTTGGTTATATCAGAGCGAGTAGGCCAACAAACATGAAAACGCATCAGAACAGGACACTACATGCTTAACCACAGCATCCGCAGAATGAAGCCTGCTCAGATTGTATAGTATACATCGGGAACTCACGAAGAACTCTAACTGACGTGCAGCTTCATAGGGGGAACCCATCTCATGGTTTCGACGAGCATATGAAACCGATCGCAAAGAAGAAGAAGAGACTTAGCAAGGCCGTGCCGTGCTATGATGCAGAAAGGCTGCCGAACCAGGCGGAACCGTAGGGGGCGGCATAAGCAGCGAAATTAAAATCATAATTGAATGTTATTTTAAAGAAAAACATTTAAGGGCGGTATTTCGAAAACTTGCATCATACTGAGATAATATACCGCACGGCCGTGAGACTTAGCATTGAGAGATATAACGGCTATGAGAGGCAACTCCGACAGAAGAACAGAACTTGATCTACGGAACAATGAGAGTATCCACTACTAAGCAGAAAGCTGGATAAGTCAAGGATATTAACCAGAAACAATTAGATGCATTGTGATAGCGTTGCTCATACCATCTACAACCTCGTAGGAGAGAATTTATAACTTTATTTGGCTGTTAACTGAATCTGAATAAAGACTGTATTTTGCTCTGGCGAATATCTTAATGAGAATCATAATGTGGACATTGATCTTAACGCAGAATAAAACAAACAAGAAGAAAACAGTAAAAATATAAGAAGAAAAAAGAAGAAAATGAAAAATAGACAGAAAATAGATAATAAAGAACTGCAAAAGAAATAGCAAAAAACGCAAGAAAAAAAGGACATGATGGGGAAAAAAAACAGATTAGTGACAAAACAAATAAGATAAAAGAAAACTAGAAAGAAGAAGAAGAAGATTAAATCCTCTTTACGTCGAGGCGCGCTCTTTTCAACCTAAGGACGAACCTTGTTTTGGTTATATCAGAGCGTGTAGGCCAACAAACATGAAAACGCATCAGACCTAATGGATCAACGGCTCTATTCATTTCTAACTTCTATCACAAAGGAACCCTTTCATACCTCGTGGTATATAGGTCAATACAGTGTTAGGCTTGTATTTTTCATCGACCGTCGGCACACGATGGGTGATGTGGTCAGCATCACACCGGCCGCCTTTACTTTCCCAGAGTATGTCTGGTACCCAGTTCAGGCTGGATCGACCTGAGAGCCGTCGCGGTCGGAAAAATTCCACGCGCATTTCGGGAGCTGAACCCAGACCACCAGCCTTGCGAAGCGAGTTCACTAACAACTACGCTACAGCGGCTCTCTTCTATCACAAACCAGCACAGTAAATGGATGCAGTGGACTCGCTTCCTGTGACGCTGTCCATTATCAAAATATATAGAACGTGCTGATCTTAGCAATAATTTGAACATAACTGGTTCCTTAATTAACTGACCCCAAAAAACTACATTCAGTGAACTATGTTAATTTACGATAGGCTGCAGTAAAACTAATAAACACAGCATGATAAGGACAGTTTTATAACAGGATTTGTACAATACAAGTCTCAGCGCCTTTTATCTTATCAATTTCTATTTGTTTTGTTAGTTTGTCCTTCGAATATTTATATTATTTTTCATTCACTTTTCCAGTCGTCATATTGCCCGTAAACAACAACGCCATTTTTACTATGTTTTAAAATGATAAATACTTTAGATTCTCCCTAAGAGGTTAAATCTTATTTGTCATGTTTGTTAGCCTTCACTCTCTAATATAACCAATAAAAGGCTCGTCTTTAGGTTGAAAGCGGCATGCCTCGACTTAAAGACGTTTAACCCCCTACATAATAAACAACCAAAATTGTTTGAAGATTGATGATCTTTCATTAATTCCTTCTATATGTTTATTTGTCGTGTATAATAATAAAAAACGGACAAAGCAAAATCTCAACCCAAAATTACCATCAATAATGAAAACGTTGATAACGTCACAGATTTTGAATATCTTGGCTCTATAATTAACAACAATGGAGATTGTACGAAAGAAGTTAGAAGAAGGCTAGCCATGGCTTTCCAAAGAGTGGTGAGCATGAAGAAACTATGGCATGACACAAACAAAGAAACAAAAGTAAGACTTCTGAGAACATGCATATTCCCTTTGGCAACATATGGATGTAAATCGTGGACCATAACACAAACATTTTTTTTAAAATTGAAGCTTTTGAAACAAGGTGCTATAGAAAAGTTCTTAGAACATCCTGGACAGAGAAGAGAAGAAACAAAGACATCCTACAAGACCTGAATACCAAGGAGCATTGGCTCATAAATAACATCATGTCCTGGAAGATGAAATATTTTGGCTACATTAAACGCCACAGTGATCTGGAGAGAAAGATATTGGAAGGCATGGTTCCTGGAAAACGAGGCAGTGGATGACCAAGACGAAGATGGCAGCAGGACATCAAAGAAACCTTGAACATAACGCTGGAAGAGGTAGTGGAACTTGCAAGAGACAGAGAACTTTTCAGGCAGGCTGTGATGAATGCGACGCTCTGCAAGGGACATGCTACTACTTGAATAATAAAAATAATTTCTCTCGAAACGTTATACGTTACATCGGACATGCAAGCAATTTCTCCACACCGCTCTATCCTGGGCAACCCGCTCAATCTCCTCCATTGAACCGAAACCGATATTTCTTTACTCTCTCAGCAAAGTTCGTTTCATGGTCTCCTTAGGTCGTCCTCTCTTTCTTGAACCCTTTGCATCCTACTTCAAAGCCTGCTTTGATATTTTTTGATCATTTCTTCTCAAGTCGTGTCCAACATATCTCCATCTTCTCCTTCTTATAACAGTTGTTACTAGTGGTTGCCCAGACATTTCTCTGATTATTTGTCGTGTATGCTATAATTTAATTTTTAAACCATTTTGATATAAGCGTGTGCTATGTTTTTGTTTCCTTACCAAAAATAAAACTTCCTTAGCTCTTATTCACTGTATATTGTGTTACTGAGACACAAACATGATCGTCGAATGTTGGCATAAAGCTAGATAACACTTATTAAAAAACATGATGTTTATATTAATTTTATACTAGATTTGTTAGCTTCTTCTTCTTTGCGTTCGTTCTTTACGACCAATTTTAATCACCCTTTGTGATATATTTGATCTTATCAAGAACGTGTGTACGTTGCACATTGGTTTTGGTAGGCCCCTAAACGCATAGACTTCTACACGCTTAGGACACATGCATCCGATTTCAGCCAAACCTCCTTAGTTGCCTCTTACGACTTGCGAGGCAGATAACAGTGGTTATATTCTTTACACCCCAAATGTGGGTCCCGGTAACCACTGGGGGATTTGTTAGCTAACTGCTGAATATAAATTACTACGATTGATGAAAAAATATTCCTATAGACTATAGACCCTGACAGTGATTTCCAGATCGTGTGCTAGATGACCGATATACTAGGGAATCAAATGTGCAAATTGCACACACAAAAATAGACATTAAGACAATTCAATAATCGATGAGAATATGATTGATAATCGTTGCCTAGTGAAGTGTAATTAACATATCACTTATTTTGTTTGTATTCGTAGATTCACTATAATTAAACTTACATTGGGGCTGAGTGGAAGGTACATCGGTAAGCAAAGCAACTTTATGTTTTTTAATCAACATTGAGATATATAACTTCTATGGGAAACAACTTCATCAGAAAAACAGAACTCGGCGTACGGAAGGCGGAGAGTATCAAATACTGAGCGGAAAGCTGGATAAACCTTGAAAATGAACAAGTAATACTCAAGTATATGTCGATGGCGCTGCTTATACCATCTACAACCTAGTAAAAGACAAGCTATACCTGTATTGAACTACTAACAGAACCTGGACAAAGAATGTACTTTGCTCTGACGAATAACTTAACGAGATCACAGCAAGAGAAATGATCTAGCAGGCAAAAGAAGAAGAAGAAAAAGAAGACGAGCAGAAGGAAAAAAGGGAAGAAGAACCAAAAGAAGAAGTAGAAAGATAAAAACGAAAAAAAGAGGAGGAACAGAAGAAAGAACAAGAAAGCAAGAGAAAACAGAGAACTTTGAATTTTTTTAAACAAGAAAACGGTAACTAACTAACTAACATACAACGGTAACTAATCATACATGATTTACTAGTTAACTGCGGGATGTAAGTTACATTACTCACTCATTCCTAGTTTTCTAACACGTCCGAGTGGTTACCGGGGCCCAAATTTATGTGTAAAGAATAGAACCACTGTTACCTGCCGCGCATGTCGTAAGAGGCGACTAAGGAGGTTTAGCTGAAATTGGATGCATGTGTCCGCTAGGGAATGCTAACCCGAAACAAATGCTTGCAGAAAACGGATGCACCAGGCCGTAAGGTGCATAACATGGTGCAACGACCCTCACAATGAGGAATGGGATAATGGATTCTACGGTCGCCAATCTGCCTCGGAGATTTAGCCACGCAGTAAGAATGTCAGACCTACCATTACGAGGGTGGAAAAAATTACTGCTGGAAGAAGTCGGCACAAATCATAGGAATTATATCCTACAGAACTGTCACCAGTATGCAGACTCGAGAAAAGAGGTGGCCCACTTACACTAGCGTCCAAGACAAACTGTATGGCGTGGCTGATAATCTGAGGCAGATGGCTGCCTTTGTAAGAGAATCCGAAATCTCAATCTAGTGAGAACACAGAAGACAAACTGTATGGCGTGGCTGATAATCTGAGGCAGACGACTGCCTTTATAAGAGAATCCGAGGTCCCAATCTCAGGTGAGAACGCAGAAGAAATTTTTCTCGCACTTAAAATTTTTGCTACTTAAACCAGCATCAGCGCGTCTATCTGTGATTCATCCTCTGCTGGCAACTTGTACATTCATTAAACAGTTACTTTTATTGTAGTTAGGAAATGTAGTTAACAAAATTACTGTTTTGCATCAGGTAGATTTCGTACAAATTAAACCTTAGTGTGTTCACGAGTTTTTGTAACGAACTATAGTTAGTTTAATGTAACATAATTCTATTTACTAAGTCCTGGGCAGTGCTGGCATTCGAAGCATGTACACCTTGCTGAGTCAGCAACGTCTGAGTTGGCTGGGATACGTATGCCAGAATCCCAAAGAACATTCTATATGGTCAACTCACAGCTGGTACTAGACAGCAGGGTGCCCATTATTACGCTTCATTGACACCTGCAAGGTGATCTAACTCATAGACAAAGAGACAATGGGAGCGGCTGGCCAAAGACAGGCAAGCATGGCGAGCGGAGGTGATATGCGGCTCAAAAGAAAAGAAGAAAAACACATAACATGTGGAGCAAAAGAGGCAGAGGCAGAGAGAACATCCTATGTATCAGATACAGTCTCCAACATTATCTGTAGCAACTGTGCCAAGGAGTGCCACTCCAGAATAGGCCATTACAGCCACAAGAAACGTTGTGATTCAGCGCAGAATATACTACATGACGCAAGACTAAAGAGGCCAATGATAATGAAATATGTTTACTTTATCACCTTACCCAGCTTCGCATAAAATGTACATGTGAAATTGTTTCCGGCAGTAACGACTATTATATCGAGATAGTTGCAATTATATACCAGAGGGAGAAGTAAAGATGACCGGCGAGATGTTGACCACATCACCCACAGTATGCATTGGGTCGCAGAAAAAAACGGGCCATAAAATCGTATTCACCAATATACTCCATGGTTTGAAAATGGGTTAATTTAATTTTTGTATTTATATATTTTATATTCCATTACATTTTACCGGGGAAAAAATATAAAATGTTTGCAGGACAGAAAAAGCGGAAAACTAAATTTGACTAGCTTGTTTTGGTAAGCAAAGAACGTTTTATATTATTAACTAAATTGATATTCCCCGTTCACAAAAAGAGCAACTACATTTTTACTCGTTGGTTTACTACTGTGCATGCTCTATGACAAAGTATAATGGCTGAGTGAACGGGAATGAAACGTATAATTTTTCAACTAGCTTAAATTACTCATAACTCGCTAAAGAAAGCACGTGAACAGTTAAACTGGTCGCATTGAACTATATATTTCTGAATTAATAAGGTGCACAAATAGGGGATAGTGGCTCGGCCTATTAACCCCGACGTTCTGAGTTCGAATCGCGCTGCGGACAGTTTAGTTGCAAATTGTTTCGCGTTGATATTTACAAAAGGACGATGACACCACCCATTCAGAAAGCAATGGTAAACTACTGAACGTAATAATACCTAGAAAAATCACAAACAGTTTTTAAAAGCTGGGTTTGATCGCAAAGTCCTGTAAATGATATGCAATTAACTTTTTTTTAAAACAAATTTCATGATTCCATAGTTTCAAGTTTTCACGTTGTGTATTGTAACACAATCACAGACAATCAGTTTTATAATTAAGATATATGCACACAAGAGGAATATGGAAATTATTTCTTACAAGTTATATTACTTCACGTTTGGCTGAAATCGGATGCATGTGTCCTAATCGTGTAGAAGTCTATGTGTTTAGGGGCCTACCAAACCAATGTGCAACGTATACACGTTCTTGACAATGATCAAACATATCACAAAAAGTGATTAAAATTGGTCGTAAAGAACAAACGCAAAGAAAAAGAAGATTACTTCACGTGTATTTTCAGTTAGACACCTTATTTGTGCTACAACATGTGTTATACTTTGCTCTTCATGTATACTCACCGACCAAGCTGGATATAGCAACCAACAGTTGACTTGTCTCATTAAATAAAAAAATCGTGTATCTGCTAGTCACATAACATAAATATCACATAAAACATGTTTAATGTATCCTATACATAACATTAGTTGCGTTTAACCAAATATAACTTTGTATGTTATCTAGCGGATTTTCTGTGACATGTTTTCCAACGCGAGCGATGTGTGGGTTGATCCAATATTGAAACTAACCAACCATTCACCCATTGTTACTGATCAATGGGTGATGAATTTGCTACTTCGGGAAATCAAACGAGACTGTTCCCCGAGAGGTCATGTGATCGTTTGGTGAGAGAAGTTTATCAATTTAGCTCCAATCGCAATCTTCTGAAGCATAATCAGAACAAACGTTGTTTCCATTTGCTGCCAGCGGCACCTATTGTTTGATCCATCATTTGCATGATAATGGGTGACCCTTCACGCGTATGCCTGGTCACACAGAAAGGGCTCATAGAAATGGTTGCTGTTGCTATAATGGAGGATATATGGCGTCATTGGTTACACGGGCCACGCCTTCATGATGATGGAATTACTGTTTAATTATCCGTAATACCTGCATCTTAAAAAGAGTGCAAGGAAATGGTGACATTAGAAGTAAACCGTGTTCATATTCCACAATACTGTATTTGCTTTCTTTAATCACCGCTGACAGACTTTTTATTTTATGTTGTTTACTACTTATATTCGCCGCATGACAGACTTTCATATTTTATGTTGTTTACTACTTATATTCGCCGCATGACAGACTTTCATATTTTATGTTGTTTACTACTTATATTCACCCGTGTTTTGCCGGGGCTCGCATGGGGAGCAAAGAACAGTAACACTGCGACCTACAGGGCATGTCGTAAGAGGCGACTGAAGTAGTGGCCTTAGAAAAGGCCCTAGTAAATAAAAAACGTCGCAGAAATCAGATGTACTGGTCTACTTGAGACGCATAAAAAGCACAACGTACAATCGCTCTTAGGCTCGAATCACATACAAATCATAAAGATTGGTTAACAAGTGGTCGAACTGGAGCGTCCCGCACTGGTCGTATCCGTTCGATTTTGATTGATGAGCCTACTCATATACCTGTTATACTGTTCTTTTCTTGATACTCCAATCTTCAAACAATATTTATGAAAGGTTCCATTGATTGTATGAGCGTTCATTGACATCAGATTCCAGTTCAAGCCTTTCATATATATTTGATAATGGTCTTCTCCAGCCCTTCGTGTCTTTTTATATGTCCAAAATACTTAAATTTCTCCATCTTTTTGTAGCATCAGCCAGTTTTCTTTGATTTTGAGTTCTTTCTGGATAGATCTATTCGTTCTCTTCTCTGTCCATGATATACGAAGGACTCTTCTGTAACGCTTATAGTCCAAAGCACATTTATGTTTTTTTCCACTGCCTTGTTTAATGACCATGCTTCACACAGTTTGTGTTTGTCTGTACTGCAGATTTTATTCCTATCATTTGTTTACCTATTTTTATGTTGGTTGCCATGTACAAGAATATTATTACAACGAAAATGATCTAGTACCAATCACGTGATACGAATGTCTCACAAGTGACAGTTAATTTAACTGCGTGTTCGTGAAGGTTAAATTAGAATTATGACAGTTTGACCTAATTTTGATCCTCAAGATAAGACGTACTCTACACGTGACATACATAAAACTGATAAAAGACAGATGATGTTATCAATGACTAAACAGGGCAGGTTGTAAATATTTAATAATTAGACAGCATCATCTAGTAGCGATAATTGTTCTGTGCAGAAATTTTCCGTTATATCTGTCTTTTATAATTTTCTCTATACTAGATGTCCCAACTCTGCTGAGGTATTCAGTATATATATATGGAACTGCAGTAAAACTATTTGATTGGCAAAACACGTAATTACAAAGTACTGTAGTTTTACAAATTACAAAAACAATGACAAAATACAACAACGTTTCGACCAACAAGGCCTTTATCAAGCAAACGACAAACAGGAGTGACAAATTAAAATGAAACACAAATGGACGACCAAATACAAACGTATCTAATGAAAATCTGGAATACTACTAAAACTTACCTGATACGCCACAACGAAGAGTTGCAGAGAAATGTCTAAATATTCAGTATATATATATATATGGAACTTGTTGGTCGAAACGTTGCTGTATTTTGTCATTGTTTTTGTAATTTGTAAAACTCTGCTGAGGCCATGTTCAAGTCATATATGATATCCTGTATACATCTTCGTCTTTGTCTTTTTTGCTTCTACGCTTTTTTTCGGAATGTCTCCTTCCATAAGTATCTTTTCCAACTAGTCTTGTCTCTAATTGTTTCCAGAATATTTCCATTTTTTCCGAATCTTTTTTTTCTCATAAACCAATTTTCTTCACGTCTAAGTTGTATAAATCTCCTTATTATTGTCTATGTCTATACAATTGTAACTAATCTTCGAGATTATTTATAATTGTATTTTGAGTGGCTGTGGCGTCTTTGAGCGTCTGTTGCTCAGCTAAAGCGGTAGTAAGCAAGAACACAAACTCAAACGTACCTGGTTCAAACCCTACGGTGAGTAAGTTTGGAAGCAAATTAGTTTCCGTGGGATTTTTACAAAAGTAAAAATAGACCTCACCGTTCAGAAAGCAATTGCAAACTACTGAACGTATAAGTGGTGCCTAGAGAATCAACGACTCGTTTAATGTGGTTGATGGCTACGTTCCGTAAAGGATATGCTGCGATTTTCATTCTGAATTTAATTCGTATTTCCTATAATTGTGGTCTCTGCGGCATGGTGTCTCTTGCTTCTACTGTACTCGGTTTGTTCCCGGCGTGGAACGGTTGGCATATTTGTTTCCAGAGATCCATGATCTCAATGTAATGTACGTCAAGTTTCTAGTCCTATCAAAGACATACGATAAAATGTAGGTCCCGTATTAAAGTTCAGCACTTGAAAGAACCATTGGCAGTTGAAAAATGATAATAGGAAATTGCAAAATCTTCATGGGCAACAAACATTTTAAAAAGTTTATAATAAAAATTTGGAAAAAATTGTCACCTACTTCAGAATTATACCAGGCAACTTCACCTTGTTGTTTTTTATGTCTTTGATCCATAAATAAATTTGATTTGCATATGACGAGTTTAGTCTGTGTTCAATGTTATTCAGATTGTGTCTAGTAGTCTGATCATAATGATACAACCGCCATTCCAATTCTTGCATTGATTTCTTTTACTTTTGTTATTTATTTGATGTGTAGTTGGTTAAAGCTTCTTGCCGGGCATGCCCTTTCAACCTAAGACGAACATTTTATTGGTTATATCAGAGCGTGTAGGCCAACAGACATGAAAAATAAAAATGAACTCCTTACGGAGAATCCAAACATCTCCATCTATGGTTACATAGCTGCCCAAAATTTGACCTGAACCACCACTTTTATCTTTCCTGTCTCTACCATAATCTTCTCTTTATTCTCATTACCTTGCTTTTATTAGTATTTTTTTTTTAGATCTATTGATTAGGACAATCAATATCTTTTCAAACCTTTTCAATCTTTACTCAATTTATTTATATTGATGAATTCCAAATATGAAATCACTGTAGCTTAACACCTTCGTTCCTCTGAGCCAATATAATGGCTCACGGTAGTCTTTGAGATGACGCACAGCCAGTATACTGTCTAGTTCCGTATACATTGTAATATAAGTCCGTCCAGAGGTAAAAATAAATTACGGAGTGAAAGAGTGGACAAAAAGGTTATTTGGCAACAATCATAACTAATTTTGTTGTAAACTGTAAGTATAAAAACGAATATAACAGTAAACGATACATCATCATCATCAAATAGCTTGTCCTGAGCAGAACTTTGCCACCCCAACAGTCCTCCGGAATTTCTCTCTCATAGGCCAGATGTCCTGCCTCTGCAGCTGTCAAGTTCAAACCATCAGTTACATCCTGAATCCATCTTCTCCGTGGTCTTCCTCTTCTTCTCTTTTCCGGTATGTCTCCTTCCATGATGGTCTTCTCCAGCCCTTCATGTATTTTTATATGTCCAAAATATCTCAATTTTCTCTTTCTTATTTGTAGCATCAGCCTGTTTTCTTTGATTTTGAGTTTTTTCTGGATAGATCTATTTGTTCTCTTCTCTGTCCAAGATATACGAAGGACTCTTCTGTAACACTTGTATTCAAAAGCACATATTCCACTGCTTTATTAAATGTCCATGCTTCACACCCATACTTGCCACTGGGAATATGCATGCTCTTAGTATTCAGATCTTTGTTTTCTTATCAGTTCCGTTCCATAATGTTTTGAGTTGTTTAATTTTTTGTAAAGCCATGTGTGTTCTTCTTTTAATTTCCTTCATCCCATTTCCATCTGTTGTTAGCAGTGAACCAAGATATTCAAAACTGTTCACATTTTCTACTTTCTCTCCATTGATAAAAATATCATTTGTCATGTTCGTTTTATCTGTTAATCATTATTTTTGTTTTTGCCACATTGAGATATAGATTTTGTTTTTCGCTGTTATCTTTAACTTCTCCTAATAATTTCTCAATTCCTTTTTGTGATGTTGACAGTAGCACTGTATCATCAGCGTATCTTAGTTCAGGTATTTCTCTTCCTTCGATTATAAAAGGATCGTATTGTTCTTTTCCGCTACCTTCTGTAACATTCCTCATGATGTTTTCTGCATATATGTTAAACAGACAAGGCGACAGAATGCAGCCTTGTCTGATTCCCTGCCCTATGTCAAACCAGTTTGATGTATCATCACATGTTCTTACAGCCGCCATTTGATCACTATAAAGTTCTCTTATGATCTGTATCAAATGTAATGGGAATCCCATTTCTTCCATAATCTTCCACAATTCCTGATGTTCTACACAATCAAATGCCTTTGAGTAGTCAATAAAACATGAGTATAGATCTACATTATACTCTCTAGATTTTTCTATGATTGTTCTCATGTTAAATAAATGGTCACGTTCCGTCTAAAACCAGCTTGTGTTATGTTGATATTTTCTTCCATTTTCCTATAAAGTCTTCCCATAATAATTTTTAATAAGATTTCACTTGCGTGGCCACTGTTCTATAGTTGGTACATAATTTGGTGTCTCCCTTTTTAGCTATAGGGATATATATTGATCTTTTCCATTCCTTTGCCATATTCCTGTTTCCCATACCTTTTTGCATATTGCATGATATATTTTTATGCTTTGCTTTCCTCCTGCTTTGATAAATTCTGCTGAAATATTATCACATCCTGGTGATTTTCCCATCATCAAGCTTTTTATTGCGCATTCAACTTCCTCTAGCGTTTGTTCTGGTTCTTTCTCTGTGATTATTTCAGTGTTCGCTCTATTGTCTTTTTCACCTCTGTCCATATACATTTCGCTGCAATATTCTTTCCATCTGTTGAGAATTTCTGCTTGTTCTGTTAGGGTTGTTCCTATACCATCTTTTATTGCATTTAGTTTTTGTATAAACGTTATGGTCATTGATTTTATTTCTTTGAACATTTCCTGCTCTCTCCCTTTCTTCTGGGTTCTTCTAACCTTGCACAACAATTTTGTAGGTATTGCTTTTTATCTCTTCTTATGTTCTTCCTTATTTCTTTTGTCATATTTTTGTAGGCTAACCTATTTTCTTCCTTCGCTATTCCCTGTGCTTTTTTCTCTCTTCTCTGTTGTATTAACTCTAGTGTCTCGTTTGCAATCCACTCATTCTTTCTGTCTTTTCTTCGTGGAACCATATCTTTGGCTGTCGACAATAGGATATCTCTAGCATGTGTGGTCAACTCATCTGGTATCATCTCTTCTTGATACATAAACACGGATATAACACAACAAGGGCGACTCATCTGGCCCTAGAACGTAAATTAAAGCTCCCATCCCTACGCTTAACGACAAGAGTGGACAGCCAACTCCATCTTCCCCCTGGGAATAGACCATTCAACTGTTGAGTATTTCCAAATTTTTAAAAAAACTAACTTGCAGATACCTGAAACAGTAGCTTGTATTGAAACTAGAACCATTACGTAACTCGAGGTGAAATATTTAGAATGTTTACTTTTGAAAACTGAATTATTCAAAATTGTAATGATATTTACTTTCCTGTCGTTGTCGTGAGAACGTCTGCTTCTGGGAACACTACACTGAACAGGCCTGTCTATTTGATTTCACTGCTCTTAATCATACTCATCAAATCTTAAATTTCAATCACTATTGACATATCCTTGATTTACATGTATTTTTATTCGTTTTTCTACCTTTCATGTGTTTTTTAGTTTGTTATGTTTGTATCTTCTTCTTTGTGTTTGGTTTCGTATACTCGTCTAAGTCATGAGATGGGTTGCCTCCAGTGGCGGCTCGTCTTTAAGGGCCAGTGGGGCCGAGCCCCAGCAAAAATAATGTATATCGTGTATTTAGTATTTATTAAATTAAAATATAGCAATCTAAAACCATGATTTATCCGGAACAAAATGTCTGGCCCCACCAACAAAAATTATCACGAGCCGTCACTGGTTGCATCTATGAAGCTGCATGTCAGTTGGAGTTCCTCGAGAGTTCCCCATAGCTTGCTCTGTAAGCTTCCTTCATCGGGTCACGTTTCGTTTCGTTGGTGTATGTATGATGGACATGACTACAGGATGTGCTCTGATGTCTGTGCTTCTGTCTGACATACACACTGTGCAGTCTGAGCATGCTTTATTCTGGGCATGTGATGGTCGAACCTGCCGTGGCATGTTCTTAAGCGAAAGAATGGTGTGTGCTGTTTTCTGTTTAGTCTGCTTATAGGATCTTGTGGGTGTTTGCTGTAGGATTGTGCTTGTATAATTCAGACAGTATGTACACTCTCTGCGAAAATCTAAGTATGTTACTTAACCAATTACTTCCCCTTTTATTTTCATTTTCCCGAATTACAACCACAGTTTTGACACAACTTTCCAATGTGTACTGTATAGATGAAGTGTCTACGAGGAATTGGATGAGTGTCAAGAAGCTAAAATCTTGAAACTCTTGAAATCTTGAAAATCCTAAAGAACGATTTTCTGGCTAACTGTGTACCAGTGTACAAAACATGGCTAATAAAAACAGGTAATGAGCGAAAAGCCATAACGACGGAGATGAAGTGCCTTAGAAAAGCTGCAAATTGGACAATAAGAGACAAAATTAGAAATGAAGGAATCCAAAGAAAATTAGATGTGAAACCAGTCCTGCAATTCATAAAAGAACAACAAATTAAATGACTTAGACACGTGACAATAATACGCTGATATCGACTACCACAGAGAGCCACACTGAAAAAATATAACGAGTACAGAGCAAGAGGAAGACCACGCAAAGATGGAGCTACGGTATCGAGAACAGCCTTGAGAAATGAATAACTTCTTACAAAAGCATTAGAAAAAATCACACACAAGATCCCTACATTCCCCTCCTTCTCCCGGCCCTCCCCAACACTTCTATAAATAAGTAAATGGTGGAAGAGAGAAAGAATATCAAGAAGAGACAGACTTAGACATGACGACACCAGGGAACAAGAGGATATAATGTCAGTACTGAACTTCATCAAGAAACAACAAATTAAATAGTTCGGCCACATGGTTTGGACACCTTTGATGATGAGGATGATGACGCTGATGATGATGATGATAATGATGAGGATAATGAGGATGGTGACGATGATGATGATGATGATGAGGAGGAGGAGGAGGATGATGATGATGATGATGATAATGATGACGATGATGATGATGATGATGAGGGTGATGATGATGATGATGATAATGATGATGAACGTGTACTCGGCATAGTGAAATACATAGTAATGCGTAGGATTTGCATAAAGTTGATGACAGACATGGATGCACTCTTGCCTGTCGCCGTGGAGGCGGCAAAGTAAAATAGTCTTCTTCTTCTCCTTATAACGCTCCATATCGACTACTTGTTAAACGACTCTTGAGATTTCTATGTGATCTGAGCCTAAGAGTGATTGTACATTGCGCCAGTTATGTGTCTACAAGTAGGCCATCACATCTGATTTCTGCGACGTCTTTATTTACTAGGATAGCTTCCCTAGGCCCCTACCTCTATCGTCTCTTACGACATGCCTTGTAGGTCGCAGTGTTACTGTTCTTTGCTCTCCTTGCAAGTCCCGGCAAAACTCACGCTAGTAAAGTACAGGGTGTTCAACTTAAAAGCAGCCTATGAATGGAGATAATCTGGCATATATGTATGGAAATGAGAAGGTTCAGTTATGACGTAGTATAGGTCAAAGTTGTGTGATGGTGTGTAATTGTAGTGCGGGAAGGGGCGATGAACAAATGTGACGTAGGACGAGCTAGTCAGAACCGGTTTAAATAGTAAATAAAAACAACGCGATAGGACATCTGGCAACTTTCGATTTGTCAATGGGGCTACAATTATCTTGAACACCCTGTAGTAATGAGCTGGTTTGCGAACTGAATGTCCAATGTCCGGTCTAAGAAATACCTTATTATTGATGTTTACATATTCCAAAATTTTACAAAATTATGATTTCATCATCAACAAATGTATATGAAACGAAAGTTCATGATAAGTTCTTGAATTGAAAAATAAGAAAAATACAACATATCTCAAACCTTTGTTCGAGACAATCTATGTATGTACCCAAGAAATATTGCGATAAACTGAAACGAACTTGATTGATTGATTGATTGATTGATTGAACCATCATGATTGCACTTCGGTGAGTAGCCATGTTTGCTCTGATCGCTTTCTTAGACCTCAGTGGCAATGCAAGAACTCCGTTGCACCGGCGAGGATCTCTGATGTAATTTAGAAGAAGGTGAAAATATTTTGTAGGAAATTTATGTTATATTTTTTACGAATTTATCCCTGACAGAAGCTTTCCAACTTGTTCTTCTCGGTTTTGTACTTCCAATGGTTTTATATGCTCACTTTGAACACGGGACCTATATGTTATCGTCCGTCTCCGATAGGTCTATGAGCTCGATCTCATCTACGCTTAGATCAGGGATCTAATGGAACTTATTCCTTTACAGGAACGAATTGAGCTGAAATTTAAGCAGAGATAGTTCTTTAGTGAGTTATTCTATCAAAGGTATTGTCGACATAACAATGGCATATATCCTTTACATGGCGTAGCCATCAACAACAGTAAACGAGTCGTCGTTTTTCTAGGCACCACTTATACGTTCAGTAGTTTGCCATTGCTTTCTGAACGGTGAGGTCTATTTTTACAGTTCTTAAAAAATCCAAAGGAATTAATTTGCTTCCAAACTTGCCGGCCGCGAAATCTGAACCTGGTACACTTGGGTTGTGAGCTCGACCTCATACCGATTAAGCTACTGTACAGGACAGAATATATGATAATGACAAGAAAGAAAAATTAAAAGGAATCATAATACGTAATATAATAATAATAAAAATAATAATAATTCCTCTAGTAACGTTATACGTTACATAGGGCCTACAAGCAATTTCTCCCTACCACTCTATCTGGACAACTCGCTCAATAAAACTGAGACCGGCATTTCTTGCCTCTTTCAGTGAAGTTTATTTAAGGATCTCTGTGCTCTCTTTCTTGAACCCTTTGCATACCACTTCAATGCCTGCTTTGATATTCTTTGATCATTTCTTCTCAAGGTGTGTCCAACATAATACATGCAAGTAAATAATATGAAAAAAAAATAGGAACATTTAAGTACTTGTGCATGAATTACATTAGTTCCAGCATAACAAAAAAGAAAATCAAGATTAGAATGCATTCAGGAAGTAAGGTATACTGTAATATCTGCTAAGATCTAAATCTCCGTCCTGTAACACAAAGACCACAACATAAGAACTGTAACAAGACAAATTGTTTTATATCGATTCGAAACCTGCAGCACAACAAAACAAGATGAAACATTATCAAAGACCTTTGAAAACAGAGTCTTAAGATGAATCTTTGCGCCCAACAAGAAAGAAAATAATGGAGAATGAGAAACAATGAAAACATTTATAATTTCTTTAAATTAACATCATTAATTACCTCCATCGTGAAGGTTAAACAATACGTCAGTAAATTGAAAGAATAGCAGAAAATAGAGGTTCTAAAATTGTAAATTGAAAGAAAAGCAGAAAATAGAGGTTCTAAAATTGTAAATTGAAAGAAAAGCAGAAAACAGAGGTTCTAAAATTGTAAATTGAAAGAAAAGCAGAAAACAGAGGTTCTAATATTGTAAATTGAAAGAAAAGCAGAAAACAGAGGTTCTAAAATTGTAGATGGAAAAAAAGTAGATTTCCAAAACGAAAACGTGCACGAGGCAGACCAATAAAATAATAGAGAGATAAAATTAGTATAAAGAAATCAAATCTAGAACAAAAATGAGAATATTTGACTCCAATTTTGAAGCAGTTCTGTTGTATGGGACAGAAACATGGAGAAATGCTAAAATAAATAACACGTATATTGCAAAAAAATGTATGAACTGGCGTCTGCACAGAATAGAGAGACTGAGGTGGTTATGATGGGGTCACAAATGATGAGCTTATGAAGAGAATAAGATAGATTCCAATAAACAAAGAAGTTAAAACAGACACTGGTTCTGAATAGGGCACACCTTCAGAAAATCTGAGGGAATATAACAAGATGGGTCCTTTCCTTGAACACACAAGGAAAGCGAATGAGAGAGGTCTAGAAATACATGGAGAAAAGATTTTGAGGCAGAGATTAACAACATTCAGAAAAGCTGGAGTGAGCTGAGAGAGATAGCTAAAGACAGAAATAATTTGCATGCGTTGGTTGAGGGTCTATTGTAGGGTTAGGCAAGGGTTAGGCAAGGGTTAGGGTTAGGCAAGGGTTAGGCAATGGGTGCCGTAAGAAAAAATGGCTTGTGGTTGGAATCTTGTGTTTGATGGGGCTTTTTCCTGAAGCCCCTAATACTTGTACACTGTAGGTTTATTGTAAATAGAAAAAACTGAACGAGTTGCCAAGGATAGAGTGACATGAATAGCTTGCTTGCAGGCCCTATGTAAATTATAACGGTACGAGAGAAATACAATTTAATACTTATGTATTGTTGTTGTACAGAAAGATCCTACGAATACTATGGACAGAAAAAAAGAAAGAACACTGATGTCCTGAAAGAACTGAATGTTAAAGACAATTGGCTGATAAACAATCTACTATACAGAAAAATTAAATACTTTGGTCATATCAAGCGTCACGATGGTCTGTAGAGAACAATATTGGAGGACAAGGTCCCAGGACGCAAAGACAGACCAAGAAGAAGATGGCTACAAGATATTAAAGAAACCATGAATATGACCATCGACGAAGTGGGTGAACTGGCTTGAAACAGGGTGAATTTCAGATGTACTGCGCAGAGAGCAACGTCCTATAAAGGACACGCACCTTGATGATGATGTATTGTTGTTATTACTATTAATTACCAGCTCGATTATTTATTATTTAAATAAAATTGTTGGATAAAAACATCACCGTCAATACAGCACTAAAGAAACTTTTCTTTTTCCAGATTTTTAACAGTTGGATTACGAACCAAATCAGTTTATGTTCCATATTTCTAGAAATAACCTTGCAAATAAAGTAATTTACTTTTAATTATATTAAAGTTTAGCTTCGGAAGCTGAACTAGAACATATTCGATGTTTCAGATAAATCAATGTTTTTAAGTTACGATGCCTTCAAGCTATAACAACTAGTATTCGATATGAATATGGCGCTATGTCTGATCTGACAAATGCATTTTTTTTAAATATTCGATATATCATGTGGAACGTACGTGCGGGCGTGCTTTAAAGCTAGTGTTCAAGGTCCATAAGTAGAACAACCTTGTTAACTAGTGATTTTTTTTGCGTTATTGGCAGATAGTTGCAGGTAATTGGGACGTAATAGTAAATAACATATCGAATAGTGCACTTAAATCGAACATGATAGTATGTTATCGGAAGATAAATTAACATAAAAAGGAATCTTGTTGGAAAACGTGACATGTAATGACATAAAAAAAAACCAGTGCAAGTAATTTGTGAAACATTGAACTAAAGTGTCTAAAACCAAATGATTGGCTTCATTGTCCCGAGTTTTACCCCATTTGAATCGGTACTTTTCCTCAGAAATGGCACGTCACCTGTCGAAAATATTGCACAAAATACGAACTCCGTGGCTCCGTCAACAATCCTAGGGGTCTCTGGAAAAACTGAACAGGTAAATAAAACGGCGCGATCCAGATTCGAACATACGTCCTTCGGAACGCACGGCAAAGACCCCAGAAACTCCGAACGTTGAACTAAGTTTGTTCGTGGGCCTCGGTTACAACATATCTCATCGGAAGCCACAGCTTGATAAACAACATATCTCATCGGAAGCCACAGCTTGATAAACAACATATCTCATCGGAAGCCACAGCTTGATAAACAACATATCTCATCGGAAGACACAGCTTGATAAACAACAACATATCTCATCGGAAGCCACAGCTTGATAAACAACATATCTCATCGGAAGCCACAGCTTGATAAACAACATATCTCATCGGAAGCCACAGCTTGATAAACAACATATCTCATCGGAAGCCACAGCTTGATAAACAACATATCTCATCGGAAGCCACAGCTTGATAAACAACATATAGGAATTCCCTTTTAGCGAGAAAAACATCAAATTAAGAATATATCAATTGTGGAATATGTACAAATCTTGGACGCGGATTATGTACAAATCTTGGACACGGATTATGTACAAATCTTGGACGCGGATTATGTACAAATCTTGGACGCGGATTATGTACAAATCTTGGACACGGATTATGTACAAATCTTGGACACGGATTATGTACAAATCTTGGACGCGGATTATGTACAAATCTTGGACGCGGATTATGTACAAATCTTGGACGCGGATTATGTACAAATCTTGGACGCGGATTATGTACAAATCTTGGACGCGGATTATGTACAAATCTTGGAAAGGTAGCGAGATTTAGGAATTGTATCTGTACATAATAGATAGTATCATCTTCTTAGTTAATAAGAGAGAAAATAGATTCTTTTTCTTTGCGATCGTTATTTTGATGATTATACCGTCAGACGAATTCTTATGATAAAGTCGACTGTTGTCTGAAGCTCATCTCTGGTGCAATGTAGTTTTGAATGTAGTGTTGTGTTGTAGGAACAGCATTCTTTTCTAAGTAGGACATACAGGGGATAGTCTTGCAGGACATGTTCTGTGGTTTGATCAGCGGTGCCACATGGGCATAGAGGGAATGGGAACAATCGTAGCATGTGTAGGTGTTTGTTCAATCTGTTATGTCCTAGAAAGAAGAAATAATAATCAACTTATGGGTAAAGGTGTGCAATTGAACTTTATGATGGTTGCTGCAGCAGAGGATGGAAAGAGCATGGGATTACCCAATGCGCCAAGAAACTGTATGGAACGCTTCACTGGGGGGAGCCAGAAAAATACAGGGGAGCAGTGACAATCCTTGTAGAAACACTGTGTGCTATAGACCATAACGTCAATGACTAACTATGCAGTATGCGAAAGCAACAATAGTGTAGTGGTTGCGATGACTTAATCAACCAAGTGCATGCTTCGTAGACGTGTGGTCCCAACATCAAATTCTCCAGTGTAAACAATATTTATCTCAACCGTGACGACGCTCATATCGATCTAACATGAATTAATTACCAGAAAAACATTGGAAAGTAAAGACGGCCCAAGCAATGTTGATCACATCACATGTAGTGTATCGTTGATCAAATAATAATACAAGCCTAACACTGTATTTTCCAATATCTCCCGTGGTATGACAACGGTAATTTGTTGGATCTTTTATCTAGGGAATCATCATCATCATCAAGGTGCGTATCCTTTATAGGACGTTGCTCTCTTTGCAGCACATCTGAAATTCACTTTGTCTCTTACCATTTCACCCACTTCGTCGATGGTCATGTTCATGGTTTTTTTAATATCTTATAGTCCTCTTCTTCTTGGTCTGCCTCTGCGTCCTGGGACCCTGCCCTCTAGTATTGTTCTTTCCAGGCCATCGTGACGCTTATCTAGGGAATATGTATATATAAGATGTTTATTTCACCCGAGTGGTTACCGAGGCCCAACTTTGGGGTGTAAAGAATATAACTACTGTCACCTGCCACGCATGTCGTAAGAGGCGAGTAAGGAGATCAAACATATCTCAAAGAGTGATTAAAATTGGTCGTAAAGAACGAACGCAAAGAAAAAGAAGACGTGTATTTTTAATATGTAAGCTATTACACATATGTTATATTACTATTATATTCCTCTCGAACTGTTACAAGTTACTAAAAGTATGCAAGCAATTTAGAAGAAGATTAACGTAACATAACCGAAATAGTCAAATATTGCACAATAAACGTAGGATACGACGTATGACACAGCGTAGAACAAAGCTGCCCAATATATGTAATCATATTTATCAGTCTAAGATGGTTGGGGCAGGTGAGAGGAATGGAAACTTGCCGCATACCAAAACAAATGTTCTGTGAACTTTCGGAGGGAAATAGGCACCAGGGTAGACCACTGCTCAGATATAAAGATGTCTGCAAAGCCTCAATGAAAAATTTTTCTATAGGTCCCAGCACGTTGGAAAAACTAGCTGATGACAGAGTTGTGTGGAAAGCCAAATTGCGAAAGGGCACAGAGTCTTTTGAGAAGAGACTTGTGTATGAGCTGAACGACAAGAGAGAAAGCGAAAACTCAGAAGTTGTCACAGTAAAACACTTGCCAATTGACAGTCTGTAAAGACGAAAAATGCCACATATATATTTATTTATTGTATTAAATTGTTACCATAACCATGTCTTTATTTAGCATATACTAGTATTATAATAATTATAATAATAGTAATTCCTCTCCTACCGTTATACGTTACATAGGGGTGCAAGTAATTTCTCCATACTGCTCTATCCTGGGCAAATCGCTCAATCTCTTCTGTGGAATTGAGACCGATATTTCTTTCCTCTCTCAGAATAGTTCGTACCAGGGTCTCCATAGGGCGTCCTCTCTTTCTTGGACCATTTGCCTCCCATTTCAACGCCTGCTTTGGTATTCTTTGATCGTTTCTTCTCAAGGTATCAGCATATCTCCATCATCTCCCTCGTATAACAGTTGTTACTAATGATTGATCAATCATTTCTCTGATTTCATCATTTCTCTTGAATTCATCCAATGTTATCCTCATTAGTTGTCAATATGTCACTGACCATCTGAGAATGACTGCTGCTGACGCCGGCCAACTTGCGCAGAACAGAGTTTTTCAGGATTGCTGTCATGGAAGCAAAGTTCCGGAAGGGACAAGCTACTTGATGATGATGATGAGTTTTCGCAGACATCTATTTTCAAATGTATTCGAGTAATACCATGTGAAATTCTTCCCGTCTATATATATATATATATATATATATATATATATATATATATATATATATATATATATATATATATATATATATATATATATATATATATGTGTGTAAATATACACATATATTTCTTTTATGTATTCACAATTGAGTATTTCTATTTCTATACCTGTCTATTAAATTAAATAGTATATCTATCTATCGACTATTTCAGTCTAGAGATATATCTATCTTTCTATCTATCTAGCATATTTATTAATGTTTCTATATTATGTGTTTTAGTATGTATGTATGTATGTATGTAAATAATAAACATTATAAAGAGCCTATATGATGGTTCACAGTGTGCAGTTCGCACTGATGGTGGACACAGCGACTGGTTTATGTTTGAAACCGGAGTAAAGCAAGGCTGTATATCTCCGCTATTGTTTGGAGTGGCCATTGACTGGGTGATGCGAAAATGTTGCAGGGGCGAAACTGGCATTGATTGGGTAGAAAATAGTCAACTAGAAGATTTGGATTTTGCAGATGATATTGCCTTGTTAAGTAGAAACAACCAAGATATGCAAAGAAAAACAGACAACTTGTCATCTATAGCATCAAAAGTTGGACTGCAGATAAGCTATGAAAAAACAAATATAATGAAGACACCTATGGTAAGTAATGCAGATATCACACTGGAATCTAAAATGATAAAAATAACAGAGCAGTTCACCTATTTGGGTAGCAATTTTGATTGCACAGGAAATGTTAAAAAGAAATTATGATACGAATTGGCAAAGCAACATCAGCTTTTAAAAGTCTAAATAAAATATGGAACTGCAAGTTATATAGTATTAAAACTAAATTACGAATTTTCAATTCAAATGTTGTATCAATCCTAACATATGCCAGCGAGTTGGAAAATGACTAAAGATATAGAAAGCAAGTTGAATGCATTTGAAAATAGATGTCTGCGAAAAATAATGAATACAAAATGGAACGAATTCAGGAGAAGTGATGAAATCAGAGACATGTCTGGTCAACCACTAGTGACAACTGTTATAAGAAAGAGAAGATGGAGATATGTTGGGCACACCTTGAGGAGAAATGATCAAAGAATATCAAAGCAGGCATTGAAGTGGGATGCAAAGGGTTCAAGAAAGAGGTCGACCTAAGGAGACCCTGAAGCGAACTTTGCTGAGAGAGGCAGGAAATATCGGTCTCAGTTCCATGGAGGAGATTGAGCGAGTTGCCCAGTATAGAGCGGTATGGAGAAATTACTTGCAGGCCCTATGTAACGTATAACGGTACGAGAGGAATTATTATTATTATTATGTATGTATGTATATATATATATATATGCGTGTATGTATGTATTTATACGTGTTTATATGTATTTATGCGTGTATTTATGCGTGTATTTATGCGTGTATATATGTATTTATGTGTGCATATATGTATTTATGCGTGTATGTATGTATTTATGCATGTATGTATGTATATATGTATTTATGCGAGTATGTATGTATGTAAGTACGTATGTCTAACAGTCTCTCCATATATATCTAGTACTGTAGACATCTACTTATTGTGATGCAGTAACTAAACTCGTTATTCTGTTTAAGATCAGGTATTCAGATTGTTTCATAGACATGTCGACGCACTGTGCCCTCTCTGTGTGTGTTCTCTGAAACCATTCACAGACATGTCGACGCACTGTGCCCTCTCTGTGTGTGTTCTCTGAAACCATTCACAGACATGTCAACGCACTGTGCGCTCTCTGTGTGTGTTCTCTGAAACCATTCACAGACATCTCAACGCACTGTGCGCTCTGTGTGTGTGTTCTCTGAAACCATTCACAGACATCTCAACGCACTGTGCACTCTCTGTGTGTTCTCTGAAACCATTCACAGACATGTCAACGCACTGTGCACTCTCTGTGTGTGTTCTATGAAACCAATCAATTGTTCTACATCAGCGTGTGATCATTTGTTCATATAAATAGTTCATCATTCTTCGATTCATATGTTCACTATTGATATTGTTGTCATTTCAATTAGTTAGAGAAGCAGTTCCCAAACTTTGTATTCCCGCTGACCTCCTTATCTCTAGGTTCTACTGTAGTTTTCCAGAACATGTGTAAATAATAGTAAAATAATTGTAAATTTGTAAAATCTTTTTATAGAACATTGTAAATACCTCTGAAGTTAGAGAGCGCTCCTGTATGGGCAGGGCACACCGACAAAAAAGAAAGCAGGCCTTCACACAAAAATCAGTCAGAAGCACCATACCAAGCGCTCTGACAAGGCCTGAATTCAAAGTGGTCGAACGCAAGAACAAAGAAGAAGAAGAAGAAGAGCTGTGAAAAATGAGTTATGGTTGAAACATTTATAACAAGTTAATATTTTTATACATTGAGCATGCAATCGAAATCTGATCGGAATCTGATCTTCTCCACTTCCGAGCAGTAAGCTAGCAATAAAATTAGGAAACATTTTTTTCATTCTTCATCCCCCTTTTTCCAACTACCCCCGACTCTTCTTGGAAAAAATTGTTGTGGTCGCCCATGACCCAGTATGAATGTTGTTTTCCAACAAAACAGATTGAAAAGCGTACAATATACACTGTCTGTCTTGTAAGTATCGATCGAATTATAAAAATACGCAGCGGTATCCCCATTCCAGGTATGTCCTAAGCAAGGGCTTGTTTTTACGTTAAATAGTGAATCTAGCTTTAATAATGGTGGCTCTTATTGTCGGTACTTAATTAAAATTCAACAACCGTTAAGTTTACTTTTGATTTCGCACACAGATCTCTCTATATATATATGTGTGTGTGGCATTGTTCGTCTTTATATCCGGTCAATTGTCAAGTATTTTAATGTGACTTCTTCTGAGTGTGCTCTTGCTTCTCTTGCCTTTCAGCTCATCTTTATCTCTCTTTTCGAAAGATTATGTAGGTTTTTTTTAATGTAAACATGTCACTATGAACACAAAAAGAGCAATGTTCAACACTATCTTTCTCCCCACATTTTGCTATCACTGCCAAACCTGGACGATGACATCAAATGATAGAAGAAAACTAGTCACGACAGAGATTAGGTGTCTACGCAGAATGCTGGGAGTAACAAGAAGAGACCGGTTGAGAAATGAAAACATCAGGAAAATAATGAGTACTACATTTATACTGAACTTCATCAAGAAACAACAAATAAAATTGTTCCGCCGTTGAGTAGACTACCAACAAACAGTGCGCCTCAAAGAGCAATATTGCTCCGATACAACGGATACAAAAACAAAAGGCCGGCCACGCAAAAAAGGGTGGAACTCAGAGATAACAGAGGCGACGAAAGACACTGTTTATGAAGCGCACACAAAAGTATGTACTAGAAATCTCTTCATATCGTGACGTTGTGAGACAAAATATGATTTTAGACAAGAATGAACGAAAGATGTATCTTTCCGTAATGTTATTCTCCACATGGTTCTCCCAGGTGGGGCGGGTGGGGCGGGGGGGGGGGGCGGGGTGGGGGCGGGGTTGTCTCTGTAGTGTAGAGGTTAGGTAACCGGTTCGCTCCCTTGTAGAGCCATCAGGATATTTTTCCAGATATCCCTGATCTCAGTGTAGATGAGATCAAGTTCCTAGTCCTATCAGATACGAACGATAAAACGTAGGTCCCATGTTCAATTTGAGCACGTAAGAGAACCCATGGCAGTTCCAAATTGAGAAGAACAGGCTGGAAAGTCACTGTCCGGGCAAAACTCATTAGAAAAACATTTAAACTAAAATTCCTACAAAATATTTTAACCATCTTCAAAATTACATTGGAGATCCTCGCCGGTGCTACGGAGTTCGTACACTGCAACTGAGATCTTCCTGTGTAAGGAAGAGATCAGAGCGCATATAGTTACTCACCGAAGTTATGTTATGTTATGTTATGCGATCGACGTCACGGCACATTGGGCATTCCCAGTGGCGGATCGTGATCATTTTTGTTGGTGGGGCCATACACATATTTTCGAAAAATTCATGGCTTTGGGTTAGGTTTTATTTCAACATATAAAATAATATTTACATGTTACCCATTATTTTTGGGTGGCCTGGCCCCACTGGCCCCTAACGACGAGCAGCCACTGGGCATTCCCATCCCATGCATGCTCCGTCCTCCGCTGCAGCAGCCATCCTAAAGTCCATTTGCTCACAGTACCCATGAGAAATTGATTATCTTCTCTCTCTACTACGAAGACGACACTGTCCAAACTTAACGCCTAATTCTCGAACTCGTTCCAGTGTCTGAGACTTGCCCATATCACCGAAGTGCAATGAATGATAGTCCTATCAATCAATCAATGTTCTCCATATAACTTCGATCAACGGTTAGTTTTCCCCATTTGTTGGGACAGATAGAAAAGCTCTTCACTGTGGTCTTGCAAATATCATATCAACCTTCCATATCATATCAAATCATATCAAACATCCATAAATATTAATGATACACATAAATAAGCAAGAGATTATGTCAAAGAAAAGTTTAAAATGTCTTGACACTGGATATACAAAAGATGTTTACCGTTCCAAGATTTTTCAATAAGGTCAGTCAGGTGCGGTTCGTCATTAAGGGCCAGTGGGGCCGGACCCCACCAAAAGTAATGTGTAACGTGTATTTATTATTTTATAAATTAAAAAATAACCCAAATTCATGATTTTTCCAAAAAATATTTGTCTGACCCCACCAGCAAAAATGGTCACGAACCGCCACTGAGGTCGGTTGATCATATTATTATCTGTAGTTGTGATGCTTGTAGTTGAGTTATTATCTAACACCTTTGTTATCTGCTCCGGTCATGTGTGTCTCTTACATGTCACATGAGTTTCCATACTAGACTTAGATTGTATGGTCACGTTAGATTGCATTCTAGATATGTTCAGTCGTCCATTCATCCTTGACCAGGGACTATCCAAGCAATAAATGGCTAACACGCTTGATGGCGTATTGTATTGCAGTAATAAATTCACAATACAAAATTGATCCTGTCATCATTGCTTGCGACGGACAACTAGTATTACTATTTTCGCAGTTGTTGGTACACAATATATTTTAATCAAGTTTTACGTGAAGTGAAGATTTTGGGCAACATCACTCTTCTTCTTCTTTGAGTTAGTTTTTTACGACCAATTTTAATCACTCCTTGTGATATGTTTGATTTTTGCCAAGAACGTGTGTACGGTGCACATTGGCTTCGTAGACCCTAAATGCATAGACTTCTACACGTTTAGGACATGTGCATCCGATTTCAGCCAAACCTTCTCAGTCGCCTGTTACGACATGCTTGACAGGTAACAGGGGCTCTTTTACACCCCAAATTTGGGCCCCGGTAACCACTCGGGCGGGTAACATCAATAAAAGAATTATAAACAAATAAGATATGCAGATGACACAGTGCTGTAACATTAGAGAGAGCGCTAGAATTAAAGGCATGGGTAGACCAAGTAAAAGAGGGTCTAAAGACGAAATATTGACTTTATTGTATCAGGTTCCATAATATGGCTTGCTAAAATAAAATATTATTCATTGTCTATCAATCTCTGTCTTTACCTTTCTTACGTTCTCAGACCAGATCTTCCATTGATATAGATATCTGTTGGGTGAGACTGAGCACCTATGGGTCTGCCCGGAGTGCAATGACATCAGTTTAGTAACCAATAACCAATAAGATACATTTATAGTTTTTGACTGAGCTTCAATTTCATAAGATGAACTAACCATTCTACTGATATTCTTTCACCGCGTGCATATTTTATAGTAAATGTGATTCATACTCTTATTCACAAAATAGATACGTGGGCTCAACGTATTACATTCCTATGCTTCTTAGTACTTTCTCTTCCCATGCCTTGTAATCTATATGGGCATATGTTTCATGTATTCAAGTTATATATTTACTCGATTTTTCATTGTTTCTCTTCCTTTCTATTTCTAGTTTTTATGTGTGTTTTTTGTGTTACATTTATTTCGTTATTCGTTTTTATTCCCAGATTTTCATTAGAAACGTTGGTATGTAGTCGTCCATACGTTTTTTTAAATTTGTCACTCCTGTTGTTCGCTTGCTTGATAAAGGCCTTGTTGGTCGAAACGTTGCTGTATGTTGTCATTGTTTTTGTAATTTGTAAAACTACAGTACTTTGTGATTACGTGTTTTTTCATACTCTTACGAACCGTAGACAATACGATCTTCATTCCAACTTGTTGCTACCAAGTGTAAAACTGCACGCTAACAGTAAATGTGGAAACACAATCGAGATGCAATATATGTGGAAAATAGTGGGAGAAACATGAAGAGGTCAGATTTTCAATGAGACTATTAGAAACGTAGAGAAAAACAACACCAGTGCTAGAAAACCGGGTTCACACACTTATTTATCGAGGGTGACGTTTAAGACAAAATCTGTGTGTTATTTAATATAAAGTTTGTGTGGTAGAAGATGAATTGAAAGAAAGACAAAATCTGTGAGTTATTTAATATAAAGTTTGTGTGGTAGAAGATGAACTGAAAGAAAGATAAAATCTGTGAGTTATTTAATATAAAGTTTGTGTGGTAGAAGATGAACTGAAAGAAAGATAAAATCTGTGAGTTATTTAATATAAAGTTTGTGTGGTAGAAGATGAACTGAAAGAAAGACAAAATCTGTGAGTTATTTAATATAAAGTTTGTGTGGTAGAAGATGAACTGAAAGAAAGATAAAATCTGTGAGTTATTTAATATAAAGTTTGTGTGGTAGAAGATGAACTGAAAGAAAGACAAAATCTGTGAGTTATTTAATATAAAGTTTGTGTGGTAGAAGATGAACTGAAAGAAAGATAAAATCTGTGAGTTATTTAATATAAAGTTTGTGTGGTAGAAGATGAACTGAAAGAAAGACAAAATCTGTGAGTTATTTAATATAAAGTTTGTGTGGTAGAAGATGAACTGAAAGAAAGATAAAATATGTGAGTTATTTAATATAAAGTTTGTGTGGTAGAAGATGAACTGAAAGAAAGACAAAATCTGTGAGTTATTTAATATAAAGTTTGTGTGGTAGAAGATGAACTGAAAGAAAGATAAAATCTGTGAGTTATTTAATATAAAGTTTGTGTGGTAGAAGATGAACTGAAAGAAAGACAAAATCTGTGAGTTATTTAATATAAAGTTTGTGTGGTAGAAGATGAACTGAAAGAAAGATAAAATCTGTGAGTTATTTAATATAAAGTTTGTGTGGTAGAAGATGAACTGAAAGAAAGACAAAATCTGTGAGTTATTTAATATAAAGTTTGTGTGGTAGAAGATGAACTGAAAGAAAGATAAAATCTGTGAGTTATTTAATCTAAAGTTTGTGTGGTAGAAGATGAATTGAAAGAAAGATAAAATCTGTGAGTTATTTAATATAAAGTTTGTGTGGTAGAAGATGAACTGAAAGAAAGATAAAATCTGTGAGTTATTTAATATAAAGTTTGTGTGGTAGAAGATGAACTGAAAGAAAGATAAAAATCTGTGAGTTATTTAATATAAAGTGTGTGTGGTAGAAGATGAATTGAAAGAAAGGTTCTATATATTCTAGAAATAAAAAATGTTGTATAGCGTCAATTGTTGCGAAAATTCGAACTTATCAAATTGTGACGAAATACCGTTGTCTTTATCTTTGATCAAACTTGCGTAATTGTGTTTTTTTATATTTAACTTATCATACTGGCTACCTCCCTTCGGTGTTGGAAGAGACTATTTCAATGTCTAAATACTTGTAGTTTTGGACATATAAAGAGATGTCTAAATACTTGTAGTTTTGGACATATAAAGAGATGTCTAAATACTTGTAGTTTGGACATATAAAGAGATGTCTAAATACTTGTAGTTTGGACATATAAAGAGATGTCTAAATACTTGTAGTTTGGACATATAAAGAGATGTCTAAATACTTGTAGTTTGGACATATGAAGAGATGTCTAAATACTTGTAGTTTGAACATATAAAGAGATGTCTAAATAGTTGTAGTTTGGACATATAAAGAGATGTCTAAATACTTGTAGTTTGGACATATAAAGAGATGTCTAAATACTTGTAGTTTGAACATATAAAGAGATGTCTAAATAGTTGTAGTTTGGACATATAAAGAGATGTCTAAATACTTGTAGTTTGAACATATGAAGAGATGTCTAAATACTTGTAGTTTGAACATATAAAGAGATGTCTAAATACTTGTAGTTTGAACATATAAAGAGATGTCTAATTACTTGTAGTTTGGACATATAAAGAGATGTCTAAATACTTGTAGTTTGGACATATACAGAGATGTCTAAATACTTGTAGTTTGGACATATAAAGAGACACGAAGGGCTGGAAAAGACCGTCATGAAAGGAGGTATCCTGAAAAAGAAGAGAAGTGGAAAACCACGTAGAAGATGGATTCAGAATGTAAGTGATGATATGAGCATATGAGAGAGATAAATTCAGATGGACTGTTAGGGTAGCAAAGTTCTGCTCATGAAAGCTAATGATAATGATGAAATACTTGTACAGTATTAGCCGGTTTTTTCTAACTCGGCCACATTTGGTTTTAACCTCAAATTGGTTTCAGTGAAAATAACCAAATTCTTTGTTTTATAGAATATTGAAGCACGCATTTTCAACCTAAGGACAAATCTGTTTTAACAATATCATTGCGCGTTGGCTATATAAGGAAAACAAAAAAGTAAGAGTGTTTCTTAATAACCTTGGATTCTCCGAAAGGAGTTAATTCTTATTTTTCATGTTTGTTGGCCTACACGCTCTGATATAACCAATAAAAGGTCGCCTTAGGTTGAAAGAAGCGTGCCTCGGCTTAAAGAGGCTTTAATCCCCTATTAAACAAACAACAAAGAGTGTTTCTTATTGTGCATAATCCAGTTAAATAACAAGACGTAGAGGTTTGCAAAGAAATTGTATTTTTACCCACACAAAAATTTTTACACTATAAAAGGCTTTTACTTGGTTATTTGTTCCGTGTTTTCTAACTTACCATTACTTCAACATCCATTTACTCGTTTAATTTATTGCAGCAAATTTATGGTTGATTTAGTTCCTGTTTTAAGATCCGGTATTACGTATAGGTTAGTGCACTTATTTTGTAGGCGGCTAGTTTAGGGACATGTCCCTAGTGGAAGTGGAAATTTTTTCCACATTAAAGGCTTTCAAATCGACGTAATCTCAACTGATTACCAGAAAAACACAGAACATTAACCTAACTCAGTAACTCTTCCATTCCGCAATTATTTTTTTTAATTTACCTTTGTATTTACTTTCCAATATATTCTAAATTATCCAGTATACTTGCTTTCCATCATCTTAAAAAATATCCTCAGCCAGTATATCGGATCAAAGGATTGAAAGGGTTAAAATACCTCATTGTGTGAAAACTTGTTATTTTCATTACTTCTTCTACTGCGTTCTCACTAGATTGGATTTTCGGATTCTCTAATAAAGGCAGTAGTCTGCCTCAGATTATCAGCCACGCCATACAGTTTGTCTTGGACGCTGGTTAAGTGGGCCACCTCTTCTCAAGTCTGCATACTGGGGGCAGTTATGTAGGATATAATTCCTATGACTTACATATTAATGAATACCTGCTTTAGTTACTATCGAATTATGTTTGCTGTTTCTAACTATCTATAGATTAAAGGAGAAGAATTAACTTCATTGCACTGGGTTCCCCATACGGCTCAGTCCCTTTCAGTAGAAATGGCAAGTCACCTGCCGAAAGTGTTGCACAAAACACGAACTCTGTATCTCCATCAACAATTCTAGAAATCTTATGGAAAATGCGCGTGTGAACTGACGGCGCAATCCAGATTCGAACACACAACCTTCAGAGTAGAAGGCAGACGTCTTAATAAACTGGTAACAATAAATGGAGTTCATAGTTCATAGTTCATAAGTACGGTTCCAACTTCACTGCAACGGGTCACCCCATAATTGCTCCGTTCCTGTGCCAATGAAAATCACACGAAATGCTAACAACTGTGAAATGTTTCCTGTGCGAACTAATTCCAGAATGAAACAGCCGCGTACCGCCACAAAAGCAACCTGCACCGCATAAAATGCATATGGCCGTCGCTAATGTAGCAACACAAAACTGTTCATCACTTGAATTGCAATTCTTGTCGAAGGGAACATCAATCATGACAAAATCCAGCTTTCTGCACTCGCAATATAACTGCATACGGCAGATTGAGTTTGTTCGTCATAACCGCTGTCCGCCATTTTCTGAATACACACAACAAACGCACGGTTGACACAGCAAAAGCATTCCATGTAACAGTCATAACTCACAGCGTTGCTCAAGCACTAACTCAGTAGCTCGGCAAACGAAACCGAAAAATATCCGACCAAACATGACGAAAATGCGCTAGCAAAAGTCGTGTTCAGAATCAAACAGTTCTGACTCTGAATGGCCCTCCGCATTCCGCCATTGCTAGCCAGATTTTAAGAGAGAAAGAGCCACTAAAGCATACCACTTCTCAGATATAAGAATATCTGCAAGGCATCAATGAAAAACTTTTCTATCGCTCCCAATTAATGGGAAAAAGAGTTGCTGATGACTAAGTTGTAGAATAATATTGTGCAAAGGCACACAATCTTTTAAAAAAGAGACTTTGTGATGAGCTGAATGACAAGAGAGACAAGAGCAAACGCAAACGTGGTCACAGTAAAACACTTGCTAATTGACCGTCTATAAAGAGGAAAAAATGCCACATAGATGAATAAACATAATTTGTGCATTTTGTTTCTTCAAGTATCTGATATTTTACAAAGGTTGTTTTTGTTTTTTGTTTTTTTCGTCCGCTTTCAACTCAGACGAAGTTTCATCTCTGAAACTGATTTTGCGTGAAAATCCGTTTTTCCAATTTCTTACAATGGCAGCAGCGTGACATTGTAAATTACTTTACACTGGCAGCCGTGTGCTCAATGTACTCGTAATTAGTATTCCCTCGCCATACAGGCAGATTTTCTCCGACTTCAGAGGTACTCATGTTATCGTCCTGAGTAAGACCAGGGGACTCGAACATATGCCGGACAGTAGGTTCGAACCCGAGCTATGAGGCGTCTCACAGCTAGCAGGCCGAGTTACTATCAACTACTCTAGGCAGTCCCCCATACAAAGGCTGTGTGTTTAAAGACATCAGTTCTCTGCGAAACTTTTGCGTAACTGCAAAACTTCAGAGAAATTTGACAATTTCATATTGCAATTGCGAGTATATCACAAATTCGACTTTCTCAGAACTTTAGCTGTCATTGATATTGCACTTTAAGACTAAAGTCGAAGTACACTTTTATCTAATGTCATTGATTCATATATTAGGCAATCCGGATCTTGTTCATTTATGTCATTACAGAACTTTGCTATCATGACATTTCTCATAAGAACCTCTCTGTCATAACAATAAATGGAATAAACAATTAAACATTGAAATAGTAATAAAACATTCAGTAGGGCTATGAATAAGCTAAAGTTACCAACAACACCAGAAAAGACAGAATCACCAACATCAGCATAAGAAAGAAAGTTGGCACAAAACCGTGCTTGAATTACATTGAGAAACAAAGAATGAAGTGGTTTGACAACTTAATAAAAATGCATCCAAACTCCGCAGTATACAGAGCCTTCTACAACAGAACATCAAGAAAGAAGGCGAGAGGAAGACAACGAAAAAGATGGTTAGATGGCATAAGAGAATCAGAACAAAAATAACAATCACCCAAGCCACAAGAACAGCGAAAGACAGACACAGAAAACCACGAGACTGGGCAACATCCCGGTAACAGTGTGATAGCAAAAGAAGAAGAAGAATTATAAATAAGTATTGAAACAAATAATGCAAATGGACGCTAATGGACTAGAATGAACAAATAGAAACTGCTCTTCTTCTATAAAAAGCAAAAGTCAATGAGAGGATGCTGTATAAACATTGCAATGTAATTAAAAAGTGTTTGTTCCACACAACAACCAGCACGTCCATACAAATGGAAACTATTATCTAACACTCTGCGGATTTATTGAATGCAATTCCAGACCATTGAGAAACCAAACAAAAAAAAGGGAAAAAGGAAATGGTGGGCTTAGTTGTCACTGACAGCAGATTTCATATTGTTGATACTATATAAAAACAGATATTCAAATGGTTTGACCACTTGGTGATAATGAACCCGAATAACCAGTTGCAATAACGTACAGCCTGAAAGTGGAATCATCAAGAGGAAGGGGGAGATCAAGAAAACGATGGTTTGATGGAGTTACAGACACCTTCAGACTTCACAATACCACAGCGTATTAAGCGACCAAGCGGGGACTGCCTAGAGTAGTTGATAGTAGCTCGGCCTGCTAGCTGTGAGACGCCTCATAGCTCGGGTTCGAACCTACTGTCCGGCATTTGTTCGAGTCCCTGGTCTTACTCAGGACGATAACATGAGTACCTCTGAAGTCGGAGAAAATCTGCCTGTATGGCGAGGAATACTAATTACGAGTACATTGAGCACACGGCTGCCAGTGTAAAGTAATTTACAATGTGCACGCTGCTGCCATTGTAAGAAATTGGAAAAACAGATTTTCACGCAAAATCAGTTTCAGAGATGAAACTTCGTCTGAGTTGAAAGCGGACGAAGAAAAAAAAAAAAAAAAAAGCGACCAAGCGTGAGCTATCCTGAAAACCGATCATCAGTTAAACCTGCAGCGCATAATGACAAAAAAAGCAGAGAAGGACAAAAGAAGAAAAAGATACTATATAACATATGTATAAACCCTTTCACTGCGTAATTTTTCTTTACCACCGGGCGCATTTATTTCGCAATATATACTGAATATATCAAAACCTAAGCAAATCTCATAAGAACGATTTTCTGGCCAACACTATGTTACCAGTATCAAACATGGCCAATAACAGCAGCTAATGAGCGGAAAATCATAACGACAGAGATGAGGTGTCTTAGAAGAGATGCAGGAGTGACAATAAGAGACAAAATTAGAAATGAAGAAATCAGAAGGAGACTGGATGTGAAACCAGTTATGCAATTCCTAAAAGAACAACAGATTAAATGGTTTGGACACCTGACAAGTATGCCCTGGTATCGATTACCACAGAATGCCACACAGAAAAAGTATAACGAGTACAAAGCAAGAGGAAGACCACGCAAAAGATGGAGCAACGGCATCAAGAACAGCCTTAGGAAAATGAATATCAGCTTTACAAAGTGCCTAAAATAAGACATACAATATCACTACCCTTCCCCACCCCAACACTTCTATAAAGAAGTAAATGGTGGGAGATAAGAAGTAAAACATATTGAATTAACCTGTATATTGGCTTTGCGTCATCTACAAAACATACTTCAAGTCAATATATCGGCTCGGAAGGGTGAATGAATTAAGAATATGTTCTACGTCGGTGTGTCATTTCACATCGAATTTAGATCAGATTTTTCAAATTCATTCTCCATATACTTCTTCTTCTGTTGTTCTTCATATTTCTTGACCACCTGACGATGTGAGGCAAACAGGATTGAGATAGAATTTCTTGACCACCTGACGATGTGAGGTCAAACAGGATTGAAGATAGAATTTCTTGACCACCTGACGATGTGAGGTAAACAGGATTGAAGATAGAATTTCTTGAACCTGACGATGTGAGGCAAACAGGATTGAGATAAATTTCTTGACCACCTGACGATGTGAGGTAAACAGGATTTGAAGATAGAATTTCTTGACCACTGACGATGTAGGCAAACAGGATTTGAAGATAGAATTTCTTGACCACCTGACGATGTGAGGTCAAACAGGATTGAAGATAGAATTTCTTGACCACCTGACGATGTGAGGCAAAACAGGATTTGAAGATAGAATTTCTTGACCACCTGACGATGTCAGGCAAACAGGATTTGAAGATAGAATTTCTTGACCACCTGACGATGTGAGGTCAAACAGGATTTGAAGATAGAATTTCTTGACCACCTGACGATGTCGAGGCAAACAGGATTTGAAGATAGAATTTCTTGACCACCTGACGATGTGAGGTAACAGATTTGAATAAATTTCTTGACCATGACGATGAGGCAAACAGGATTTGAGATAGAATTTCTTGACCACCTGACGATGTGAGGTAAAACAGGATTTGAAGATAGAATTTCTTGACCACCTGACGATGTGAGGTCAAACAGGATTTGAAGATAGAATTTCTTGACCACCTGACGATGTGAGGCAAAACAGAATTTGAGATAGAAGAAGAAAAAATTGAAATATGTAAATTACTCTAATTGTATGAGATTTTCATTTTCATTATAAGATTATTCAACTTTCATAGTATTTGTATAATGTCTGCTGTCTTAATAGCAAAGAAATGAAATAGAGATCCAGAATTTAGTTGGTAAAATTGTGAAAGAAATTAACAATAAAGGATTGAACATGAATATTACAAAGACATAAGTTATGAATATCTAAAAAAAAACAGAATCCGACAAAATGCATCATCACAGTAAATAGAACGGAGCTGAGACAATTACATCAATTTAAATACCTCGGAGTCCTGGTAACATCAGATGCAGAAACAAAAAACAGAATAGGGCATGTCAAAGCAACGTTCCAGAAAATGAGAAGCATTATATGCAACAAATCACTGTCAATTGAGGTCAGAATTGGAGTTATTCAGTGCTGCATAGAACGAATACGGACATATGGATGCGAGTCATTGACAGTAAACAGACAGAAAAATCTCTGGTGACTACAGAGATATGGTTTGACAGAAAAATGATGAGAATCCTATGGACTGCTAAAATGACGAATGTGGAAGTGTTGAATGAGGTCAAGACATAGAAAAAACTTATTATCAATATAAGAAAGAGGAAATTATCATTTTTTCGTCCATGTGATGAGGATGGGAGGTTTATAAGACATTGCAACAACTGGTAAAATCGAGGGAGACGAGACAGAGGAAGACAGAGAGAAAAGTTTGGACAGCCTGACTTCATGACACGGAAGAGCGTCAACATCTGAGATGATAGCAAACACCGGGGACAGAGATTTGTGGAGATCTATGATCGTCTACGCCAGCCAGCACCAGATGATGATGATAGCAATGTTTGCATTAACATAGTTAAATAAATGCAGCAATATTTAATAGACTTAGTTGATGTTTTTTTTAATGTTTGCTTTTATTTGATTCTGTTGATTATGTTTTGTAGTTGTGTGTTATTTCAAGTAGGATATTTTACAAATTTTCTCAGTTGAAACAATGTACCACCAGTCCACCTTTGCTACTGTGCATCCATGAATTTGATTGGAGTGCAGTGAAGCTGTTTTTATCAAGCATAACTCATTGGGAAAGATGTCGTTAACCACAACCTTTTAGCTGTGTTCCTTAATGAAATCTCGCTGGCATCCGTTTCAAGCACAGCTTGAGTTCATTCAGACCTTCAGTATATTTTTTTTAACATAGAGAAGTGTAAATAAAGACAACCTAAGATTGATTAAACCTGGTCCAACTATTAATTAAACTTGGTCCGAAGATTGACAGGCAGACCAGTAATCTGGAGTGCAAGTTATGAATGCTCCTTTATTTACATTCGAGTGAAATTATTCATGATTTAACAAACACTGAAAAAATCTAAAGCTTTTGTTATTCTAAGCAGTTTGGTTTACCAGCTAATCATAGAAATTCAATGCAATCAATGATGCCCATGAGTGCTAGCAAATGTTTCAATTTTTCAGTCTGAACTTTTCACTTCATGTATTAATTTCCTGACAATGAACAGCACTTGCCAGAATGGCCCCATGGCAACGCGGATAAAATATACCACACTCTACTTCGATGTATTTATAAACAAATATAGTATTTTATCACGTGATGGTTACTAGCTGACGTAATCAATTTGACTGAAATCACCTGGGTGGTAAACCACAACATCAACAACTATACAGTCAGAGGTTCTAGTCATGCTAGTTTCCTTCTCATGGTCGGTTGCGATTTTAGCTCTACACAAAAGTGCATGACATAATACCCTGTACTGTGTAATGGCCAAACATTCTGTCCTTGTGTGGGTGGACACAAAAGTGATTAACTATTGCTTCAATAACAAAATATGTGCCATTTTATTGGCAAGCAATTAAAGATCAAAAATATGCAAATCAAACAAATGGACGTAAAAGGATATGTTCTGTCTCGCTCGCTTTCAGACTTCACGATAATGGTTGACACAATTAGCAGTCAGCACTAGATTGCTGTCAGGATTTTTTGACATTGCTGTCAGGATTTTCTTGAACGCAGGTAGCAGTGTGTCAGATCTGGTTTGTCGACAGTCTACCATATATGGGCGTCTACAGACGTCTGTAGTTTAAGCGGTAGTGAGCTTGATCACAGCCCAAGCGTACCTGGTTCAAACTCAACGGCAGGCAATTTGGAAGCAAATTTGTTCGCATGGATTTTTACGAACGGTAAAAATAGACCACACCGTTAAGAAAGCAATGATAAACTACTGAACGTCTAAGTGGCGCCTAGAACATCAACGACTCGTTTACTGTGGTTGATGGCTACGTTATGTAAAGGATATGCCACTATTTTCGTTTGACTAGATCACCATCATTGTCGTCAGGTTTTTTATGAAGACAAGTAGCAAGTTGTCAGATCTGGTATATCGAAACTCGCAAGTAGCAAGTTGTCAGATCTGGTATATCGAAACTCGCAAGTAGCAAGTTGTCAGATCTGGTATATCGAAACTCTGAAGTGCAAGTTGTCAGATCTGGTATATCAAAACTCGCAAGCAGCAAGTTGTCAGATCTGTATATCGAAACTGCAAGTAGCAAGTTGTCAGATTGCATAATCGTAACTGCAGTCAGCAAGTTGTCAGATCTTGCATATCGAAACTCGCAAGTAGCAGTTGTCAGATCTGGTATATCGAAACCTTGCAAGGTCAGACAAGTTGTCAGATCTGGTATCGAAACTCAACAGAGCAAGTTGTCAGATCTGTATATCAAAACTCGCAATAGCAAGTTGTCAGATCTGGTATATCGAACTCTAAGTAGCGTTGTCAGATCTGGTATATCTGAAAGCTCGTAGGTAGCAAGTGTGTCAGATCTGGTATATCGAAACTCGCAAGTAGCAAGTTGTCAGATCTGGTATATCGAAACTCGCAAGTAGCAAGTTGTCAGATCTGGTATATCGAAACTCGCAAGTAGCCAGTTGTCAGATCTGGTATATCGAAACTCGCAAGTAGCAAGTTGTCAGATCTTGTATATCGAAACTCGCAAGTAGCAAGTTGTCAGATCTGGTATATCGAAACTCGCAAGTAGCAAGTTGTCAGATCTGGTATATCGAAACTCTCAAGTAGCAAGTTGTCAGATCTGGTATATCGAAACTCGCAAGTAGCAAGTTGTCAGATCTGGTATATCGAAACTCGCAAGCAGCAAGTTGTCAGATCTGGTATATCGAAACTCGCATGTAGCAAGTTGTCAGATCTGGTATATCGAAACTCGCAAGCAGCAAGTTGTCAGATCTGGTATATCGAAACTCGCAAGTAGCAAGTTGTCAGATCTGGTATATCGAAACTCGCAAGTAGCAAGTTGTCAGATCTGGTATATCGAAACTCGCAATAGCAAGTTGTCAGATCTGGTATATCGAAACTCGCAAGTAGCAAGTTGTCAGATCTGGTATATCGAAACTCGCAAGTAGCCAGTTGTCAGATCTGTATATCGAAACTCGCAATAGCAAGTTGTCAGATCTGGTATATCGAAACTCGCAAGTAGCAAGTTGTCAGATCTTGTATATCGAAACTCGCAAGTAGCAAGTTGTCAGATCTGGTATATCGAAACTCGCAAGTAGCAAGTTGTCAGATCTGGTATATCGAAACTCGCAAGTAGCAAGTTGTCAGATCTGGTATATCGAAACTCGCAAGTAGCAAGTTGTCAGATCTGGTATATCGAAACTCGCAAGCAGCAAGTTGTCAGATCTTGTATATCGAAACTCGCAAGTAGCCAGTTGTCAGATCTGGTATATCGAAACTCGCAAGTAGCAAGTTGTCAGATCTGGTATATCGAAACTCGCAAGTAGCAAGTTGTCAGATCTGGTATATCGAAACTCGACCTTATTAGACTAATAAGAGCTGAATCAATGCTACATACAGTATAAAACAGTAAATGTGGTAGTATAAGATTGGTTTAATGTACTTTAAATCTTAACAGTAACTTGTCTGTGCAAATGTGTGTCCTCTTTGACAATATCCCCTCCTCTACCCCGGTTATTTGGAGGGTTGGGTTACGGTTGAAATCGTGGCATATCCTTTACAGGACTTACTCATCTTTTTCTTCTTTTGTCGTCACACTGCTACCGGGTTGTTGCCCAGTGTCGTCACACTGCTACCGGGTTGTTGCCCAGTGTCGTCACACTGCTACCGGGTTGTTGCCCAGTGTCGTCACACTGCTACCGGGTTGTTGCCCAGTGTCGTCACACTGCTACCGGGTTGTTGCCCAGTGTCGTCACACTGCTACCGGGTTGTTGCCCAGTGTCGTGGTTTTCTGTTTTTGTCTTGCGCTGTTCTGGTGGCTTGTGTAATTGTTATTTTTGCTCTTTCACAGAATTCTGCTACGCCATCTAACCATCTTTTCCGTGGTCTTCCTCTTGCCTTTTTCCCGATGTTCTGTTGTAGAAGACTCTGTATACTGTGGCGTTTGGGTGCATTCTTATTAAGTGGCAAAACCACTTCATTCTTTGTTTATCTATGTAATTCAAGCACGGTTTTGTGCCAACTTTCTTTCTTATGCTGATGTTGGTGATTCTGTCTTTTCTTGTGTTTTTGGTAACTTTTCGCAGGCAACGCATTTCACATGTAGTTATTTTTGTGACTGCGCTTTGCTCAATGTCCATGTTTGGCTCTGGTAACACAAAGTAGGTATAAAAATGATGTTGATCATCTGTTGCTTAGCTGTCTGTGAAATTTGTGGGTGCCTTAAAAATGGGGCTAGCTGGTAGGTTACAGCATTTGCTTTTTGTACTCTAGCCTCTATCTCTCTATCTAGTTTTCCGTCTTCTGTGAATATGCTTCCTAAGTATTTGAATTCTTTCACTTGATTTATTTTAGTGCCATTGACATTGATGTCTAGATTATTATGTTTTCTTCCGATATTCATTATTTCTGTTTTAGTGTTGTTGATTTTCATGTCATGATTTATACAATTTTTGTTCATGGTGCCAATATGATGTTGTAGATCTTGTTCATTTTCATCAACTTAGTCATCAACAACGGTAAATGAGTCGTTGATTTTCTAGGCGTCACTTATACGTTCAGTAGTTTGCCATTGCTTTCTGAACGGTGAGGTCTATTTTACCTTTTGTAAAAATCCAAGGGAGCTAATTTGCTTCCAAACTTGCCTACCGCGGAGTTTGAACCAGGAACGCTTGGGTTGTGATCGAGCTCACTATCTCTTAAGCTACAGACGTTCACTTTACGGTTATTTAGGTTACGGCAGAGACAACTATAAACTTGTCACTATAAACTTATCACTATAAACTTATCACTATAAACTTATCACTATACACTTATCACTATAAACTTATCACTATAAACTTATCACTATAAACTTATCACTATAAACTTATCACTATAAACTTATCACTATAAACTTATCACTATAAACTTATCACTATAAACTTATCACTATAAACTTATCACTATAAACTTATCACTATAAACTTATCACTATAAATTTAGTTATCTAGAGTTGGCTGTGGTTACGGTTAGTAAACCAAATTTAAAACGTCCTTGTTATCATCATCATCATCAGGTGCCGTCTCTACATCGAAGGTTGGCTGCAATGAATCTCCAGCATCCTCTGTCTTTAGCCTTGGTGTTGCACACTGCCAGACTGTAACCTGTCCATTTCTTAAAGTTATAAAAGCAGCAAGTAAATACTGAAATAGTGTTCAAAACAAGTTTAGCATTATGTTTTATTAGGAAAGTTGAATTTATTCTTCTTCTGTGTTCTCACTAGATTGGGATTTCGAATTCTCTAATAAAGGCAGCCGTTTGTCTCAGATTATCAGCCACGCCATACATTTTGTCTTGGACGCTGGTGTAAGTGAGCCACCTCTTTCTTCTCAAGTCTGCATACTGAGGGCAGTTCTGTAGGATATAACTCCTATGATTTCTGCTTCCCCATTTGTGCCGACCTCTTCCCGCAGTAAGTTTAGGCCACCCTCGTGATGGTAGGTATGACATTCTTACTGCGTGGCTAAAACTCTGAGGCAGATTGGCGGCCGTAGAATCCGTTATCCCATTCCTCATTGTGAGGGTCGTTGCACCATGTTATGCGCCTTACGGCCTGGTGCATCCGTTTTCTGCAAGCATTTGTTTCGGGTTAGCATTCCCCAGCGGACACGTGCATCCGATTTCAGTCAAACCTCCTTAGTCGCCTCTTACGACATGCATGGCAGGTAACAGTGGTTCTATTCTTTACACCCCGAATTTGGACCCCGGTAACCATTCGGGCGGGAAAATTGAATTGAAAAGTAATATAATTGTTAATGATAAAATGCAGCTATTTGTTCCACTGGATACTGAAAGGAAAAAAGGGAAACAAAAATGAGAAGTGATGCATAGAGTTTCAATCAACCATCTTTTATTGATCTGATCACGTCACGTTTTTATTTACAATTGAAGCTTGAATGACATGGATCTTGAATGTTTTCTATTTCATGACGTCGTGAGTACATTCAAAAACGACACATATGTGTCCACCTCTTAATAGTTATCTTATCTTATCTTAATCACATTTTGCCGGAAAGCGACGTGGGGAGAGTTAGTTTTCTATCTTGTACCAGGTGTGTTGCGCTTGACGTTGTCAGCCCATGCTTTAGCAGGGACTCTGAGATGTTATCTATCAATCGTGTTCTTGGCTTGTCCCGTGTTCTGCGTCCTGAGTGTCGATTATTGTAGGCACGTGATGGTAGTAAATGTGGTTCCATTCTCATTAGATGGCCGAACCACTTGATTCTTTGCTTCTCGATGTACTGTATGCATGGTATAGTACCAACGATGCTTCTGATATTCTCGTTTCTCACTCTATCTCGCCTTGTTACGTTGACAGCTTTTCATAGACATCTTAATGGTTTCTTCCCCTTTATACTGTTGTATTTATCTTAACCATTTACTCTATTTCCTTCACTCGTATAATGGTTTCGAATAGAGTTACCACGCAATGTTGTCCGTTTTGTTTATCTATTCTCTTCTTCGATCAGCTTATCAATCTCAAACAAGTTCAAACACAGAGATAAGTGCACTTCATTAATTCGGTGATGATCTTCACCAGTAGTCTCGTTTTGTGTAAGCTGTCTTTGTCTTAGAACGTTCCATATTGATCACTTTGTTTTTACAAAAGTGTTTAAAAGCCAGAGGATTTACTTCATTGCACCGGGATTTACCCCATATGGCTCGGTCCCTCTCATCAGAAATGGCACGCCACCTGCAGAGAGTATTGCATAAAGCACGAACTCCGTAGCTCCGGCAACAATCCTAGGGGTCTCTTGAAAAAAACTGCAGGCGTGAACGGAACGGCGCGGTCCGGATTCGAACCCACGGCCTTCGACTCGCAAGGCAAAGTGCTTAACCACTCAGCCACAGAGACCCCCAAAATAAACCAATCTTTGTGATCTGTATGTAAACAGATCCTAAGAGTACGTTGTGCCAGTTATGTGCCTACAAGTAGACCAGCACATTAGATTTCAGCGACGCTTTTCTTTACTATGGTAGCTTCCCTCCACCCCTTCCTCCCTCGCCTTTTACGACTTGAATTCTTTGCCTCCTTTGCGCGCACCGGCAAAAAAAGGGGCGGTAAGATATCTAAGCACAAACATTAACTACGTTTCATTTTTTTACTCGCAGATGTCAAATTTGTCTCTTGTGTTATGTAGTTCTGCATTTCATAGCTACTTAGAGCGGCAACTACATACAGTTGTGTTTTGTTATATGGTTCTGCATTTCATAGCTACTTAGAGCGGCAACTACATACAGTTGTGTTTTTTTATGAACCATTTTTCATACCTCGAGGTACAGTGGGAAATACAATGTTATTTGCGTATTTTTCATCGGCTTTCGGCACACGATGTGGGATGTGGTCAACATCACGCCGAACGCCTTTCCAGGCGGGCCACAACAGAATGAGACACCTCCTGTACACTAAATTCAAGATAGGCACCAACGACCTGTGCCCCTATGGCTTGGCGAGTATGTCAACAGAGCATATTCTACAGAACTTCCCAAGTATGCAGACTTGAGAAGAAAGAGGTGGCCACTTACACCAGCGTCCAAGACAAACTATATGGCGTGGCTGATAATCTGAGGCAGACGGCTGCCTTTATTAGAGAATCCGAAATCTCAATCTAGTGAGAACGCAGAAGACAAACTGTATAAGGCGCTGGCTAATCAATCTAGGAGGTAGACGGCTGCCTTTATTAGAGAATCCGAAATCTCCAATCTAAGTGAGAACGCAGAAGAAAAAGAAAATGCGTCTTTAAACAAAGAAATCAATATTGATTTTTGTCCAATTTTAAAATATTTATTGATCTTATGTCCTCTCCTGTGTTAGCTGAGAAGCAACATGTGGCCACACCCAGTCGACCTAAAATCTAAGCTTTGGGGAAACCTGAAGCTGTGACTGCTCAGTCTGTGGTCCACAGTAAACTAAGCGCACGACTAGAGATCACTGAATAAGAATCTGATGTACTCACAGTACTCTTATATATGTGGCGTATACATTGTTGTTTTTTTCTCATATAAATAGAAGTTTGTATGTTATATGTGAAACTAGCTTACCTGTAAGTGTATTTGAACATTTTATGTAAGTGTAACTGTAGTTTTACAAAAACAATGACAATACACAGCAACGTTTCGACCAAAGGCCTTTATCAAGCAAACGATACAATAGGAGTGACGAATTTCACAGCACACTACATATGGACTACGGCAGAGACATTTCAACGTTTTTTTTAGGACCGTTGGAATGTCTCTGTCGTAGTCTATATGTAGAGTACTGTGCAATTCGTAAATCTTGTATCGTTTGCTTGATAAAGCCTTGGTAGTCTTCTAGGCCTCCGTCTCTCCATACAGCTTCTCGCGAGGCTCTGTGTTAGGGGGTCAAGTTTCACTTCTCGGGCCTGCTAACAACTGGCTGTCTTGCAGTATGTGCTCCGCCGCCATGTTCGACTTTTCGCAGTGGCACAGGCTAATTGTGCCAATTTTGAATTTGTTGAACAATGGCCTGAAGCCTGTTATGGCCAGTACGGAGGCGGAATATAGCAACTGCAGTTACTTCTCATGGAGGTCACTACCAGCGTATTCATTACGACTCTGGGACTAAACATTACTGATTTCTTGATCATTGTTACAGCAATCCACACATTTTCGTCTACTATCGGCTTGAAGGATCATACCAGGTCATTGAGTATGAAACACAAGAGTGTAGGAAGATGCCAACATCACTCTGAAGCCACACTCCATGCAACAGGGGAAGCACTGTCTTCTTTTATTTTCCTCCTAAGCTAAAAGGCTACACACATAAAAGAAGGATGTTACTTCTGATATCGTAGCCGTGCCAGTCTATCTACCAGCTCATTCATTACCCCCGACTCCTGCGTGACTAAAAATTACGGTGATTTCTCTGAGCATTGTCTGTAACAGCAAATCCACTCATTTTCGTCTCACTATTCCGGCTTCGACTTTATGAATCATACTCATGGAGTCACTGAGTATGAAAACACAAGAGTAGTTATGAGATGCCAAGCACGTCACTGCCTCTGTAACCGGCCACACCTCCATTGTCAAACTATGTGTGCCTGGTGCATAGGCCCTACTGATCTTTCTTTTTATTTTTCCTCCTGAGGGAGTTGAAAAAAGCCCATGCACACAATATTAACAGATATTGGATGTCTTCAGAATAGACACCTGTACAATCACCAGGTGAGCGTCTGTAGCTTAAGTGGTAGTGAGCTTGATCACAACCCAAGCATACCTGGTTCAAACTCTGCGCTGGGCAAGTTTGGAAGTAAATTAGTTCCCTCGGATTTTTACTTATAAAATTATACCTCAAAATTCAGGAAGCAATTGCAAACTACTTAATATATAAGTGTTGCCTAGAAAATTGACGACTAGTTTACTGTTGTTGATGGCTAAGTCATGTAAAGGATATGCCACAATTTTCATTTTTCACAATCACCAGACGTACAAGGCTAAGTACCCCAAAGATTATGAGATTGACGCGCTATCTACTTTGCTTGAAGATAGTGCCCTCGTCGGTGCTAAAGAGTTCATGCACTGTCATTGAGATCTTCTTGTGTAAGAAATGGATAGGAGCAACAGATGGTTTTCACCAAAGTGCAATTATAATGGTCCTATCAATCAACCATAAAATAGATAAAAGACATGGCATTCCCAAGAAAACGTAATGGAGAGTCATTGAAATAGAAATAAGAAACATGAAACTATCATGGGATATTCAACAAAAGTTAACTGTAGATAGTCACTAAGAAAGTGATTGTTTTTGCTGTCTTAAAGTATTATCAATATAAAAGACTGCAGTAAAACTATATAGCAATGGCAAAACATATAAAATCAAAGTACAATAGTTTTACAAAATACAATATACCGCGAAGTATCAACTAAAAAGCCTTTGTGGTTGAAACGTCGCTGTATATTATTTTTGTACTTGATAAAACTACAGTACTTTGTTTTGACTTGTTTCGCCTGTCTTACAGAATGACATCACAGTATGTGATAGGCAAGTGATTATTAAACCTATCTCTGGTTTTGATTGCTTGATAGGACCACCATCTTCAGTGAGTAACCATATGTGCGGCAAGTGCACGAGCTCCGTAGCACCGGCTAAGTAATTTTGAAGATGGAGACGATATTTTGTAGGAATCTAATTTTTCATCTTTCCTAATGAATGTTGCCATTGTCTTTCATTCCCGATCTTCTCAATGTTGAATTGTCAAGGGTTCTTTAATGAGCAAAAATTGAACACATGACCTACGTTTTATCATCCATCTTCAATAGGACTAGGAACTCGATATCACCTACACTGAGATCAGGGATCTCTAGAACAAATATCCAGATGGTCCCACGTAGGAGCACACTGAGTACCTTTGGAACGAGAGGTGGGAGCCTAACATCTATGGTTAACAACAAAAATCAATTTAATGCTCTCTGTCAGTGTCAGCAGGTGGAACAGACATCGGAGCATATCCTGCACGACTGTCCTCTCCTGGGTGAGCTGAGCAGCAACATGTGGCCACACCCAGTCAACCTGAAAACTAAGTTTTGGGGAAACCTGACAGACCTGAAGCTGACCGCCCAGTTTGTGGTCCACAGTAAATTAAGCGCATGACCAGAGATCGCTGAAGAATTTAATCTGTAAGAAGCATTGCATCTTTAGCTAAACATCAAGAAAAAGTGGTATGTTTTCACTGGATAATTTTAATAAACCAAAGAGATGTTTCACATGCAATTTGTAAACACAATTACCAGAATGATTAATTTGTAACTACGATGATTAATTCACAAATATTACATAAGATTCCTACCTCACACATCAAAATAGCAGTTAACAAAGAGAGGTTTGAAATATTCAGAATAAACAACAATTAAAATGATTATTATGTAATAATGACCACAATAAACTATGTACAGAAATGATAACTTGGATGGGGAAAATTTCTTTTGAACTTTGATAAACAAATAAGTCTTTGCTACTTAAGACATTGAAATTTTAAACTATGGAATTGTGTACAGTCAATGAAACATGAAACAAGATAACAAAAAAAAACGATAGTTCTCAATGGTTTATATGAGCACTGAAAAACAGAAAACATTCACATATCTATGCTGCAAATTTTACAACATGTGCATAAACACAAACATCAAGTATGATAAACAACAACAAATAAACTATATACGTACAATATAACAAAAACTGTAACATTAAACACACAGTATTATAAACGCAACCCTATACGTATAGTAAAATGAACAAAAGGCATAAAATTCGATATGACAAACTATAGCCACAAACATACAATATGACAAACTATAACCAAATACATACAATATGACATACATACAATATGACATACATACAATGACATACATACAATATGACAAACTATAACCAAATACATACAATATGACATACATACAATATGACATACATACAATGACATACATACAATATGACAAACATACAATATGACAAACTATAACCAAATACATACAATATGACATACATACAATATGACATACATACAATATGACATACTATAAACCACAAACATACAAATGACAAACTATAACCAAAAAAACATACAATATGACTACATACAATCATGACAAACATACAATATGACATACATACAATTTGACAAACTATGCACAAACATACAACATATGATATACATACAATTGACAAACTATAGCCACAAACAATACAATATATGACAACATACAATCTAACTATAACCACATACATACAATATGACAAACTATAACCACATACATACAATATGACATACTGACATACAATATGATATACATACAATATGACAAACTATAGCCACAAACATACACACTATGACATATATACAATATGACAAACTATAACCACATACATACAATATGACATACATACAATTTGACAAACTATAGCCACTAACATACAATATACAAATTATAGCCACAAACATACTATATGACAATACTATAGCCACATACATACAATATGACAAACTATAGCCACAAACATACAATATGACACATACAATTGACAAACTATAGACACAAAATACAATATAAACTATAACCACAAACATACTATATGACAAACTATAACCACAAACATACTATATGACCATATACGTACTGTATTAAAAAACTATAACCATAAACAATAAGGTGGACATTAACCACAATAAAACATAGGCCCCATGTTCAATCTGAGCACATAAAAGAACCTTTGGCTGTTCAAAATTGAAAAGAGCAGGCGGAAAAGTCGCTAACCCGACAAAATTCATTGAAAAAGGTTATTTTTTTAATTTAAAATTCCTACACAGTATCTTCACCATCTTCTAAATTACATCAAGAACTCTCGCCGGTGCTACAGAATTTGTGTACTGCCTCTGAGATCTCCCTGTGTCAGAAAGAGATCGTAGCACATACGGTAATTCATCGAAGTACAATGATGATGGTTCTATCAATTAATACAACACAATACGACAACACACAAACATATTGGGACAGACAATATACGTCACAATAGGACATCAACATACTTTATGACAAGACATTAACCATTCATATACAATAAAATAAGACATCAACCATAAAGACATTCAACATAAACAGACATTATGACAAAAGATTAACCATAAACACAGCTAGACATTAACTCCTTGTGAACCAAATGCCCCACTACATGGCTTTGGAGTGGACGCCTTTTTACCAGGAGCCACACTAAAGGGTGTTTTTTATTATAAAACAAATGGCTTGTAAAAACATGGCTTTTACTCTGGTCCACTATGGAGTTGAGCATCAACAGACATTACAACAAGACATTAACCATAAAGAAAGCAAGACATTACAAGACATTAACCATAAACACAGCAAGACATTAAAAAACAAGACATTACAACAAGATATTAACCATAAACACAGGTTGACAACAAAAGCATGTGAATACAATAAGATCAAACACACACAACAAACAATAAAATATGTGGGACCAAAAAGTGAATGAAATCTTGCTGACGTATATCATCTTTTACTAAACATTCCTGTAACTATCTCTCTATCCAGAGAGATATGACAATGGAATAATACACATAACACAAAACTCAGTGGGTGCACATTAGCATAACAAAAATTTCAAAATGTTTTACAACATTAATTAATGGAGACACATGTTAAACAACATGTCCTGTACTCACATTATTTTATTCTTACAAATAATTAATTTCTAGTAAGTTATAAAAAAAAAAAAAAAAACCTAGCAACACTACAATAATGGTTAGAATCAATGGTTAGAATTAAAGAACATTCTTATCTGGTGAGCTTTCATTCTTAGGCCCCATTTTATACAAGAATATTTCTTCGTCCCAATTTTACTGCACTATAAAGCCACAATTAATTTTGATACGGTTTAAAAATAGAAATCAATCATAGTAGTTTATAAACAAATTTAAAAATAGAAACCAATCAGAGTAGTTTATAAACAAATTTAAAAATAGTAACCAATCAGAGTACTTTATAAACAAATTTAAAAATAGTAACCAATCAGAGTACTTTATAAACAAATTTAAAAATAGTAACCAATCAGAGTAGTTTATAAACAAATTTAAAAATAGTAGCCAATCATTGTAGGTTATAGACAAAGATTCTGATCAGCACTGATATACAAACACAAACATGTCAGATCAATTATCAAGACTTGAAGAACAATTATTAATAATATAGAACTCCCATTCTGTAGCTTCTTCATTCAATATTAATAATATTGTTGTGAATGTAATGTTACTCTGTTGTGTAATGCAAAATCACAAGTGGTGAATTTACACAATGAAAATAACAAGATGTTAATGATTATTTAGGTTTCTAACTGAAACCATTTGTAACTGTTATTGAAATACTACTAACGCTTTCTTGTACATAAACTTCTGCAGTAACAAACATTAGGACTACTAAAATGACTAATGTAGAGGTGTTGAATGAGATCAAGACATAGAGAAAGCTTATCATCAATATAACAAAGAGGCGGTCATCATTATTCGGTCATGTAATGAGAAAGGAAGGTTTAAAATACATTGTAACAACTGGTAAAATCGAGGGGAAAAAGAGACAGAGAAAATTGTGGATAGCCTGACTTCATGGCATGGAAGAGCACCAACATCTGAGATGATAGCAAAAACCAGAGAGAGATTTGTGGAGATTCATGATCGCCTACGCCAGCCGGCACGACACCTGGTGATGAGTAACAAACATAAAAATGTACTGAAAAAAAGTATAATAGTAAAATCTTGATACTATACCTATCCACACAAATGTAGTACTATTTATCTTTTATATAGCAGGTTCTGGTTAGGTATAATAAAGCAACTATCTACTCCTTGCAGTATTTGTCTTATCTTCATGTGCCATGAAGCGTTGTGGGAGTTTCAGTTTTCTATCCTGTGAGAGGTGTGTTGCCTCTGTAGTTGATAGTCTTTGATGTTGCAGGATATTGCGATATTATCAATCTATCGGTTCTTAGTCTTCCTCAGGCTCTGAGTCCAGGTTACCGGTTGTGATATGCGCGAGATGATAGTAGATGTGGTTTCCTTCTCATTCTCCTGCAGTACTAAAGTAGGTATATACTTTTTTTTACATGGGACAGCATTTATGCAAGAGCTAATTCCCATGAATTTTAACTTTCCAACTTGATCACAAGAGACCAATTGATGAAGTGAAGTGTATAAAATGTGTTGTGAAACAAGCTATAAAAATACTTCAAAGTAAGAAATATTGGAACTTAGTGAGTCCAACATCAGCAGACAAGTTCTGGTGCCTACTTTCAGAACTAAATAGTATTTTAGGAATGCAAGTTGCAAAACTATAACAAGGAGAGCTAGCATGCTCGTAAAAACACTCGCCTGTTGGGCTAGGCAATGGTGCCAAGAAATAAAGATTTGTGGTTCGAGTCCCGTGTTTGGCAATGTTTTCTTTTCAAAGCCCTAATACTTGTACACTGTCTATTTATTAATCATATTCATTAGCTCCAGCGCTCCCTCTGGCGTTCTTAAAACTCCTTATTCTCTTCACAGAATATAACTGTGAGCTGACAAGATTTTTCTAAGAGGAAGAAGATGTATACAGTTCTAGATTGCAAATAAGTTTAAACTAGTCTGTTAACATCCTCAAGATACAGGTGAAAATCATAACAAGTGTGTACACGTCATTGATCAAATTACTGTCATACAGGTAGTTAAATTATCTCCTCGTCAATTTCAATGTGACATGTATTTTTTAATGTCACAAGTCACAAATAACATGTTGCATTTCAAAAAATGATAAAATTTACACCCTCTAACTTGGGCAAAAAATTTCTAGATGCATCTGTTCTACATGTGTAGCAGCCTATCAACCAAGGTGCAACATAGTTTCGTTCTTGTCGCAAATCTGACTAAATTGGTTGATAAGAACAAACGCAAAGAACAAGACATCCTCTAACTGAAGAACTCCTACTTATTCTGTTCTGTAATGTGACGTGGTGTTAACAATTCTTAATATAAGTATTGGTTCATTTTTTGTGTAATGACAATTCTGAATGCAGATTATAAAATGAAATATAACATAGAAGTGGGTGGGTATCGTCTCAAATAGTGCAAAATAAAACAGAAAATATAAACAATGTTTTGTTACAACTGAACAAGTAGTACAGTGATTAATGAGCTGGAATCAATCAGAAAACACAGAGGGTTTCAAATCCCAGTATGTTTGATTTCTCAGTCCATCCATCTGAAATTAGTACCTGACTTTCTGAGTTAAGGCAAAATTCAGAACTGTCAAATGACATAGACATTTATAATGAATGTCTACTTCAATAGAGTAAATTTGGAATCCAACATTATGGCAGTAGGGCTGGGCATCTGAAAGGCATAACGAAGAGTATGTTTTACCAGTGGGTCACAGAAACCATCAGCATACATCTGTTGCTAGGAACTGAACACCTATGGGAGTGCAGTGATACCAGTTTTCCATTCAACAAGGAGATTGGTTTCATTACCTAGTATCTGACAAACTTTAATCAGCAAGTTAGTATTTTTTTTTTAAATAAAGAGAAGCACACTCTGTGTTGTGGTATCAACTAAAATACGAAACAAACCTGTCACAAAACAATAAGTAGATTCCGTTGTCAACAAATTCCGAACAATAAAAAATAATTAGGATATGTTTCCCCTCACTACATAGAGGAAACATTTATTGTAGGATCAATCTATTTTGTTTATAAAACTATTGTGTGGTCTCTTTCACCGACACCCACTACAAAACCTCTGGTCTATTGTAAAGCTTCACCTGAGCTACTAAAAAATAACTAGTCTATTGTAAAATTTCAGCTGAGCGACTGCTAAACATCTCCAAAGTGTAAAGACTTTCAGCTGAACCACTGCTAAACCTCTACACTGTGAGATTTAGTGCCCTCTAACCTCTACACTGTGTAAAGACTTTCAGCTGAGTCACTGCAAAACCTCTCTAAAGTGAAACATCTACTGTAAAGAGTCACTGCAAAACCTCTCCACAGTGAAACATCTGATCTATTGTAAAGTCTCTTTCCCTTGAACCCCTGCAGAGCCTCAGTCCTATAAACAGTACATTTCCACTAACAGACTTACAACACAATACACAAAGAAATGACTAAAAATCAAAAGAAATTAGCATGCAAAACCCTACCTTTCCACTAACAAATTATCATATTTTCTAGATCGAACAACATTTGATAGAATAACCTACAAGATGAGCAGTGCACTGCTGTATTAATATGACAAGTAAAAATGTAGTACTTTCCGTTATGTCTTATCTTATTCAGTGAAAGATTTTTTAAACTACTGGTTTCTGTTAAGCATTAACTCCTTGTGGACCTAACACCACATGTGGCTTTGGGTTGGACACCTTTTTACAAGGAGCCACACTAAAGGGTGTTTTTATTCTAAAATGGCTTGTAAAAACATGGCTTTTGCCCTAGTCCCCTAAAAGTTAATATTGAATCTGAGAACCAAATTTCTTTATATGCTGTTAGCTGATGATACAGTGTGCTTCAAAGAGCAATGTTACTCCGATACAATGCATACAAATTAAAAGGTGGCCACGCAAAAAGTGGGCCTCAGATATAACAGAGATGGCGAAAGACACTGTTTATGAAGCGCAGACAAAAGCATGTTCTAGAAATATCTGCGTATCCTGATGCTGTGAGGCAAAACAGTATTGGAGAGAAGAAAGAAAGAGCTGATGATGTAATTAAATTTCATGAAATATTGGTGCTTACACTATGAGATTAAAGATGTATTTGATATATACTATAAGTATTTATGATTCAATAAAACAAAAGATACAAATAATAATAAATTGTTTCTGTAGCTGCTCATTAAATCCATTACAGAAAGCAGCAATAAACAAGAGATATACAAACACTGATATAATAATAAGAGAAGAGAGAGTTCAATACTACTTCATGAAGTCATAGCACAAATCTCTTTGTAGAAACCATGAACCAGACAGGAAGGCAGGTTATAAAAACAAAAATAGCATAAACCATATGGATAAAATCTATATAAATTGCTTTCCCATGAAGTGCTGCAGAGTCTTTAACCGTTGAAGAGGACAAGGTATCTGATGGCAACCTGGCTCGAGTTGTGAACAATATACTCATTGTGAGCAATGCGAGCCGGAGGGTGATACAACATCTTCTGTACCTGGCCAAGAGATAGTACTGCACCTGTGGAATAAACAAACATAGAATAAAGTAGTGAAATGACCACTATAAACCTGTACGGCGAGGAATCCGATAAAAGGTAAGTAGGCCTTCACGCAAAAATCTGTCAGAAGTTCCATACCAGGAACTCTATGCATGAAGTCATAGTGGGCAAACACAGAAGATCACTATAGACAAATATTTAAATTCATCATTCATAATCAAGACAATGAGTAAGCTTCGATGGTATCCCCTCTCCCCAATCATATCTGGCACTATACGGTGGAGTTTTATGTTTCTAAAATTGTATTATTAATATATCTGTATCAATTAAAGAATACCAAAGCAGACATTGAAGTGGGAGGCAAATGGTTCAAGAAAGAGAGGACGCCATTGGAAAACCATAAAACGAACTTTGCTGAGAGAGGCGAGAAATACCGGACTCAATTTCATGGAGGAGATTGAGCGAGTTGCCCAGGACAGAGTGGTATGGAAAAATTACTTGCAGGCCCTATGTAACGATATACTGATGCAGAGGAATATATATAATCTGTGTGTACATATGTGTGCCTTATTAAGGTGGACTGGAGTGTAACCAACAACCCAAATTTATCCCATTGGCTTTGCTACAGAAACTGCTATGAAAAGCTAACAGTGTTAGAACTAATTTCTGCATTATATTCCACTAGGAAAGCTGAACTGCTACCTATGTCAAACATGGTTCTCCATGACACAGGAAAAGGAAAACCAGTGTGTGAAATTGCGATGCTTGAGACAATCCATAAACATTATGATGTATGATTGAAGTGATTGAAACTATCATTAGTATCAACACTACTTTCACATATAAAAATGTATAGGTTTTCAAACTTGTCTTTACCTTCCAGCATTGTCCACTATTCTGACAGCTGTAGTCTTACGAATAAGGAAGAAAGAAAAAAACTACTAACAACACTACCCAAAAATGTCTTCTCTCTTATGCCTTTCCATTCTCAATGAAATGTAGCACTCCAGCTTATCACTAACATTTTATTAAAATTTCAATCCAGCATTCGTAATGGAACATAGTGCTGAAATTGTTTCTAACACTATGTCAGTCCTTTTTATAAATTTGGGTTGTTAACTTTTAACTAAACCCCTGATAACCTAGGGCAATATTGTCCAAAGGGACATATAATTTCAAGTGGGTTACTGATAGGTTTTTAAGCCATAAAACTCCAAAACTTATAGTACCATATCTACAGTAGATATATACTTTTTAGCAGAGTGTCAGACTAGAATGGTAATAATAAAGACCATCATAGCTGATTCAAACCGACATTAAAATGAGAGTAAAAACTTGTACTTTATTAAAGGTTAGGAACAATAACCTACCAAAAGGTAGCGCCATCAAAGTCTGGAACTGGAGCCTTCTGACCAAGTATCTTCAGACTGTTGATGTCATCATCAAGATGGTCCTCGTCTCCATGTTTCACATCAATCTTTGGGTTACCAAGTGCAACCTGTGAATTAAGACATGGCATGTGTTCAAGCAATATTTTATTGCATGAAAGTATACATTTTCTTAAATGATGGCCTACACAAGCAGGTCGGGTCTGACAATGTTTTTACATTTTTTTTTTCTGGTACAAATGAAAGAATAAATTATGATAAGAGACAAATTTCACTTGAAAAATGAGACATGCACATCATCAACGAGTACAGTTCTTCATTAAGAATACTATATTTACATGCAAATAACAAAACTAAGTACAATAATGTTATTTGTTGAACAGATTTTATTAGCAGATTGAACGGGGATTAGACAAGCAGGAGCAGCAGAAAAATATAGGCACTGATGAAACCCACTTGGAAGTGGAAAGAGTGCTTAATTTGAATGGTGGTTATAAGTAAAACACTTGAAATAGCAAAGAAAAGTTGAGGTGTCGAAAGTTGAATTGTAACTGTAGTGCACCTTAGTATTTGTATGTGAGGTGGTCAGTTCATTGACAATGTTAACTGTAAAGAACAGATGAACAGAAATAAATAGGTAAGACCATACAAATAAAATTACCTCACACAGCAGCATAACTTTGCAGGTGGACTTGGGGTTGTGATTATGACAATAATGGGAACTCTTCAAGAATGTGTCTGCAAAGTAGATGCCCTGAGGAAAACAAGATTAAAAAGACTAAAAACCCCATCAGAAATGCTCATTTCTAATATACTTTAAATCAATGTTTGTGATTCTTATGATTTGAGTCATTTGAGCACAAGTTTGTAGTTTAAGGTTTACATCACAGATAAGATATCTGCACCTTTCAGTCCAGTACATCCAAGTTCATTGTGAATTTTATTTTGTTTGGTTGGGGGTGATAGGGTGGGGTTGTTGGTTGTCATTTGCACAGTTTTTCCATGATGGTAGATTTGGAATGAATTTAATTTTGTATCTTTTAATGTCATAGCATAAGGAAACCTATCCTAATATCAGCAAAGGTGAACCCTATCCTAATATCAGCAATAAGGAAACCTATCCTAATATCAGCAATAAGGAAACCTATCCTAATATCAGCAATAAGGAAACCTATCCTAATATCAGCAATAAGGAAACCTATCCTAATATCAGCAATAAGGAACCCTATCCTAATATCAGCAATAAGGAAACCTATCCTAATATCAGCAATAAGGAACCCTATCCTAATATCAGCAATAAGGAACCCTATCCTAATATCAGCAATAAGGAACCCTATCCTAATAACAGCAATAGGGAAACCTCAGCAATGTGGAAACATTCTAATAACAGAAATGGGGAAACATATCCTAAAAACAGCAATGGAGAGATCTATTCTAGAATAAACTCAAACTATTTGAACCATTAAGTTCATTATATGCACAAAAATGTGTGCAGTCTCACATGTACTATTAGACTATATAATTTAGACAGAAGTCAGATTCAGTAAACCAGTGTTGACAAGAACCTAATTAATTACAAGTGGTGGCCCATAAAACAGGCTGCATCACTGCAGTGTATTAACCAAACAGGAACCAAAAAGAGAAGGTGAGTTGATCCCAAATATGCTGTGCTGTTAACAGATGATGGGTCTCACTGTAAAGTGCAACCATGCAATAACCGCTATTTTCATAGAGGACAAAAAAAAGATACAATATAAAAATAAAGATACATTAACAATAAACCAGTACAAATAATGTGCTACAGACTCTAAATGACAGAAGTCACTGATAAAATTCAGTTGTTTTAACTATTAGCTACTGAATTGAAAAAAAAACAGGTTGTGGCTGAATTGAATTTGTCCTATTTTCCCATTGCAGGGGTATGTACAAATTCAGCTGCAGTTTCCTTAACTGATTCCGTACTCAGCGACACTCAAGTGTCAATATATCTTATCGTATGGCCCACGCGCACTCAAAAGACGTTTACTATCTTTTGAGTTTTTATGACTTTTCATCCTGATTAGAGCTTTATATTAACCGAAAACTACGTAAAAGTAAAGTATAAACGATAATGAATACATATCCTCGTGGCTTATGCTAGAAGTAGAAGTGAAACAGAGTTTACCCGTCATTCTAGGATACTATGTGACCATAAAAAACTAGCTATTTATATGAATGGTCATGATGCTAGTTTGTAAACAGTTAATAAACCAATCATTCCTTCACTATTTTCATAATGTTTCTGCATTTATAAATGTATTACCTATATAAAGAGAGCAGTTAGACTGATTTATACAACATATTGTTCATAAAGGCCCTTGGCAAGTTGGATTTTTGTTCTCACAATTTCAATTAGTTTTTTTTAATTAATACTAATATTTTTCATGCATAGTAAACAAAACATTATATTTTCAGATACAATAAATATTTTGTGAAGGTATATTCATTTATCTTTAATTTGATATATAATAAGTTCAACTTTAAATAAAATTTAGAAACAATATTTTAGTTTAGCTAAAGTATGTGTGCACTATTTTTTAACCTGAAAAATAATTCCGTCCAGAGGCGAAAAAAATCCAGAAGTGAATCAGTTAATTATGAACCGATTTTTAAGAGTAATATACCATTTTGTAGGTAGATGAATTTTCTTTAAATAAAATCTAAATGAAATATATAGTGGTGCTCCCAGCGGCTTATGGGAGCCGATCAGTTAAATATCTCTTCCTGTAAGGTGACATCATCAACTTTTGTGGCAAAAACAAAAATAACGACAACAGATAAAACGAACATGACAAAAAACATTTTTATCAGCGAGAAAGTAGAAATGTGAACAGTTTTGAATATCTTGGTTCACTGCTAACAACAGATGGCATGGCAGGAAGGAAATTAAAAGAAGAACAAACAACTCAAAACAGTATGGAATGGATCTGATAAGAAAACAAAATTCAGAATACTAAGAGCATGCATATTCCCAGTGACAATGTATGGGTGTGAAGCATGGACATTTAATAAAGCAGTGGAAAAACATATGTGCTTTTGAATATGTGTTACAGAAGAGTCCTTCGTATATCTTGGACAGAGAAGAGAACAAATAGATCTATCCAGAAAGAACTCAAAATCAAAGAAAACTGGCTGATGCTACAAATAAGAAAGAAAATTGAGATATTTTGGACATATATAAAGACATGAAGGGCTGAGAAGACCATCATGGAGGAGTCATACGGGAAAAGAAGAAGAGGAAGACCACAGAGAAGATGGATTCAGGATATAACTGATGGTTTGAACACCGATGAGAGAAATTTCTGAGAACTGTTGGGGTGGTAAAGTTCTGCTTAGGACAAACTATTTGATGATGATGTAAAGTGACATTTCAATAAATAAGACAAAAATCTGTACCTCGCCAAACAAGTGCCCTGTCCATGGAACTTCAGGTGGTGTGACAAGAAGACCACGGGATAAGATTGAGATGAAGTTGGACATGCTGCTGCCGTGCCATAGAAGCTGGTGGTTTGGCATATTCAAAGCTGCCAGTCGAGCATTTTCACCCTCTCTAGCTACCTTGAACACTCGGTTGATATTAGCTGTTGGAACTAAATTTTAAAAAACAAAAATGATGAGCAGAATGAATAATGTCTCTTAATGTGATATGAGGCTTAGAAAGTATAGATTGTTAACAGAGATAATAAATATCATTACACTCTGGTGTGACTCATTGGTGTTCAGCAGATGAAGAGTATGAATGCTGTTATAGCTTGCTGGTTATATCCATCCTCGCAGGGGTCTGTACTTACTCCTGATACAGTCGTCTTTTTATTCTCTTCATTCCCCTTGAAGCATAAGGCATCAACAAATTTCTTCTAACCAGATCTGTCTTCAGCAAGCTAGCTTAGTTCACTCCTCTTCTCTTTCGCTGTCTACAGTCCGGCTTCATGTCTCCCTAGGTCGTCCCCTACATCTCTTGCCTCCCGGATTCCATATCAAAGTCACATGTGGGTGTCTGATCTACTGCATTCTTAACTCTCAGTAGACCATGGCAAAAGCTGTTTTTACATGCCATTTGTATTTAAAATAAAAAAGCCCTTGTGGCTCCTGGTAAAAAGGTGTCTAACCCAAAGCCATGTAGTGTGGTGTTTGGTCCACAAGGAGTTAATGTATGTCCCAACCACTTCTATTTCCTAAATTTTATTTCTTCGTTGATATTGTTGATGCCTGTGCACAGAGTGATCTCAGTATTTGGTATTCTCTGGTCCGAGTTGAGTTCAGATAATTCTTCTGAGAAACTTTCACTCGAAGCCTCTTATGCGACTGTCTGTTTAGGTACTTGTTTTCCATGTCACTTATGCTACACTATGTGTCCAATTCTTCAAGTCTCAGAAATACTTCCACATTATTATCATGGAAAAGGTTATCCAAAGCAGACTTAGTATGCCACTCCTATCTATATCAAATGAGCTTACTATAGGCTCCTTCAAAGTAAACATATCAATCTGATCTGTAATCAGAAGCACCTGCATGTCAATGACAATAAATTGACTAAAAGTCATGTAGGCTTAAAGTATTATTAATATAATGGGGAAAGCTGCAATAAAATTATGTAGCAAAGGTGAAACATATAAAAACAAAGTAATATAGTTTTACAAAATACAGAAACAATATACCGATATCAGAAGGCTTAACCATTAAACATTTGTAGAATACCAAATATTATTAAAGTTACTTGATATATTATGTGGGTTACATCCCCAAATACTCCCTGGTAATGTAAATGTTCTTCAGATGGAACATTTTAGTAATTCTTCTCAACATGAAAAAAAAAGGTTTAATTACCTTATATGAGGGCGAGTCAATAAGTAAGTCACACAGTTCTGTGGGATGGCAGGTAAATGTAGTTGGTGTTTTCTAAAGGTGTCATTAGGTTACAGCAACATCAAACTTTATATTCCGTCGCAGGTGGTGCTAAGTATCTCATGTGCATGCGCAGCGCATAAACAAAATGGCAACTGTACTTACGGAGTGTACCACCAAAAAGTAACGTGATGTTGTGTGTTTTTGTAGGAAAAAGGACTGTCTGCAAAGGACATTCATAAGGAAATGCTTCCTGTTTATGCTCACAAATGTTTGTCCCGTAAAGTGGTGCATAGCTGGGTAGAATAATTTTCTCAAGGACGCTCCAAAATTGTTGATGAAATCCGATCTGGTCGTCCTGTTGAGATTGCAACAGAAGCATCTGTGCAGCGGGTGGAAATTATTAGGTGACAGGCGAGTAACTCTGTAGCATCTGCAACAGTGTGCTCACATGGTTCAGCATACAGCATAATCAACTGAAATTTAAGAAAGTGTGCTCAAGGTGGGTACCCAGACAATTGAAGGAGGCACACAAAATGAACCGATTTGGCCTGTCCTTGCATCATCTCTGTCGATAATGTAAGATTAAGGAGAAGACATGCTGAAACAGGATTGTTATTGGTGATAATCATGGGTGCATCACTACCAGCCTGAATCAAAGCGTGCTTCAATGCAGTGGAAACATCCTTCTTTGTCTACTCCAAATTCAAGGTTATGCCATCAGCAGGGAAGGTTATGCTGACAGTGTTCTGGAATTGTCAAGGTGTGCTTTTAACCAATTTCAAGAAGAAAGGTGACAATGTGAATTCTGAATTGTACTGTGAAGTTATATCGATGCTTCATGATGCAATTCGAAGAAAATGTCCAGGACTGCTGACTAGAGGAGTGTTGCTTTTTCATGACAATGTCAGACCAAATATGGCTCGATTAACTCAGGAGAAAATTAACCAACTAAGGTGGGAAGTTCTGGAACATCCACCTTACAGTCCCGACTTAGCCCTAGCGATTTCCACCTTTTGGTCCAATAAAAACCCACCTTATCGGGAGATATTTCGCAGAATGACGCAGAAGTTGAATGTGAAGTGAAAACGTGGTTAAAAAAACAGCACGCAGTTCTATGCAGCCGGTTTGAGAGGACTGATAAAACGATGGCATAAATGCATCAATATTGGTGGAAATATGTTGAGAAATAAAGGGACAATGTATGTATACAAATAAACTGGTTTCAAGTTATCGTGTTTAGTTATTTTTCTACAGCCATTTGTGACTTACTTATATTGACTTCCCCTCGTACAACACAACAAATTATCACACACCAATGTCCGCCACCTTGCTAAACCAACTAGTAACATGTGAGTTGTGTTTGACGTCCCACTTGTACACAATAATTCATTTGCAAGCACCAGCAAATAATGACGGAGTCTTGTATATCGGGACGGCAAAATTGGAGATGTTTGGGTTCTAGAATTATATATCGGGATCTCAAGTTCTAAGAGTTAAGCTCTAAGACACACACATAACTTAATTAAATTTATTGTTAATATTCCAGTAGACACCAGTAAATAAAAATAATAATTCCTCTCGACAGTATATGTTACATAGGGCCTGCAAGCAAGCTCTCCATACCGCTCTATCCTGGGCAACTCGCTCAATCTCCTCCATGGAACTGAGACCGATATTTCCTGCCTCTCTCAGCAAAGTTCGCTTCAGTGTCTCCTTAGGTCGACCTCTCTTTCTTGAACCCTTTGCATCCCACTTCAATGCCTGCTTTGATATTCTTTGATCATTTCTCCTCAAGGTGTGCCCAACATATCTCCATCTTCTCTTTCTTATAACAGTTGTCACTAGTGGTTGACCAGACATGTCTCTGATTTCATCACTTCTGAATTCGTTCCATTTTATATTCATTATTTTTCGCAGATATCTATTTTCAAATGCATTCAACTTGCTTTCTATATCTTTAGTCATTTTCCAACTCTCGCTGGCATATGTTAGGATTGATACAACATTTGAATTGAAAATTGTAATTTAGTTTTAATACTATATAACTTGCAGTTCCATATTTTATTTAGACTTTTAAAAGCTGATGTTGCTTTGCCAATTGTATCATAATTTCTTTTTTAACATTTCTGTGCAATCAAAATTGCTACCCAAATAGGTGAACTGCTCTGTTATTTTTATCATTTTAAATTCCAGTGTGATATCTGCATTACTTGCCAGTAAATACCAGTAAATACCATACAGTAATTAAAATATAAGTACCTGAGGCATGTATATTGGTCAGAACAAACTGAGTTTCAGGATTATCTTCAGTCAATGGTTGAATTCTGCAGTCTAAGCTGTTGTAGATGTAGTCTATTGGGTTGATTTCTGTGTAGATTATAAAGAAGAAAATAACCTATCTATTTGCAGCACTTCTAGAAGTAGTATATGACTGAGTTAACAAGGCACTTTATCTCATGACTTTCAAATCTAGTTTAATTGATATCTTCTTCTTTGCATTCGTTCTTTACAACCAATTTTAATCACTCTTTGTGATATGTTTGATCTTTGCCAAGAACATGTATACGTTGCACATTGGTTTGGTAGACCCTAAACGCATAGACTTCTACACATTTAGGACATGTACATCTGATTTCAACCAAACCTCCTTAGTTGCCTCTTACGACATGCGTGGCAGGTAACAGTGGTTCTATTCTTTACACCCCAAATTTGGGTCCCGGTAACCACTTGGGCAGTTTCATTGATATGAAATGCAAAAAAATTTGTACACTTTTTCTTCTGCATTTCCTCTATATCACCCACCTTTTGGCCATGCTTTGTGATTTGTATGTGGATTGTGTTAAAGAGAATGTGTACATTTTGCTACTGGTTTTACAGTTGTCTGTGATGTGTTATTTTGGGCCATGTGTCAGCACATCAGATTTCAACATCTGTAATATTCGGGTTCACTAAGGAGTCTCAAATGATTTCACTTAAAGGCCTATGTAGTAAAGTGATGAACCCGTTTATCAGATGTAATCCCATCATGAGAGACCTGCCTCATCATTGTGGTGCAAGAACTGTGACAGAACTGTCCATTCTATATCAGACTTTACAGTACCAACAGAGATGTGAAGTACCTATCCAGCAGCAAAGTAATAAGATTACTCTGAAATTAAAAGGCCTACTGCTACAGTACAATATACAAGTCTTTCCCTTCCTAGTCGACAGACATTGAAGCAACATTTTTTTTTTACGCCAATCCTACTTTTCTCTGCCTTTGTGATTTGTTCATGTGTTGCGTGCTTTCTTCAATTGTCATGGGGAGTAAGCAAGATCAAAATAAAGCCTAAAGAGAAAAGAAACATACACACCTAATGACATATTCTCCGACATACCACCACATGGTATGAAAATGGGTTTTTTACATTTTCTTAATAAAGACACAAACTGCTGCATCACAAGTAGGATGGAGACGGTAGAAGGATGGGAAACACTAAACTGACAGAAATGTTTGCTGGAATTGAATTACTGGGCCAACGCCCTGATGAAATAGGGTTGCTTCATCATCCTCAGGTAAAAAAAAAGTCCCTTAGACTTTTCAGACCTGAAAATATGAAATGTCTTTCACTTCACATTTCTAGGCTAAAGTGTGCAGGAGGGAGAAGGACCAATTTCTTTCTTTCGTGTGGAACGTCAAGTGTGAGACAGAACCCACGATCCTCTTGTGTCCGATTTGGTAAGCGATCGCTACCCTGGCTCACCATTATCATGTTTGACAGTCTAAATACTGGTTGGTGGTAGAAATGTCTGATTATGTCTCATGCATCTTCACTGTGTCCTGTCCTTGTTGAAACTTGTTTGCTCCAAACATATCTTCTCCTTCATGTGTTCGCCCGCTAGGAATTCAGGCGTAGTCTGTTATGGCACTTTTGACCGATTTTTGCGCAGAGGCCTGTTTTCTTTTTATCCGTGTCCCCCACCATACAGAAGCACCTTCTCTGTCTTTAGATCTTAAACCAATTGTCATGCATGATTGCACAATATATTGTTTGCCTCATATTGCCCATATTTCTGATTCCTTTTCAGTAATTACAGTATGAGCCCCTGTGGTTTTAAGAACTTGTCCATTTGAATTCTATTCAACTGTCCAGCTCATTAAATTTTATTTTGCAATAGCACCTCATCTTAACAGTATCTCATTTCTCTTTCTAGTTCAGGATCCTGGTCTCTGAGTTGTATGGTGTAGCTAGCAAGATGTCTTGGTTTTTTTTTCTTTCTTTTCTCCAATCCTGTTTGGCCTCACAGCGTCAGGTCAAGAAGAGATTTCCAAAACGGGCCTTTATGTGCGCTTCGTAGATATTGTCTTTCATCGCCACTGTTCACTAGCAATATATATCAAATTATAATTCTTTTCTGCAGGTCAATATTTATGTTAGTCAGGGATATGATTTTGTTTTCCATGCAATGAATAAATTCATGTATTCAATTTTGTATTTTTTCAAAATGTGCTTATGTCTGCTATCTAACCTGAGTTTCTGAGTTTGGCACCCAGAAGGACAGTGTTGGCTATCTGTAAGTCCATGAGGTCAGCTAGAAGCTTGGTTTGGTCCCTGAGCATTTTCTTTTCTGTGATGGGTTGAATATGCTCACTCTCCAATCCAGAAATGGGCACAAGGTGATAGTACTCGTTGGTCAGTTTTGCAATCTTTTATTAGACAAACAATATCAGAATTTACTTTACAATTATGGAAACAAGTTTCAATGTTAATAGGTTGTGCATAACTAAATATGTAGTAAGTAAGAATCACAACTCTTGTAAGGTGATCTCCACTTATCAAAGTCGCAGCCAAATGAATTTACTAGTCTATACAGTAGCAAGTTGAATTTCCTAGTCTACACATTTGGCAAGTTGAATTTCCTAGTCTACAGAATTTGTAAGTTGAATTTCCTAGTCTAAACATTTTGTAAGTTAAATTTCCTCACATTTTGTAAGTTGAATTTCCTAGTCTACACATTTTGTAAGTTAAATTTCCTCTAGTTTATACATTTTGTATGTTGAAATTCCTAGTTTATACATTCTGGGCTTTGAATTTCCTACACAGTTGCAAGTTGAATTTCATAGTATACACAATTGTAAACCAGTGAACTATCCCGGCATTTCAATATGGTATATAGATATCTTAAGTTACATTAACATTGGATGAACATTATATACTCATACTTATCTGGGGTTTTCTTTTCACACTGGCTATACATGCTCTCTCTCTCTACAGAAATCATCAGTGTTCTATCTTTCACTGAGATAGAAAAAACTTCCTCTTTTCTGTCCAGGCTGAATGTACTCTGCTGTCTTCTGCCCTGCTCTTCAGTACTGGCCATGAGTGTCTCTCGCTCTGACCATGAGTGTCTCTCGCTCTGACCATGAGTGTCTCTCGCTCTGACCATCAGTGTCTCCTCACTCTGACCATCAGTGTCTCCTCACTCTGACCATCAGTGTCTCCTCACTCTGTGTGTCTGTGAATTTTGACCTCATTGTAAATATTCTGTCACCTATTCATGTGAATAGTTATTTAAAACATTTCCTTGTGGACCATGCCGCTGATCAGCTGAATTCGACACACTGTCAGTGACTTTGTGATGGTTTTCTTCTTCGGGGCTTCGAAATTCTCCATCCTTTATGGACCCCAGTGACAGCCCATCCTGTCACACCCATGCCATAAATGCACTGCATTGAAATACGTAACTATTTAGATCTGAATATACATAAAGAAAAAAAAATGATCTATCTTACCTCCTCACAGTTACTCTGATATTCCGCCTGAACATCTGCTGTCAGGTTGTTACGCACTTTTGTGACTTTGTCTATAAGTTCACTGTGAATATATGTCATTTATAATACAAGGTTAAATCAGTTGCATGCAATGATGTCATGGTGATATCTTGCACTTCCCACAAGTATATGAAAATCTACCTACAACTAATAAATTATAAAACAATATTCAACAAAGGCAATAAATCTTGCAGCTATCTTTTAGTTTAGAGCCATCCAATGTTTTTTATACACATGTAATGAGAAGTGAAAAGCTGGAACAAATCGAATAATAAGCAGACAAAATTTATGAAAATAGAGACAAAAGAAAAATTAGAAAAACATAAACCACAAAGAGAAAAAAACCAGTTTAATAACTTCATGTCAACAATAATAATCAAATTGTGGCCTATTTTTTACAGGACGTAGTCATCAACCACAGTAAATGAGTTATTGATTTTCTCGGCAACACTTATACATTCAGTAGTTTGCCATTGCTTTCTGAACGGTGATGTCTATTTTTACCATTCGTAAAAATCTAAGGGAACTAATTTGTTTTCAAACCTGCCTGCACCTGAGTTTGAACCAGGTACTCTTGAGTTGTGATCGAGCTCACTACTGCTTAAGCTACAGACGATCACGTCATCAATAAAGGTTAACAATAAATCTAATTTACAGTACATAGGAAAGGAAGTTTGTATGCCTATAATTGTCTATGCCAGAGAAGCCCTGACACATGAGAGATGTAAATATAAAATATACACTAGCCCCCTTTTAAACCTCTAGTAAAAGTTGAATTTATACAAATTTATCTAACCAAGACTCTAGTAAACTATAACCTATGGTGAACATACCTGATTTCAGTCAACAATCTCCTGGCATCCAAAAGTGTCTCTCTCTTAATGCGACCAAATGGCATAAAGCTTTCATCCAATCCAAATTTGTGAGTTGATGCTGTCAGCATATTCACATTGCTCTGTAAAAACAACTCTTTTGTTAGAAATTGCCTGAAACACACACTTAATGGGGAAAAAGTGAGCTTAAGAACTATAAAGTGCAGACTGAGACAAGCCCATATTGTGGGCCAGGAAAGTTGATTACATGTCCTTGAAAACCATAACCATTAGATGTGTAGAAGTGTAAGATCCTGACTTGAATGATTCAATAGAAACAAGCAATGTTGATAGTTCAAAACAAATGTGATGCAGTAAATTTTATTACAATGTAATAAGCAATGAGGAGGCCTAAAAATTGGCACATGGGGTAAAAAATTTACCCAAATCCTATACAGGTATAACAAATGATGAGGTAAACAAGTATGTCACAATAAAATACATCATCCATCCTATCAGAAGATGCATGGTATCAATTCAATAGAAAAATTGCTTTATATTTGACTTTTAAATAACCAGTCTAATCAGACTGCAAGAATTCCAAGTCAAATGTGGTGTATCCTAGACAAGAGCACTATAGTGGTAGCCAAAGAAGAATAGTAAACTAACAAAGAACTGGTGTAGGTAGTCGCCACACGCTGAGGGACATACTGAGAAGGAGATCGGAGCACTTATGGACTAATTGGCTTTGATGTGCAGTGATGATGATCCAATGACTAAACTATACTATATATATCTATCTATTCTCTAATCCTGTTTGCCTTTCAGCGTTAGGGTCGAAAAGGAGACATCTGGAGCAAGCCTCTCTATGCACCTTGTCTTTCTTTCTCTTCTCCAGTCCTGATTTGTCTCACAGCTTCAGGGTAAGAAGAGTTTTCTAGCACTGGCTTTTGTGTGTGCTTCATAAATAGTGTCTTTCGCCTCTGTTATCTCTGAGGTCCCCTTTGTCGTTTGCGTGGCCAGCCTTTTGCTTTGTATCCACAGTATCTGAACAACATTGCTCTCTGTGGTATGCATGTTGGTAATCTGCTTATGTGGCCGAATCTAAACTTAACTAATTTACTAATATACAAGTTTTTTGTTTAATGTATATAAAAGTGAACACAAAAGCAATTAATATGAACAGCTACAGTGTTGTGATCATGTTCTAAACATGAAAAACTATATATTTGTACTAGTTTATGAAACTTGCCAGTTCTGAAATAAGATCAAAGACAGGCTCAGGCAGTTTGGTTGGCAATTTTGATTCCAAGATGAATTCCACTTTCAGTTGTTTGTGCTGCTTCTCGGGTTTGGGCATAAGTCGGTACTTCTTCGGATGATTTTGGAATCTGGTAAATAGAAAATAAGTCCCTCTTTGTCGTCTGTTAAGATATTAGATGATATACACTGTTAGAAATGAAAATGAGGAGTTGGGTGGAGAGGGAATGTTAGTATCTTACGGAAAAGTCTGTTGTTCTCTATGATCCAACAACAATATTCAGAAAATATATGGACAGGGGCATTAACAGCCGGTTCTGCCATGAATGCTGCCTAAAATGGAGGCAGCCAATTCTGTATGTTTTAAACACTGCATTTTTTTAAAACCAGGTTTACTTCTGTTTGATCCCTACTTGTTTAGCCAGACTTCAATAATGCAGCTTGTTATTGGTCTGGTCTTGTTCACTGTCCCCGACTTGTCACCTCCCTCATCATGTTTTTTAGGTTTCATTATATGTTTGATAATTTTGTGTATTGTGTAAAAATACCATAATAGAAGTAGAAATTACTACTAGTTGCTGACTACAACTTGTTCAGGATCCTGCAAAAAACCCAAAAACTAGAGTAACAAAAAGGTTCCTGCACCTACAAAACATATCATAAACCATGACTAGGGATAGGTGTGCATGATGCTAATTACCTGATCATGTACAAAAAATTGATGCTGTTACCACCATTGTAAAAGCCTTTCAATGCAAGAAAGCTGGTTTTTAGAAAAGAGCACAAATAAAGTGATGGCATTATTGTAATAACTGAAGGAAAAAAATAGGGGAAAACTCAAAATAAGTCACTGACGCTTGAAACTATATATAAGAATTCATGTCTAAATCAAAAGTAAAGTGCTTACTTGCTAATCTGGCTCCAGTCATTACCAGTCTTGGATCTGAAGATTTTACAGAATTCCTTGGCTGCCTCTGCAAGAGACTGAAATGGAGTGTGCTGGTACTGGCCTCTGTCTCCAATTCTGCCCCAGCGTGTGAACAATATATACAGATTTTTGCCTGTGTGGCGGACAATCTGTTCAGAAGTAGAATAGACATATCTAAAGTCTGATTTCATTTTCATAAAGAGATATCAGAATAACACATTTTTATCGCCCAGTGATTACCGGGCACAAATTTGGGGTGTAAAGAATAGAACCACTGTTACCTGCCAAGCATGTCGTAAGAGCGACTAAGGAGGTTTGGCTGAAATCGGATGCACATGTCCTAAATGTGTAGAAGTCTATGCGTTTAGGGGCCTACCAAACCAATGTGCAACGTATACACGTTCTTGGCAAATATCAAACATATCACAAAGAATGATTAAAATTGGTCGTAAAGAACGAACACAAAGAAGAAGAAGAAGAAGACACATTTTTATATGGAAAGGTCAGAACAGCAAATTTTCAAACAACTCTTCATATTCAATTTACAAATTTCTTTCACTACTCTGAGCTATTAATACAAGTTAACCAAACTCAATCATGCACAGTAAAGAATAGCCATTCTGATTGATTGGACCATCATCATTGCACTTCGGTGAGTAGCCACGTATGGTCTGATCTCTTTCTTACACAGGAAGGTCTTCTCAGCTGCTGTGCACGAACTCTGTAGCACCAATGAAAAATTCAACATCACTGAAAACTACATTTAGGATTCCTTCCATCTCTAAAGAGCTAGTATACTGCCGCTAAAATCTACTTGTGTAAGAAATATTGGAGCACATGTGGATATTCATTAGTGTATCGACTACGGTCTTATCAATTAATAAATCAGTTTTACTGCATACTACCTACTACTGAATTACAAATTGTAACAAAAAGAAAGCCTAGTTTCCTTGCAAAATCCGTGATTTATTTGTTTGTTTGTTTTAACTTACAAAAAACCAGAAACACACCCACCTGTAGTTTGTAGAAATTATACATGCCCCATGCATTACAAGACACATCCACCTTACTTAGGCTCACATCATAAGGAATGTTTGTGCTAGCGTGGCTAGCTACTTCTCTGCAATATGTAAACACAGCATTAATTAGTATGCAGCTATCCCCCCACTTGTTATTTTTGGTTTTAAAAAAACTGTAGTTACTGCCTGTATTACCGCTTTTTAGGGCAGTGTAGGACAGGTGGGAAGAGAGCCTGAGGAATTTAATGGTCGCATGGCTAGTGAAGTCGCCGAAGCTGTTCAGGTTAGGATTTTTCATTTATGCCCACAACAGAAAAATCCTTGGCCTTACTGTGAATTGAACACGGGTCTTATGCATGGAAGCTGTGCTCTAATCCATTCGGCCAGATGCTATTCTATTTTTGGTAACTGAACAGAAATACACTGTAGCTTGATGGAAACCTAAGAAGTATAACTTGGTACTGTGGTGAGCTTTGTTATTCAAAACTTTCGTGTATTATCACGATAAAGGTCCTATGCTCAATAGATTACTGTAGTATTATCTTCTTTCTCCCACTTGTTGGTGTGTACACAAGTTGTTTTTCTTGTCGTCAAATCACACATTAACATGTCATATAACTTCTGCATGGAATATTTGCAATAAAGGAAGAAAAATTGAATATCTGCAACAGAGGGTGAGAGATGGAATATTATTTTCAACAGAGTGTGAGAGATGGAATATTTTCAGCAGAGGGTGAGAGATGGAATATTTTCAGCAAGGGAGAGATGGGAATTTCACAGAGTGTAATAATATTTAGGAGATTTCGCTGAATATTTGCTATAGTGAGATTTAGGTGGAATAATTGCAACAGAGAGGGGGTACAATCAGTAGTTGCAGCAGATGGTTTTAGATGAAATACTTGCAGCAAAGGGAGTACACAAAAATATTTGGACCTGAACCAAATCTGGCACAAGAATGAATTATGAAGAGTATAGATTTGTTCACAGAAAATATAGTATCAAGTAGGGACACTAAACATATTACCAGCATCAAGAGAAAAGAACAAGTTGTAATCTTCAGACTCCACACAGGTCATAATAGGCATGGTACCATCTTTTCTACAAGCTAAAGCTAGGGACTTCTGATGAGTCTGTGACACTGGTAAAATTGGTTTCGACTTTCTGTTGCATTTTCTTGTGTGTTTTTTTGTGTTGACTTTCTGTTCTTCTAAAAATTGTTGTAGTTCGGCAGCTATAAATTCAGATGTAGTAATGGCACCTAATGTTGCACAAAGATTGATTTTTTGTATGATGACTTGCTTTCCTTATCATCAGTGTCCCTTGCAATTCAGGAGAGCGTTACTCCGACTTCAGAGGTACTAGTAATTTAGATCCCCAAGTAAAGGATCAGGTTTTCCTGTAGTCCAACCCATGTACGCTGCAAATAACTTGTGGCCCAAGTTGGCCTCAAACCCTGGAATTTTCCCAGCACGTTGTCACTAGCATAGCATGTTATCAACTTCACTATCAGTGACCCTATCCAGCATACGAGAAGCAGTGTTCCCGATCAGCACTATTGCAGAACACGCTCCTTCATGTCAACAACCAGAGACTTAGTGTTTTAACATATTTATCCAATGTCTGACAGTGAATAAACAATAAGAAGTTGCATACTCATGATTCAGAGTCAATAACAGCAGTCACTTGAAGTCAGCGTGGCAGATCGAGTCAGTGCTGATTATTTTATTAAAACAAACACTAGAAACAACAAGACTGCAACCAATGATGTCTCAATCAATACCCTTTTCTTGTCAGCAGATTTTTGTAAGCAAGTACCGACAACAGATCTGGCTATACAATACTCCAGCTGTGTCTTCGTGGTAGAGAGCAAAGGTATACTAATCAACTTCTTATGGGTAAGGTGAGAAAATGGACGTTAGGATGTCTGCTGCAGCAAAAGACAGAGCACGAATTGGAATGCCCAATGTGCCATGACATCGATCACATAACATAACATAAATCCTGCTGTAGTTCTGAAACAGTAATACACAACTTCTAAATGGGATAAGTCTCAAATCATATATAGAAAATGTTCAAACTGCAGCTGCTTCATACTGGACCTTCAATATATACTCTCTTAAACTTCAGATCAGTACTTTCCATTGAGAGTTGCAATATTATAGTGGTTATTGCACTTGCTTTGTAGGCACATGGTCTGGGATTCAAGTTCAGTGGGATTGGAATATTTTTTTAAAACTCTTAAGTCAACCCAGCCTTAATTGGGTACCACAGAAACACTAGCAAGCAATGGCAGCCAGCGTGATGTTGACCACATCACCCATCATGTGCCGTTGGTCAAAGAAAAGTATGGCCTTACACTATATTACCCAACTACCTCCGGAAAGAATTTACACTGCATTCCCCAATACCACTCATGGTAAGAAAATGAAGTTACATGTACTTTACTTTTTCAATCACCATTCTCACAGATTGGACAAGCTCATAAGTGATCAATCTTCAAATGAAGCAGCCATCTCAGTGTTCCCACCTCACTGTGCCCACAAGAAGTTGGCTACCACATTTCTCTTATATTTACACAATCCCTAAATTAGTAATGATAAACAAACCAACTCCTTTATCTTACCCTGTATTCTTGATTTCACAGTTATCATCCACTTTAGGGAGATCTTCTTTATCCCCCTTAGCACCAGCTATAGAGTCCAGTTTATTCAACATCTCCTCTGCATCTACTCTGATGTCTGGTTTTGCTTTACCAGGCACAACTTCCTCCACAGTGAAGGCCTGAGGATTCTGTTGATGTAAAATGTTGATTGACAGAACTTCCTATTCAAATCATCACTTTTATATTAATATAACAACTGATGACATATTCAAACACTCAATCTGATGAGCTAGCTCTAAGACTTTTTAAGGGGCCTCTGTGTCGTAGAGGATAGGTGATTGTCTCTCATTACAATGGTACTTGGTTTGCTCCCTTGTGGAGTGATCTGGATATTTTTCCAGAGATCCCTGATCTCAGTGTAGGTGAGATCAAGTTCCTAGTCCTATCGGAGACAAACTATAAAATGTAGATCCTGTGTTCAAGCTTAGCGCATAAAAGAACCTTTGATAGTTCAAAATCGAGAATAGCAGGCTGGAAAGCCGCTTCCCTGGCAAAATTCATTAGACAGATTCAAAATAAAATTCCTACAAAATATTTTCATCATCATCTAAATTACATCGGGACCCTCGCGTGCTACAGATTAGTTCACTGTCTCTGATATCTTCCTGTGTAAAAAAAAAAGACATCAGAGCACACATGAGTTACTCATCGAAGTGCAGTGATAATGGCCTTATCAATCAATCAATCAATCACTCAAGCTCTAAGATTTACTAAATTAATCATATATTTCAAAACCAAACAAAAATCATTTACTTTACCACAGTAAAAGGATGAGATGTTTATTTGTAACGAGCTACAACAAGCCAAGCACAACTTTTCAACATTTATTCTACTATGCCAGCTTTACTAGATTGATCAGTTTCAGTTTGGAATATCTTCATTGCACTTCAGACATGTCCATAAGTGCTCTGATCTCCTTCGCAATATTTTCAACAGCTTCCATCGACTAACCATATCAGTTCATTGTTGATTGATGAGCCTACTCATATACCTGTTGTGCTGTTCTTTTCTGGCCACTCAAATCCTCAATCCCAGCTCTTGCAATCTAGCAGTTGATGTGAATTGGTTTAAATGAAGATCCTCTTTGCAGCCACACTCTATGAAGGCGTTCAGAATGTCAGCTCTATGCATTGGCTGAGCCCCTGATATGGTGGAAGAACCAGCCAGCCTATCTGCTCTTTCATTGCCAATGATACCCATGTGCCCCGGAACAAAGATAAGTACAATTCTGCAAATTGTTGACGCTTGTAGAACAAATGCAGTGGTTTGGACATTTAATGAGAATGGGATACAACCAACCACCTCTAACAGCATACAATAAAAATAGATCAGGTACTAGAGCAAAGGCAAGATCAAGAAAAAGATGGATAAACAATAACAAGACCACACTACATAAACACGGATATAACACAACAAGGGCAACTCATTTGGCCCTATAATGCAAAGTAAAGCTCCCACCCTGCGCTTTAACGGCAAGAGTGGACAACCAATTCCATCTTCCACATAGGGATAGACAATAGACACAAAAGTACTATGACACTCAATGTTTAAAAATTCATTCAACTGTGCCAGCTTTAACAGATTTACTAGATTAATCGTTATTTTAAAGCCTAACAAAAATAATTTTGCTTGCCCTAGTGAATGGGAGTTACAACAATCAATGTTTAGGCATCATTCAACTGTGCCAGCCACTTGTGTGTTGCCGGAGCCCGCAAGGGGAACAAAGAATAGTAACACTGTGACCTACAAGGCATGTCGTAGGAGACGACAGAGGTCTGGGAAGACGACGACGTAGGGAAGCTACCCTAGTAAAAAAAAGTCACAGAAATCGAATGTGCAGGCGTCCTTGTAGTCACTGTTACAGCATACAATCGCTCTTTGGCTCGGATCCCATATAAATCACAATGAGTGGTCGATATGGAGCGTTCAAAGGAGAAGAACTGTGCCCGCTTTAAAAGATTTACTACATTAGTTATTTTAAAACCAAAAAAAAAGGAATTTTGCTTACCCTGGTGAAAGGCTGAGATGCTTTATTGTAAGGAGGCAGAATGAGCAACTTATTAAGAACTTTAACAATGTTCTCAGCATCTGTCTTTTGTGCCAGATCTATTGCAGTTTCTCCTGCATTATTCTTGGCTTCCAGAGGAGCTTCTGCCTTACCAAGCAAGTATACAATTTCTGCATTATCAAATGTAGCATTGGAAAGGGAGCAAACTGCATGATGGACAGCAGTCCAACCATTTTTATCGACCACAGATAGGTCAACAGTACTTGTCTTCGGTATGCTGATGAATTCTCCTGTTGTGTGAAACAAAACTATATATACAAAACTACTTATGAAAGTCAATATATTATTTTTTAATACTAAAATGCTGTAACTTCAAACTCAGATATAAACCTAAGGTTCGTTTAGTTAATTCATCATCATCTCAAGTAGTTTGTCCTTCCGGAACTTGACTCATGTACAGCAGTCCTTAAAACTCTCCGTTTTGTCAAGTTGACCTGCGTCAACAGCAGTCATTCTCAGATCGCCAATGAGATCTTAAACCCATCATCTTCTAGATCTTCTCTCATTCTTCTTCCGGCATCATCTCTAAAATTATCTTCTCTAGGTACTCATGTCGTTAATGTTCAAATATTTAATTTTCCTTCATGTTATGCTCTTTAATAGCCAACTCTCTCTAATATCAAGCTGTTGCAGAACAGAGGCATTTGTTCTTTTCTCTGTCCATGATATTCTAAGTACTCTTCTGTAGCACTTGCATTCAAAGGCATTAAATGATCGCCGCTCTGTCAATGGTCCATGTCTCACAACCATGTGTTGCCATGGGAACTTAGTTAGTTACTAAAATAAATTATTCTCACATTTTGTAAATTACTGAGAATATCAGAGAATTGCCACTGTAATTGGTTTTATAAGATTTCGAAAACAGTTATAGTGTGTATATCATTGGTATTTAATCAGTTTCCTTGTTGAATGGCATCCTGGATTTCTGAATGTGAACTTTGATATTGTTGCAACTCTGAAGAAATTGACAGAGCTTTCATGTTTTTTAAGAGTTTCACCGTGTTTTTGGCAATCATCTGACATTATGCAGGCGATTCCATTATAAAGGTGAAGTGGAAACTGTATTGTATGGAGTTTGAATGGCATATTCAAGTCAGCTGGTGAAACAGTCATTTTTAGTAGAACTAGTCCAGTGTTGTTCTTCTTCTTCGAATGATCCACATCGACCACTTGTTAACAACTCTGTGTGATTTTTATGTGATCTGAGCCTTAGAGAAATTGTGCGTTGTACCAGTTATGCGTCTACAAGTAGGCCTGAACATCCAATTTCTATGATGCTTTTATTTACTAGGTACCTACATCAGTCGATCTTACGACATGTCTTGTAGGTCGAGTGGTACTATTCTTTGCTTTCCTTATGTGTACTGCACCAACTGCAGTCCAGTGTTTAAAAAATCTCTTAGTTCCCATGTTGCAGGTTTAGATTTCTTAGCAATGTCACAGGTGTGTCTCATCCAAATTTAGTTCATATGGAGACATACCAAAGTCAGCATACCAAAGTCAGCACACCAAAGTCTGCATACCGGTCTGCATATCGGAAGTCTGCATCCTTGCATTGGTGATTGAATCCAGCTCAGTTACTGCTGTACTTTACAGGACTCCCATTATTGATTGTAATCAACTATTAACAGTACCAGATAAGTACAAGAGAAATCAAAGTATTGAAAACATAGAAATTCACTCACTTTCTTTGTTCATCTGGGAGACATGTCTTACAAGAGAAAGTTTCAATGCATTTTCAGGGATAGCAGGTTCCTGCTCTGCTTCTTCATCCAAAGTTGCAAAAGTCGTGATACCTTCCTCTACAATATCAGTGTCATGGTCACTGCCTTCACTTCCCTTGTTCTCATCATCATCAACTTCTATCTCATCCACAACTGGTTCTTCCTCTTCATCTTTAAAAAATAATAAAATATGAACGATGATTTGCATGCAATTACTAAAGTAAAGACGAGCTTCAAGAAAAGGTATTTTATTACATTCATCTTTCTTTCAGTTATCTGCAGTAGTGGTGCATCTACACAACACTGTCCTGCAGCATTGTCCAACAAGCAAAAAAGTTAAAAAAACCTTACTATACCTCATGGTACATTGGGTAATAAATATGGTGTTAGGTTCGTATTTTTTATTGACTGTCGGCACATGATGGGTGATGTGGTCAACATCATGACAGCCGATTTACCTCACAGTGCTTTTCCTGGTACCCAATTAAGGCTGGGCCGACCTGAGAGTTGTTATGGCCGTAAAAATATTCCACGCCCTAATCTGGATATGAACCCGGACCACTAGCCTAAGAAGAAAGTTCACTAACAACAACAACAGGCAAGAGTTGGAAATAAAATCTATTAAGAAGCTATATGATAAACTCTTACTTTCATCACCCAAGTCAACAGAGTCCTCATTTTCCTCAGTGTGTTTTGAGAGAGATATTGCTTCATCCTCCTCAACCTCCTCTGCTACCTCCTCATCCAGTAAATCATCAGGGTTTTTGTCTTTGGGAACTTCAAAATTAATGGCCAACACCTGTCAAATATTACAGACCTTAATAAATATTTCTATGCATATCAAGCAGGCAAGAAATAAAACAAATATAGTAATGTTGCCCCTCGTTTGTTTGATACTTTGCCTGAATGAAAATCAATTACTTCCCTATACAATTTCAACTTATTTTAAAATATCTAGCAGTCACAGCAATTTTTAGCAACGCAATAATTTTAAGTAATCATTTCCAAATTCAGAAATGAGTTCCTCCAATGTCAGCAACAGTCTTCCGACTTGGGCATAAGCAGTTTTGGATAATGACAAAAGCTTTGAAGTAAGTTACAGAGCTGTTTTTTTTTTGACGAAACAAAATCAATTGTATTATCAGGTTGGCTTTTTAAAGTTAACTCTTAGTGGACCAGGCAAAAGTCACGTTTACAAGCGTTTCACGTTTAACAAGCGCTTCACGTTTTTACAAGCGCTTCGTTTGATAACCAAACGCCACTTAGCGTTGGAATGTAAAACTCGCCCACTTCAAACGCCACTTAGCGTGGCGCTTGGTCCACTAACAGTTAAGGAAACGAAAAAAGAAACGGGAGGAAAATATTATCATGCAAAGTAAAAAAAATGTATAATTTCACAGTATCATTGGAAGTTTAAACTCTTTACTTGTTGATTGAAATGAACTATCTGAATGTCTCATTTATAAAATAGTATAGCAGAGACACAATTAAATAAGCTAATGTTTGAATGACCATCATCACTGCACTTCGGTGAGTGACCATGTGTGCTCTGATCTACTTCTACACAGGAGGATCTCAGCAGAAGTGCACAAACCCTCACAGCGGTCCCGGGTAACATAGAACACAGCAAAATTATTTTGTGGGAAGTTTACTTTTCAATCTTTCTAATAAATGTTGCACAGGCAGCGGTTTTCCATCCTGCTCTTATCGATTTTGAATTGCCAAGGGTTCTTTTACCTGCCCAACTTGAACATGGGACCTATGTTTTATCATCCATCTTCGATAGGGCTAGGAACTCAATCTCACCTACACTGAGATCAGGGATCTCTGGAAAAATATCCTGATGAGGGAACGAACCGAGTACCTTTGTAATGACAGGCGAGCATCGAACCTCTACGCCACAGAGAGATCGAGCTAATATTGTATACAGACAGTTCATCCTAATTAAGATAAACTAATAAATGTGACCAATCACTTATAGTGTTTATCTCATAGTGATCTTATTGTAATGATAGCAAGAAGGCTGGTGTACCTGTCTGGATTGTTCCTTAGACAGCTGTGGCTTGAGATCTGTGGCATCGCTGGGTTCATCAGTTGCCACATCATAGTTGTAGTTGAGCAGAAGCTTCACCATCTTAACATCATTCTGAGAGAAGATAAAGTAATCATCCAGCTTTAGTAGCTAAGCTACAACTTTGAGTATTATATCATGATCAAGAAATTTCATGGAAATGATATATACTTTAAGGAAAAGGCATAAAGATGCAAGTTATTTGTGATAAAAATAAGAGAATCATATTAAACTAAAATTGATATCATCATCAGATGCCTTGCTGGTAGCGTAGGCGATCATGGATCTCCACAAATCTCTGTCGTTGGTGTTTGCTATCAACTCAGATGTTGACGCTCTACCGTGCCATGAAGTCAGGGTATCCAAAATTTTCTGTCTTCCTCTGTCTTGTCTACCCTCGATTTTACCGGGTTTTCACAATGTGACAAATGATATAGACTGTTAAAAGTATAGGAGGGTGAAAGTTTTACTGCAACAGGGAGGCTGTTGTGGCAGCATAAGTAGGAAGAGAAAAGACAGTAAGAATTTGGTTAGAATATACAATTAAAGAGGAAAGAATGTTGGAGACATAAAGATATGCGTACATAGACTGGAAACTACTATCTATACACACAGAGAATGGCAACTACTATCTATACACACAGAGAATGGCAACTATTATCTATACACACAGAGAATGGCAACTATTATCTATACACACAGAGAATGGCAACTACTATCTATACACACAGAGAATGGCAACTATTATCTATACACACAGAAAATGGCAACTATTATCTATACACACAGAGAATGGCAACTATTATCTATACACACAGAGAATGGCAACTGTTATCTATACACACAGAGAATGGCAACTGTTATCTATACACACAGAGAATGGCAACTACTATCTGTACACACAGAGAACGGCAACTATTATCTGTACACACAGAGAATGGCAACTACTATCTGTACACACAGAGAATGGCAACTACTATCTATACACACAGAGAATGGCAACTATTATCTATACACACAGAGAATGGCAACTATTATCTATACACACAGAGAATGGCAACTATTATCTATACACACAGAGAATGGCAAATATCTATACACACAAAGGCAACTATTATCTATACACACAGAGAATGGCAACTGTTATCTATACACACAGAGAATGGCAACTACTATCTATACACACAGAGAATGGCAACTATTATCTATACACACAGAGAATGGCAACTATTATCTATACACACAGAGAATGGCAACTATTATCTATACACACAGAGAATGGCAACTATTATCTATACACACAAAGGCAACTATTATCTATACATACAGAGAATGGCAACTGTTATCTATACACACAGAGAATGGCAACTACTATCTATACACACAGAGAATGGCAACTACTATCTATACACACAGAGAATGGCAACTATTATCTATACACACAGAGAATGGCAAATATTATCTATACACACAAAGGCAACTATTATCTATACACACAGAGAATGGCAACTGTTATCTATACACACAGAGAATAGCAACTATTATCTATACACACAGAGAATGGCAAATATTATCTATACACACAGAGAATGGCAACTATTATCTAGAGAGTGCAGAGAGAAAAGCAAATTCCACTAGAACAATAGAATAGTTCATTTCATGGACTGATAGATTTCTAAACAACATGAATTTGATGTAATGGTTAAAGTTAGTTTGACTAAAGTCAATCCTACAATGCTTTGAATATTATATGACAGCAACAGATGTAGGACACTCATTACTAATAAGGTTGTAAGTGCTTAGGGCTAAAAAGCAAGTCCTAACTAAACCTGGTACCAATTTAGCAAACTATTTTACACATTTCCTGATCATTGTGAAAACTTTAGAACTGATTTTCAATAAAACAAGGCAATGAATTAAACTTAATGCACAGTAGAAAAGAATTATGAATGTAAATGTTGGGTAATAAAAGACAACAGGAACAGTTACCATTCTGACTGCATGCATCATTGCTGTGAGTCCATTGCTATCTGCAAAGTTAGGGTTTGCCCCTTTCTGCAGCAAATATTTTGCTAAGCCGAGATCATAGTTTCTGATGGCAAATATTAGAGGGCTGGTGCTCTCCTTGCAATGTGTAGTAAAGTAGTCTGGCTGTTCACAAGACACTGATGCTCCCAACAGAAGGGGATCTGGCAGGGGATGGTCATACAGTGTATCCAAAGACACATGACCAAAGTCAATCAATGTATCCAACCAATCTCTGAAGAATCAAATTGATATAGATCAGCGTAATGTATGATGTCACAACAACTAGCGCTAAACATTTACATGGGAAAGATAATGAGAATTAATCAAGCAAACGACAGATCCCACTTCGAGAGGTGGAATCATACACATATTTGGGGAGCAATGTAGACAAAGAGGGTGGAACAGATAGAGATGTCAAAATAAGAATACAGAAGGCAGGAAGAGCTTTCATCGCACTGGGAAACCTATGTGGATGTCTAAAGAAATAAAATCTATTTTAAAAAATTAGGATATTAATCTTAAGCATTTCTGCTATATGTGTCAGAAACATGGAGAACCACTAAAATAATAATGCATAAATTGCAAATATTCATCATCTGGTGTCTGCATAGAATAGATTGACTGAGATGGTATGATAGGGTCACAAATGAGGTCACAAGAAGGGTCCTATCCTGGAACCAACAGGGACACCCACAGGGACATCGAAAGAAAAGTAGACTTAGAAATAGAGAAGAGATTTGGAGGCAGAGATCAACAATATAAAGAAGAGCTGGAGAGAACTGCAGGAGATAGCTACAGATAGGAAGACTTGGCAAAACTTGGTTGAGAGTATATGCCCAAATCAAGGTTAAAAAGGCATGAAAGAGAGATTCAGTATGACAACAAGCAGCATGACAATGGAGGTACTGGCCGTGACCAATGCACTACTCTGGCTAGAGTCACAAAACTACACTCATGCGTGCATTTTGAGTGACTCATTGAGTATGATCCGAAAGGTGGAGGCCGGTTCGGTGCGCAGGCAATGGACTGAATCACTGCAGGTGTCAACAATTTGCAGAATTACACTTGTCTTTGTTCGGGGCACATGGGTGTCGTTGGCAATGAGAGAGCAGACAGGCTGGCTGGCTCTGCCGCTATATCAGACGGCCAGCCAATGGACAGAGCTGACATCGTGAATGCCCTCATGAGCGTGGCCGCAGAGAAGACCTTCATCTAAACCAATCCACGTCAACTACTAGATTGCGAGAACTGGGTTTGAAGATTGGTGTGGCAAGAGAAGAACGGTACAACAGGTATACAAGTAGGCTCATCAATCAAAATAGAACTGGTACGGTCAGTCGCTGGACGCTGATGGAGATATTGCGAAGGAGATCGGAGCACCTATGGACATGTCCGGAGTGCAATGAAGATATTCCAAACTGAAACTGAGAGATAATGTATGATACATGCCTGGCAACAGCTGATTTTCAATGAATGATAATACACTTTAAAAAAAACTATTTCAGTGTATCGTATAGGCAAAAAATAATAAATGAAAACCATAATACAAACAGTGAATGCAAGAGGGAGACAATGTTATAAAACAGAGGTAAATATCAAGATATGAAAAATAGTAGTATGGCAAAATATGCCATTATAACAAGAAACAGAAATGATGAAGATATATTACAGCAATCATTCAATGTGGAGATAGTACTTGAGCTGATAGTTCATAAAAATAGTTTTATCAGTGTTTTGATGTTTGTACATTACTATTTTTAACCGTTTTTTAAGGATAATAAAATCATAAAAACTGAAAATTGCAATACACTCTTAAACTAAGATTGTCTTTTTAGCGGGTAAAAATATTACAATTTCATTACTGTAATTAGAAGTTTCATGGATGGACAGATCCCTCCCTTATATGCAATAATTTCCAGTCATCTACTTATATCTTATACTATGTGTGTATGTGGGGTTTTTTCTGTTAAAGTATGCTAACTGGATATATTCTGTAGCATGGATACACACACTGAAACAGACATGGAATTGTTTTCAACCAAATCAGTGGTGAGCATGCAGGGATATTTAACTGTGCTTCATGCTTTCAACAATGTGGGCTTATAAGTCAGATTTTAACATGATTATCTGTTATTTGCTCAAACATGTTTTACTTCACATTTAAGTTGATGAGATTTTATTGTGTTTTGTACTTACACAGAGACAAGTCTGGTATTTTGGACACAGGGAGACATGACTGGTGAAACCAATAATAAAAGGAGGAATTGTGAGTATGTGGACGAGTTTGAACAGTGAGGTGATTGGGAAGGACACATTGAGACATGGAACAGTTTGGCAGAGGACACCACCTTGACAAAGGACAGAAAGTATTGGAGATCTATTACAGCAGGCTTTGATGTGCAGATGCAGCTAATCAATCAATCATTGTTAATTGTGCATATACTTACTTGACCTCTTCCACTTTGAACTTGTCTGCCACCCAATTATAATCCCACATGAAGGCAGCCATGATATCCCGATTTCTGGTATCTTTTACTTTTGAATCAAACTTGAGGTCATTTTCTGTGGGGAAAAAAATTGACATTAAATACCTATGCAATGTTTTTTTATTACATATACTTCTGTATCCATTACACTGATGCCATAAAACATTAACACTTGAAACATTATATCGTTTATTGGTCAATAGAACCAAAGTCACTCAACACAGGGTAGACACATGGGTATTCAGTATATTTTAGCAGATGGTGAAGAATTGCTGATGGTTCCTATAGCTCCTTTGATATATGTATTATCCATTCTCGTAGGGGTCCCTGTCCACTTGTGCCACATTTGATCGTAATTTCATTCATTGAAGGTCATGTCATGAAATAATTTAGCAGTTGTATGACTTAAGTATGTACCGCCTATTACATCAGAAGTCTCCATGATAAGCACTATTGAAACAGCTTATCAGTCCTTTTGTTACTGCAAACTTCAGAGTGATCAGATCAGTAAATCCATCAAGACCTGGAAGTGTCATGCAGCTATCTTTATTTCCTTGGATACGCACCAGCATAAGTTGTCTTGCACAGTAACAACAAAATCTCTTCAAGTTCTAATCCCATGACCATTCCTCCCATTGTTCCCCAACTCTGACCCACACTGCACACCTTTGCATTTGCTGCCATCAAGTAGGCTAGCTTTGATCTGCTTTTCTTTTGTCTTCCCCTGGATTCCACTGTGTGACAGTTTTGTGAAGTTCCCTGATTCACTTTTAAGTATGTACCCTATCCAGCTACAGTTAATGTCTTTTATCATTGTGTGTATTTTCTTCTGGCTTGAGCATCATTTGCTTACTGATTTTGTTTGGTCAAAATATTCTGAGAATTATTTTTCAGGAAACTTGTATGAAATGATGACAATCTAGATATTTCATATTTTCTGTTGTTCTCCAGCATTCAGATTCATACAACAATGGTATTGATAATATGCAGCTCTCTTGTATCCTAAATTTGCTTTCTGTGTTTTTCTGGTTGGAGACAGCTATTGATTAATTGCAACTCTTATTGTAGCTAACTATGCTGGACCTTCTGAATAAACTTCCATAAACATAACAGAAATAATAATAATCAAATATGAGAAAATTATCATGTAAAGATTTGTAAGAGAATTAACTAACTAACCTATGAGAAACTTGGCTAGAGCAACAGACTGATGCTTGAGAGCAGCATACATTAGTGGAGTGAAGCCATGTTTATCCTTGTCACCAATGGGTACTCTCTTCTCTAGTAGTGCTCCAGCAACCTGATTGAGAAATGCAGTTATTTTTTTAGTCTTGTTCATTTTCTGGTCATTCAAGCTTTAAAAGAAATATTAAATGGTAGCTATAACAGAAGCAAGATCAGTTTCAGCAATTTTCAAATACTTTAGTTGTGTCTAGCTAGGAGTGTAGTCTCCGCTCTCTTTCTTCAGACATGCAGAAACTAAACAATTAACATAATAGCTACCTTGATCTGAAGATCAGGATCATGACGGCTAGTTTTGAGCGCCAACACATGAAAGAGATTCTGTCCCTCCTTATTTTTAGCATGGAGTCTGCTCACATCAGGAATTCTTCTTAGCAGACGGAGAGCAAGATAGAACTTACTCAAGTTCAAGGCAGACTGTGGATGGATAACATAAAAGAATGACACATGGGATGTGCAACCAAACTAAGCATCTCAAGGCTGATAAGACCTTACAATCATTTGAATGTTTGGTGAGCAAAATACATTTCAGCAGTGGTGTCAAATGATTTGAACTGTAGTGTAGTTAGGTGTATAGAGCATCGGTATCAAGTGGTTAGAGTAGTAGTGTAGTGTCTTCTTCTTCTTTGAGTTCGGTTTTGTATGCCCTTCTCAACCATGATATAGGTTGCCTCTATGAAGCTGCATGTCAGTTGGAGTTCCTAAAGAGTTCCCCACAGCTTGCTCTGTAAGGTTTGTTCACGAGGCCATGTTTCGTTTCGTTGGTATATGTATGATGGACATGACTGCAGGATGTGCTCTGAAGTCTTGTGTTTCTGTCTGACATGTAGTGTAGTGTAATCACTTGGTTAGTGAAGTGATGTCAAAAGTTGTTATAGCAAGGATATTAAAGTGATTAGACCAAAGATATAGACAAGTAGTTTGAGTGTTAGTGTAGTCAATGTCATACCACACTTCTATGACTAATGGGAAAGTCTGTGGCTTTCAATCAAGATTATGCATAAGGAGAAATCAGTGTGAAACACGTATGATCTATAAAAAAGCATTAACTACTTTAATAATAACACTTCCAATGCAATAATAACATTTTATAATGACTTTCTGCAGACAGCTTAATGTAAAGTGAAATGTACAGCTTACTTCTACAGCTTCCATGGGCATGCCAAGTGCATCAAGCAGCATGTGGGCCACTCCTGTAAGATCATTCTTAACAGCACCCTGAGAAATTAACACACAAAAAGAAACTAACATTAACATTCCTTCTTGTGTTTTTGTGTGTATGTTGAGAACTGAGTTTTAGTGTATGTTGGAAAGTGAATATGTTTGTTAAAAATAAATGGTCAAGCAGTTCCTTGATATTATTAGCAAGTGAACTGATATAAAGACAAAAAGTAAAAATATTTAAAGAGCATCTATTTTTCCCATAGCAACGAATGGCTGTGAAGCATGGATTTTTTATAAAACAATTGTAAAAATGGATTAATGCTTCTAAATGAAAGTGCTAAACAAAAGTACTCAGAATACAATGGAAAGGAAAAAGAAAACAAATGTCAATTTTGCTACAAAACTTGAAGAGAAGTGGTTGATAAATAGGGGGGAAAAATTAAATGTTTTGGACATATAAAATGATATGATTCTCTTGAGAAAATACATTCGGGAGGGCCTGATACCTTGAAGACAAGTAAGAGGAAGACCAAGAAGAAGATGGGTGCAAGATGTCATAGACGAGTTAAATATGACAGCAGTAGATGCTAAATACCTCATACAGGACAGGAAGGCATTTAGAGCTGATGATATGGGAGCCAAGCTCCAACAGGGACAAGTTGATGATGATGACGATGATGGAATGTCAAAGATACCACAGACAGAGAAAAAAACAAGTAATTCAGATGCAACAATTATAAAATGATAAGAATTGATCAAGAATGGTGAGAAAATGGCAAATTAACAATTCATTCCTACTCTTAGAAATAAATGAATAAAATGGTACAACAAGAAGGCTAACTTGTAACCAGTCATGCATGTAACTAAAATTCAATAAAGTTATAACGAACGAGTAAATATTTGCCAATAACAATATCAGTAATAAAAGACAAAAGTAGAAAATAAGACTTTAGGCACACCCACCTCAAATATTGTAATACTCTCTCCAGGTAGTGCTTTTGGCTGCTGGCTTTTCCATTGTTTCTTTGGTCGCCATGTGAGGACTGGTCTCTTCTTTTTCTTCTCTTCTTCTGTTTCTTTCTTTACTTCCTCTTTTTGTGGCAAGCTTATGACAATTGGGAAGGATAAACTTGCTTTCCGCTGCATCAGCATTATCGCACAGCTGTAGATGTCAACAATATATGATGTATCACACACTTGTTGGAGAGATTTTGACTATTTTATACTCTGTGTCATATTGACAACTAAAATACCAGGTACTAAGAATATCATGAAGGAATAATAGCTGCTGTGTCATTGTGTCATTATCAGGTAATTCTAAACATGCAAGCAGCAAGTTACTTACAAGAAAACACCCAGGATGCACAAATAATGTACAATTTCAACAACATTGCAGCAGTTACCTTATCCAAAAGAGTATAAAGGGTTTAAAGGTAAACGATTGACTTCATTGAGTTCGGTTTTAACCCATATGGCTCAGTTCCTCTCCACAAAAATGGCACGCAACCTGCTAAGAGTACTGCACAAAGCACGAACTCTGTAGTTCCAGCCAAAATCCTATCGATCACTGGAAAAAATAGCACCCGTGAACAGAGCGGTGCAATCCGGATTAAAATCTACAACCTTCAGAATGCAAGGTGGAGGCTTAACTACTTAGCCACAGAGTCCCCATAATCCAAACAAGTTTGAACCAGAATGGAACTCGGGATTGTGACGAGGTTTTCTTTCTTCATATTTTGAGCACATTTACAACAGATGTTCCGCAGTTAATTTGTTTCCACATTCTCACTCATCAGAAGTTAATATTTTAACTTGGTGAACATTCCTTTTCTTTCCACCTTGTTTTACATACTCCTAAGATGCCGATGCTGTAAATATTATTTCTGTTGCCACCTGTGAAGTTTGAACATGTTTGTATAAAATTTGAACACATCTTCTTTCTTCTTTCTCGAAACCTGTATGCCTCACAGCGTCAGGTCAGGAAGAGATTTCTAAAACGGGCCTAGTATGCGCTTCGTAGATAGTCTCTTTCGTCGCCTCTGTTATCTCTGAGGTCCATCTTTTGCGTGGCGGCCTTTTGCTTTGTACCCATTGTATCGGAGCAGCATTGCTCTTTGGGTGCACTGTCTGATGGCAATCTGCTTACGTGACCGAACCATTTAATTTGTTGTTTCTTGATGAAGTCTAGTACTGATGTTGTACCCACTTTTTTCCTGATGTCTTCATTTCTCAACCGGTCTCTTCTTGTTACACCCAGCATTCTGCGTAGACACTTCATCTCTGTTGTGACTAGTTTTCTTCTATCGTTTGTTGTCAGCGTCCAGGTTTGGCACTGGTAACATAATGTGGGAAGAAATTTGAACACAGCAGGTACCAATTCTGAAGAATTGTCTGGTAGATAGAAGGGTGAACAACTTTGGTTCCTTCCACTTTCCAACAGTTGCCTAAGTGCCACCCTGCTTGATAACCTTCCTGACTCAGCTGGTCATAACATTTTTTTTGGCAATAGTTGTACTTTTCATGTTCTTTTAATTTTTGGCTTCAGTTTGTCTACAGGTTGTGGTAACTAATCCTATGTCCAGTCTTTCACAACATGCCTGGCAAGTTGCAGTGAAACAATTCTTTGCCCTATTTCAAGACTCAAGTAACACTTGATTTGCAGAGATTTACTGCACATTTTACGTCCAAGAATATTAGTATTGAAATTCCCAGTATGTGTTATCTGTTACAACAGTCTCAAATTTGCAGTAAATATGTATATACTGAAATATATAGCACTTACAGTAACAAGTGTAGTTAGTGAACCTCATTATTGTAACTATCACTCTTGTTACAATTACAGTACTACCACTGACCTGTCAAACCCTCCATAAATAGCCATATTTAATGGGGTGTTGCCTCGATATTCTTTAACTTCAAGATTTGGCCTAGCTGGTGGGAAAAAAAATAAGTTATCAATGCATAACACAGACAAGAAAATAATGCAAATGCTGCAGTTCTTACTAATGTAATGTATGTAACTCTTTCGGCACGGGCTCCTATGTGGACACAAGAGACATGAGTGTAACCAGCAAACTACAACATGCATAACAGTCACCATCTGTTGAAACAGACTGGGCATAGATGGGTCTGTCCAAGTGCAGGGACAATGGCTATTTTAACTAGCCATCTATAACTTGTTTAACTTGTATTGTTTGCTATATATTGTTTAATAGCAGAGATGTATGATGGTCACCTCTAGTTCCAATAGTACTAGGTTTGTTTTCTGCTTGGAGAGATTTGTCTATTTATTGTTATCTCAATGAAGGTAAGATCGAGATCTCTGTCCTCTCAAAAGACAAATAATAAAAGAAGTCCAGTTTCAATTTAAGCATGTAAAGGAACTCTTGGAAATTGAATATCAATAAAAGTAAACTAGAAAGCTACTGCTCTGGCAAAATTTGTATAAAAAAATTTAATTCCTTCAAATTTTCACCATCCTAAAAACCATAATGTGGACCCTCAAACAGTGCTCTGATGTTTTAATATGTTTGAAAGATTGAAAGAAATAAAAGCACAAATGGTTATTAGTCGAAGTACAATGATGATGGTACTGTCAGTCAATTAAATATATTTAACAGAGTTACTATTTACTAAAACATTTTTTCTAAATTTGGTGCAGTATTCAAAATTACTTTAAGAATACTGTTAAGTATATGCAATGTTGGTACAAATACAGGGACCTTAAGACAGAACACATGAACATACAAACAGATCACATAAGTCTACCTGAAGCAGATGCATGCAACAGATGGTGGCACCCGAGCTGGCAGCATATAACAATGGCGTGAAACCTTTCTCATTACGCTCATCCACTTTCTGATCCCGCATGACACTGGTTAGCAGACTGCACAGCTCAATAGGGTCAACACTGAAAAATAAAGTGTTTTTATCATTCTTACTGAACATCACAACAGAGGCAACAAAAAATACTGTCTATGAGTCTACACAAAATACTGTTCTAGAAGTCTCTTCTTATCCTGATACTGTGAGGTAAAATAGGATTTGAGAACAGAAGAAAGGCGATTGAACAACTTTGTCCTTTTTTTCCACAACACACTCATGTACTCATTCCAAGTTTTATTGAAGTCTTTCTTACACTGGACATAACTGAGAACACACAGACTACTATAGTAAGTAAATAAAACAAGAGGCATTTAAAGCTAACCGGAACTTGAAAAAATGTCCTACTTTTGGGAAGTAAGTTGCCACAGTTTAGAGGTTTTTGCAGTTCTCTGGTAGGCGTGTTATCCCAGAATTAAATTCCCCAGTTGAAGTTTTTCTAACTGTAATGACTCTCAGGTCAATCCAGTCTCAATTCGGTGCCAGAAAAAGTAAAGGAAGGAAAGACAATCGGCTTGATGTTGACCACCACGCATCATTCGCTGTTGGTCAAAGAATAATACAGACCTAACACAGAATTGTCCAATAAATTTTGTTTCCCCCCTGTTTGTTTGCTATGAATTCAGGTGTACTCATGGCGTCTAATATGATACCTGACTGATGTTTGCATGAAGGCTTGCTTTTCTTATCTCCAGTGTTTATCCCCATTCAGACAAGGCTTACTACAACTTCAGAGGAACTTGTAATTTAGATCTCCAAATAAAGAATCATGGTTTCCTGTAGTCCAACCGTGTACCATATGCACACTGAAAATTTTTAGCCCAGGCTAGACTTGAACCCCAAAATTTTCATGGCAAGTGGTTACAAGTGCAAAGTGTTACAAGTGCTATCGGCTACCCCACAGAAAAAAATTAAAATATAATTATAACAAGAATAGATATGACACTCAGCAGGAAACCATACTAGAAAATAGCAATATAAGTTGGAAGGAAAAATCAAGAAGATGACAGCAGTCTGTAAGAGTGTAACACAGTGGCAAGTAACAACCAATTTTGGGGACACACTACAATCAACTTATTATGTGGAGACGGCACTTAAACTGGTCTGAATAACTTGATCTGAGCTGAATGACAATCAATTATAAATCTTTCTTTCTCTAACCCTGTTTTGCCTCACAGCAGCAGGATAGGAAAAGATTTGTAGAACAGGATCTTGTGTGCACTTCTGCCTTCGTCCGCTGTGAATTCGGGCATTAGCCATGACGCATGGTATGGCGCTTCTGACTGATTTTTGCATGAAAGCCTGCTTTACCATTTGACTGGTGTCCCTTGTCATGCAGGCGGGCATTCACCGACTTCAGAGGTGTGTGCACTTCTTATGTAGTGGCTTTCACTGCTTCTATTATTTCTATGTTCCTTTTGCATGGTCAACATTTTGCCTTGAATTCATTGTTTCTGAATAGCAGTGCCCTTTGAGACATACTGTGTTCCAGCTTGTTGCACCATCTTCAAAGGAAGCCCAAATAATAAATACTATCTCTTATTGGGAAAGTATCAATTGTAATTCTATTACTTGTTAACTACCAACATATTTCTACCAAGCCTTTGTTATTAATGTCAAACATGGTCCCTAACTAAATCACAAGAAAGAAAGATCACAGCATGTGAAATGTGCTGTTTAAGAAAAGCTGAAAATGTTACAAGACAAGATAAATTGAGAAATGAGAACATTAGATATGTCAGTGGAATCACACAATGCATCGAATATATTAGAAGACAACAAATAAATGGTTCGGTCACCTAATGAGAATGAAACCAGACCTACTACCATCTCGCGCCTACTACAACCTGCAATCCAAACCTCGAGAATGACCAAGAACTTCACCTAATGAGAATGAAACCAGACCTACTACCATCTCGCACCTACTACAACCTGCAACCCAAACCTCGAGAATGACCAAGAACTTGATGGATAGATAATATCACAGATATCCTGCAATATCAAAGACTAACAACTACAGAGGCAACCCACCTGGCACAGGATTGAAACTGAAACTCCCCCAACCCCACAACACTTCACAGCAGATGTGGACAAGACTTATTAACTAACACAAAGAGTAATATAATATATACACGATATTGCATAATCACACATTTAAATTCCCAAGAACTTATGCACTGTAACGGTAAAATAAAATGTATAAATATGCACATCAACCTCTTGAATTTCAATTCAATATTTTTTTTAAAAAGTCATACCCATTTTTCTGTAATGCAATATGAAGAGGCATGTTTAGCTCTTTGTTCTTTGCAAATGCATTGGCTCCACGATCAAGCAAAAACTCCTCGAGGCTGGTAGATGTATCAGAGTGCCCTTTGTTGTGCTGCACTGCCAGATGAAGTGGTGTATTTCGATCAATGTCCACAGAATTGATGTCAGCGCCAGCTTGAAGCAAGGTCTGTATCATGGCGATAGTGTCATCCTCACGCACTGACAAACAAAATAAACAATTATATATGATAAAGACTTGGAAAAGTTTTAAACTGATGTGAAAAATCAAAGTTTCACAACACATGAATGCAGGCTGATGACCATACACGAACTAGACAATCAAAATGAGTTGTGCTTAAGGGCTAAAGTATGTGATCATTAAAACAAAATGTTGACATTAGTTTACATATGTTCATAATTAACTTTTGAATCACAGTTCAAAGTCATGCATAAGACTAGATGAGAGTGCAAAACAGCTAGCTGATACAACTATGGTTAGGTAAGGACAAGTAATGGATAATGTAGACATCACTATGGTCCTGGGAGAAGGTAGCATAAATGATTTCAAACATGTGAATCGACATTTCTGGGATGTCAGGCATGAGGCATACTAAAGCACAAGAATTTGATCAGTTACATTACGCTGATGAAGGTGTTAAGGAAGAGAGCACCTATGGACTTGTCCAGTGCTGTGATGGTGATCTGTGCTATTCATTAATCACAAGTATACTCACCTCTGTTGTAACATAATGTGTATAGCTGTGCGTAAGTTGTCAGTTCGACTGCTTTTAACATTTGCCTTATGATGAATTAGCATTTTCATTATTTCTATGGCTCCACGTCTGAAAATAAGAAAATTGTGATATTCTATTAAATTCTGAACAAATTATGCAAACAAAGATATATTAATATGCTCTCCATTATTTAATGCCATGTAAGTGAAAAGGAATACCGGATAAAGTATAAGGAGATAATTTCAAAGTGGTGATTTGTGGTTTGTTAATGCTCGGTTGACATATTAGAAGGTCAGGTTGTGGGCTGTGAAGAAAACTCATGTTGATGACCATGAACTAAATTGTTGCTGATGTGTCCTAACTGTAGGAAACAGGGCAACAAGTATAACTTAAATGTCCAAAACTCTCCTCAGAAAGAACAAAGCTATTGCCAGACCACTTGACAATCACAAACATTAAACCCAGCTCACAGGTTCAAACACTCTTTAGAGCTCCACTTAACATGTTGAAACACTTTTAGAGCTCCTTTAACAGGTTGAAACACTCTTTGAGCTCCATTAACAGGTTGAAACACTTTTGATTTTAATGTTTTACAAATTTTATTTCAAGTACAGCGTTTATTTTTCTTCCAGTTGCTTGAAGTGCGCTAGATTGAGTTCCGATTAGCTAAGTCCACTGTACCTAAGGACAACACTGAGACAACAATGTCACAGCTGGAAAGATATCAAAACAAATCACAGGAAGGCAGAAAATATTTGGGATGGCAAGATGACATTTGACAGATCTGGAGGATGATATGTTCAAAAGATAGACAATTGTGAAATGAATAGATCCTTTACAATCATCATACAAAATATTATTATTCTTCTTCTTCTTTGTAGTTTACAACCAATTTTAATCACTCTTTGTGATATGTTTGATCTTGCCAAAGGGCGTGTATACGTTGACATTGGTTTGGTAGGCCCTAAATGCATAGCGTTTAGGACACATGCAACCGATTTCAGCCAAACCTCCTTGAGTGGCAGGTAACAGTGGTTCAATTCTTTACACCCCAAATTTGGGCCCGGTAACCACTGGTGAATACTTATATTGATTGCATGCTTTATATTTTACACTTCATACTATGATTTTTAGTTTTAAATTAAATTTACTGCATCAAAGACAGTTCAATGGTCAATGTACTTATACCACTATCACCCATGACACTAATACAGATGTATGTTCAGTTTAGTTCTGATCAACATCTCGTATTGCAAAAGTCCATATGTGTTTCATCCTCCAATATAGCAGCTATCTCAATGTTCTTACGCCATTGTACCAAAGTGGTGGTTGGTATATCATCTCTCTCGCAGACAGCAACGATGTGCTTGTCCTATTTTCGTTCACCTGCTTGTAACAGTCCCGATTACCATTCAGTGCAAAGCTTGTCTGCATCGATCCTCTTAAGCACTCAACAAGTCTGTTATTACTGTTGCATGCATCACTTTTGTACTCCAGTCGTGAAATAGCAAGAAGAGCTATCTCTAACGCATGCTGAAATTGTCATCTTGAATTTATATATGTCTGTATTAAACAAAAATGAATGATACTCACTCTGCAGCTAATATCAAAGGAGTAACTGAAAGTGAACTCTTTAATTAACACATTTGGATCGGCTCCACCTTCCAGCTGAAGAGAAGAAAGAACTAATTAGTTGACAAGCTATACCTGAGACATGATATGGCACAATATGAGATGTTTTATGTCTACCCTAGGATTATGACAAGTGTCATTAATATTAAAGGATAATTTAATGGTTGGCAGAATTACTGCTGTCTACCTATCTTCTAATTATTCACATCTTAGCTGACTGATGAGGTTAATAGCATCAGTACTGTGGAGGCACTGATGAGGTTAATAGCATCAGTACTGTGGAGGCAATGATGAGTTTCATTTCGCCTCAGTGTTGTGAGGGCAGTGATGAGCCTGATATTATGTGTTGTTGGAGCGATGATGAGGTTGACCTTATCATTTGCGTTGTGAAGAAACTTCTTTTCTTCTTTGCGTTCGTTCTTACGACCAATTTTAATCACTCTTTGTGATATGTTTGTTCTTTGCCAAGAACGTGTATACGTTGCACATTGGTTTGGTAGGCCCTAAACGTATAGACTTCTACATGTTTAGGACATGTGCATCCGATTTCAGCCAAACTTCCTTGGTCGTCTCTCACCATGTGCGCGGCAGGTAACAGTGGTTCTATTCTTTACACCTCAAATTTGGGTCCCGGTAACCACTCGGGCGTGAAGAAAACTGATGAAGCTGATCTTAGCATCTGTTGTGTGGGCATCGATGAGGTTCATCTTATCATCTGTTTTGTGGGGCACTGATCGCTCGCAAGGTACAACAGACCTACAAGGCATGTTGTAAGAGGAGACTGACGTAGGGCCTAGGAAAGCTACCCTAGTAAATAAAAAGCATCGGATGTGCTGGTCTACTTATAGGCGCAAAACTGGCACAATGTACAATCGCTCTTGACACTACACTACAACCGCTCTAACAACTATGATAATTTTTGTTGAAGCGAAAGTCACATAAGAGATAGTCACTTGTAATTATGATCTCTAGAATGTAAAAGTACAACTCATTCTCAAGCACTTTCAAAAAACTTGGGAAGGAAAATAAAACACACAAATATATAGCCTACAAATTAAACTTCTGGAAGGTCATTGGAAAAATTAAGAAAGCAAATCAAATGTTCAACAAAATCTGGAATTGCAAAAGATTAAATCTTAAAACATAAGTATATAGAAGCAGTGTTATGAAAGTGTTATTACACAGTAGTGAATGCTAGAAAATGATCCAGAACATTATATACAAGATAGACATTCCAAAATAAATGTTTAAGAAAAATCCTGCAGTTTTTCTGGTAAAATACGATAGCAAATGAAGAAATTAACAAATTGTGCATCATTGAAGACCATCATTATCAAAGGCACAAAACATAATTATTTTCACAGATTCAATGTTTACCCTTCAAGCTCTAGAAGATGGTGGACATTGTAAATCTGAACTATCCCATATAGCCCTAGATATTGACAGACTTATTACATTACATGACATCAAAATAACCATGCAGTGGATCCCTGGACATTCAAACACACCTGGAAATGACAAAGCAGATAGGCTAGCCAAGAAAGGGTCAACACAGGAACAACCAATCACAGCAACAACTCTCCATACAGCAAAGCAAATCTAATAACAAATAAAGAAATTTGGCTGAACAAATGGGCCATGGGAAACACAGGAAGAGAGGTGTACAGCCATATGGCCAGCCTAACCTTAATGACAACATCAACCACCTTACAAGAAGAGATCAGAGCACCATTTTAGACTCAACCCAACACATAACACTTAATAATCACTTGAACAGAATTCATCCACAACACACTCCAGAGTGCGCACATTATCATGAAACCGTTCACCACCACCTTTTCAAGTGTCAAGCACTAGATGACATCAGAAAGACCCTCCTTCCTCCAAGGCCAGATAAATGGAACACATTATATGGAACAAGAGAACAACTTACAGACACATGCAGATACCACTACATAGCATTGGGTCGAAGGACAAAAGCTCAAGTGCCGCTGGATCATTGAAGAAGAAGAAGAAGAGACCATCATTAAAAGACGAAGATGGAGGTGGATTGTGTTATCCATGTCAGTAAGGACATTGGATAGAACCATTCTCCGAAGGACAGTGGATAAATAAAAGGTCTGAACATCCAAAGGAAACATGGAGAAGAACTATAGAAAGGTAGTTCTCTCTCTCGTGATCACCCTTAGACTGATGTACCAGATTTCCCCATAAACCTCATTCATGTGGAAATCTGATTCACGCACCTTAGCATGGGTGGGTTTCATCACATCTTCAGCGCCATTTGGAGCTCTGGTGTTTATCCTTCGGCGATGTGTCCGGTTTCAGCCAGCGTTACTGGGTTCGCTCTCCGTCAGCCTTTGGCTGTCCCCAGCCAACCTGCAAGGCAGCAGGTTGAAAGGTAGCTGAAAGATTGTAACCTGATGTAGAAAACAATTTATAGAAAGGTGGTAAAAATCAACAATGGAAATCTCTTGTGGAAACCTTATGTGTTAAATGGGACATTAAGGGATATAGATAAAAAGAAACTAAACTTGGACTGAGTATATAACCACAACTTACAAGAGCCTTGACAATGGTCTCTCTGGAGCTTTCCACAGCAACAACCAGAGGGGTTTTGTCATGCATGTTTCTGAGATTTGTATCAGGGTTGAAACGCAGCAACAAACTCAAGCCAGCACCAATGTCACTCTTCTTCTCACACTGAGCATTCACCAAGAAATGGAGTGCAGAGTTTTTACCTGTAAACATATAACAGATTTGTACAAGTCTTCTCTGAATATAATTGATACTTATACAATTAGAAGTGATAGCATACTCAAAATACTCTTTTACTAACTTTGAAACCAGTTAACAAAACCACACTTAAAAGTTAAAAAATAATTAATTTGTGATATTTTGGCTAATTTTCCAATATAAGATGATAGCATGTCAATGCTGCCTGCAAAATAAACAAAATGAGCAATATAGGATATGAAACATGTATGGGTGTGGAGTTGGGCATTTAACAAGGCAATGGAAAAGCATATGTGTGCATTTGAATATAAATGTTACAGAAGAGTGTATATCATGGACAGAGATGAGAACAAACCAAACTTTCTATCCAGAAGGAACTCAAAATCAAATAAAACGGCTGATGGTACAAATAAAATGCAAAAATTGAAGTATTTTATACATATAAAGAGATATGAAGGGCTGGAGAAGACCATCATGGAAGGAAGCATCCTGACAGAGAGGAAGACCATGGAGAAGATGGATTCAAGGTGTAACTAATAGTTTGAACATGACGGTTGCAGAGGCTTATGGGACAGAGGCTTTCTAGTCTCCCCTCAATTTTACCGAATGTTACAATGTGTCCTAAACCTCCCTTTCTCATTACATGCCTGAAAAATAATGACTGCCTCTTTCTTTTGTTTTTCTATGATTTATCAGGTGCCATCTTCACATTGAAGATTAGCTGTATTGCTTCAACAATTCTTGCCCCTGGAAATATTGGTGTATTCTGTCAACTGTATTGTGTCCATTTCTTAATGTTTCTCTTCATTATACCTCCATTTCCCTACAGTGTGGCATTCAGCAGTGCCACTGGTTAATTTATATGTTTAAAATATTTGAATTGTCTCTGATTTTCTTCTTTTTCCTTGACATCCCAAACATTTTTCAGAACATCATTTAGTTTCTGCATCCATGAGGCACAACTTTCTTTTATACACCCAGATTTCAGAGGTTTTGAAATTGTCTTACCTGGCAACTAATTTTTATCCTATTATTTATTTAACTGGATGCTAATATCTATCTCATATAGTTAAATTAAGTTTCAGTCATCCATAGAAAGATGCTCTCAAGCTTAACAAGAAGGTCCTTGACAGATTGGTGAGAGAACAAAATCATACCACCAATCAGAGCTGTACCAAAACTGATGACTGACAAAATTAAATAGGTATTATTTATTCAACAGGTTTAAAATGTAATTAAATAATAATAATAATAATTTCTCTTGTACCTTTATACGTTACATAGGGCATGCAAGTAATTTCTCCATACCGCTCTATCCTGGGCAACTCGCTCAATCTCCTCCATGGAACAGAGACCGATATTTCTTGCCTCTCTCAGCAAAGTTCGTTTCAGGGTCTTCTTAGGTCGTCCTCTCTTTCTTGAACTCTTTGCATCCCACTTCAATGCCTTTGATCTTCGTTGATCATTTCTCCTCAAGGTGTGTCCAACATATCTCCATCTTCTTTTCTTATAACAGTTGTCACTAGTGGTTGACTAGACATTTCTCTGATTTCATCATTTCTCCTGAATTTATTCAGTTTTATATTCATTATTTTTGCAGACATCTATTTTCAAATGCATTCAACTTGCTTTCTATATCTTTAGTCATTTTAATGTAATTACGTCTCCCAAAATGCCTGCAAAACTGAAGATGGAAGATGTATGTTACTTAGAAATCATAATCCAAAGAATAGTCTATGCAATGGATCTAAATTTATTGTTAAACAGTTGAGGGCACATGTGATCGAGTGTGAAAACATCAACTGCAGCTGAGGTCTCATGTGACTGAGTATGAAAATATCCACTGCAGCTGAGGGCTCATGTGATCGAGTGTGAAAACATCAATGGGAATAAGAGACTTATAGGACGACAGGTATTAAATAATATCACCTTCAGGGGCATAATGTGGCTCAGGTTCATCAGGCATGTTCTTAGGTCCTACAATAGTATTAACATCTGACCCGGCCAGTTCAATTAGAGCTTGAATAAATTCCCTAGCATGCTGGGCTTTCTCTATATCCTCCTTCTTGGTTATCTGAGGACAAAAAAATCATGGTGTTGTACTGGAATTGGTTTGAAAAATCTTCAGATTTATTCTGTTAAAAGTGTTAACACAATAACACCAAGAAAGATAGAATACATGAAAAATGATGTACTATACAACTCATAATAATAGCTTTGAATGTGTTCTCTAGTCTCTGGGCCCAGTCCACAAGTCGGGACTCACTAATCTTTTCCGTACATATGACTTCTTATTCTTTTTGTATTCGCCCGTTATGAATTCAGGTGTAGTCAGGGTGTCTGGAATGGCGCTTCAGACTCATTTTTACATGAAGGCTTGCTTTCCTTATTATCAGTGCCCCTTGCCATACAGGCGAACCTTCTCTGACTTCAGAAGTACTTATAGTTTGGATCCTCAAGTAACGATCGGGGATCAGGTAGCCTATATATAGTCCAACCACTAGCGCCTACCAAAAATTGTTGGTCCATGCCTCTGACCCCCGGAATTTCTATGGCAAGTAATAACTAGCGAAGATTTGACTTTGCTACCCGCATTCCCACCACTTTCTGTTGTGTCAAATCTTTGCTCCATTTAACGGTGATTTATACTGCATTTGTAAATTGTAATTGTCATGTGTCTTTGGGCATCAGGCAGGAGAAGTGTGTGGATGCATCCATTCTGGGATTCTGCTTGTCAATATTGTGAACAGATCACATAGCAGTTGTGATTGAGCTCGCCCTACTAACTTACCGCATGATAGCTCTCCCTCGATCCCCCCCGCATGATAGCTCTCCCTCGATCCCCACCCGTTTTGCCAGACTATTGAGCCGCAGTCTGTTTCCTCTGTTTTCAGGGCCACCATGTGGATGTGGGGTAGAGTCTTGATCAATGCCAGCTCAGTGACCCTGGAGTATCATTGTCACTTTGTTTTATTGCGCCTATGGCCATATGTAGGATATGAATTCTCAGTATGTTCTATCCTGTTTGAAGTTTGTCTATAATTACTTGGGGTTTTTTTGTGTGACATTTGGTGGTGAGGATTTTAAAGTTCTGCAAATTAGTGATTTTTGCCTTCCCTGTTAGGATAACATTTGCTGTCTGGGCTAGAGTACATCCTACGATATTTTGACTAGGGTATAACAAACAGAGGATGTAAGCACTATGGATAAAAAAAAAAAAAACCAAGTTCTATTCTGGGCCGCCTTCTTCAACTCTGGCTACGAGTCTCCGACATGTTTTACCTCCTTTTATAGTGAATGCAAATCTAGTGCTTGTCGGGTTACATTCTGCACTTTTCCAGAAACCTGTATTTCTTAACAATTATGGCCATCTAATATGCATAGGATACATTGGTATAAAGAAGCTCTCCTAGATAGGACTTATTCTGTTTTGTATGTACAATGTTTATATGTACTAATGAATCTTAGTTTTAAATTCTCCAACCTTAAAAGATTTGTAGGTAAAACAAGCTCTGAGGAGTGGAGTGAAACCAACAAAGTCCCTGTCCTGGGCCATCTTCTTCAAGGTGTCTTGCTGCGATGCTGCCTGTAGTGGTGATGGTGTGCTTGCTGCTTCTTTCTCAACGCTGCCTACTTTCGATGGACTGTCACCCTTGGCATCTACCAATTCCACACCATTGATGTTGTTAACAACTGGTGTTTTTGGATCTTTAGATTCATCTGCACAAATAGTTTTATCAAAATAGTAATATCCAATTTTAAACAGTTTTACAAAATGGACAAGTAACCAAATAATTGTCACAACATCTCTCATTAAATGCTGATGAAAAGATATAACAAATTGAAATGTGATAAGTTTAGTCAAATGTTGACAGCAAAATTATATGACAATAAATGCATAACTGACGCTCTGCAAGCTTCTAACATCATTTCAAACGTATAAATTTTGAATTTGTTTATTACTTGTATAAATCTCTGTATTCTTTCGGTGAAGTACGCAGTTTTCACTTTTTCCCAAGGGTATATTCATCTCAAGGGTATATTCATATAAAAGAGCAATGCTGCTCCGATACAATGGGTACAAAGCAAAAGGCCAGCCACGAAAAGATGGACCTCAGAGATAACAGAGGCAACGAAAGAGACTATCTACGAAGCGCATACTAGGGCCCGTTTTAGAAATCTCTTCCTGACCTGTTGCTGTGAGGCATACAGGATTCGAGAAAGAAGAAGAAGAAGATATTCATCTCCTTTTCTATTTATCTCCTGCAAGTGTTCCTTGGTCAGTGATGATCATTGCACACCAAGGTGTTCGTTCTCGTTCTCTGCTCTCTCTCTCTCTATCCCCGCCTGAACTGATGAACCAACTTTTATCATGAATTTTACTGTTGCTTTGAGGGACTCCGTCCCTTCGTACACTTCTCGGCTCTATGTTAACGGGACCAAGGTGTTCACATCGCTCCTCAACATAACTATCAGCATAAAATGACTGATCACACCAGTTCTGTGTTGATTAATCAAATGTCTTGTACCCTTAGCAAAGTGTTCAGTTTGGCAGTTCTTGGTTTTATTCTCATCTCTTTCAATCTGGATAGGGTTTGACAATTCATAAGAGTTTGTAAAATATCTATTTGAGCTGACTCTCTTAAAGTATTGATGATGCCTGACCTCTCCATTATTCATCCTTCCTTGATAACTGCTGTATCAGCTAGCCGATCTTCTCGCTTGTTGTCTTCTATGCCCGCATGAGTCATATCGATTGTGATGTACTCAGTGTATTGAGCCATCCATCTTGGATGCTGCCAGGCTGGATTTTTTTGAGCACGTTCATTGAATCAGTATGCATGCATGTGTGTACTCCTGTGTGCCCAACCAGCTCAAAGACCTTAACGATGCAACTGTTTTTGTTTAAGACTACTAGTTATCACATCAAATTCCCCCATTGGCTCCTTGACAGCTGTGCCTGTCAGGCTTGCTGGGAAGGCCCATATATTTCAATTGTCTTGAACCTGAGTCATCCGTGTACATCACAGCATCAACATTCTTGTGTTTTCATATATTTGTGCCTGGATCTCAGAATCAACCATAGCAAAAATTTGTTTGCTTCAGCTTCCATCAAGTGTGATATGAACCCAAAAGGTGGTGCTGGTATCCACAAGTATTGTACCCACTTTCTTCCAAGTTTGATATGTGTAGAACTACATACCTTCTGTATGGTATCTTCAGCAAGGTCTATCCATGATTTACTTCTTTTCAGTCTGTTGCGTTTGGGTACGGTCAACACATCCTGAAGTGAGTGTCAATTGTCAGCCTTCACCTTCTTCTTCTTTCTGCTTGTTCTTTACGACCAATTTTAATCACTCTTTGTGATATGGTTGATCTTTGCCAAGAATGTGTATACATTGCACATTGGTTTGGTAGGCCCATCAACACATAGACTTCTACACGTTTAGGACATGTGCATCCGATTTCAGTCAAACCTCCTTAGTCGCCTCTTACGACATGCGTGGCAGGTAACAGTGGTTTTTTTTTTTTTTTTCAGATCCAGAAGCACTTGAGCCTTATTGCTCTTCTCGGTCATGGACATTAATCCTCTTGGATTGTGTGATCTTTCCAGAATCTGGGGAATCTGTGGTTTTTGCCATCCAATGATTGAACCCCCACACGAGGATGTCACCGTAGTCAACGCTCTGAGACTTACGCTGGGGTGGGTGGTAACAGTGGTTCTATTCTTTACACCCCAAATTTGGGCCCGGTAACCACTCGGGCGAGTCTTCACCTTGAGGTAGGCACTTACTCTGGATAGTTTGACTACTGTCCATTATGGGGAAAGTCAAGAAGGTATCTCATGTTTTGACAGAATGTATCCCTTGTGCTCCTGAGAATAATCTGCATTGCTTCATTTTCTATTCTTGCGAGTCTTGGTTTGTGTGCTGCTGATTGTGAGGATGGCCAGCGCATATTCAATAGTGGACATCACCAGCCCCTGGTATAACATCAGAAGGTATAATATCTTTATGACATTGCTCTCTATCAGATATAACTGTGGAGGGTAGAAGTCAGATCTTCTGGGGTTGCTGTTTAACATCAATGGCAGGGTCTTCACTGCTAAAGAATTTAACTTTCAGTTCATTGCAACAACTGGTAAAACCGGTGACGAGACAGAGGAAGACAGAAAGAAAATTTTGGATAGCCTGACTTCATGGCACAGTAGAGCATCAACATCTGAGTTGATAGCAGACACCAAAGATAGAGATTTGTGGAGATCCATGATCGTCGACGCCAGCCTGCACCTGATGATCATGACGTCCATTGCTATATACTACACCCATTCACTGTTTAGTGCAAGGTTTTTTTTCTGGTCACTGCTCATTTGAAATGAATCAAATATTTCAAGTAGTTGAGTTCATTGTTAGCACTATCTCTAAAGGGTCTAAAGATGAAGGATTGACTTCAATGTGCCAGGCTTTACACCATATGGCTAGGTCCCTCTCTGCGTGCTGAGAGTATTGCACAAAGCACGTATAGCTCCGGCAACAATCCTATGGGTCCTTGGAAAAAAATGCACTCATTAACAGAAAGTTGTGGTCCGGATTCAAACATCTCTCTCCCTCTCTCTGATACCACCCAGTCTGATACCACCCAGTCGCTTAGGGCAGCAACAAATGCACATAACCTCTATATTATTGGCCATCATCTGTATTGTGTTCCGGCTAAGATCATTTCTTTCAGTTCTTGTAATTATTAACACTGAAATCACAATAACATACCTGGAGATTTTTTATCACCCAAATCCACCTCCATAGGAGTTTCACTCTCTTTTTTATCATCAGTTGTTTCATGATCTAAAGCATTGATTTTTCCATTCTCTATTGGAACCTCAGGTGTAGTCTTAACTGGTGAGACTTCCAATGGCTTCTGTGTATTAAAAAAAAACAGGATAAAAATATATATATAAAGAGATTTGTACCAAATAGCAAAAGACAATGCTAGATAACAGTTCAAATAAATAGCAGACATAACTGGTTGGCAAAGTATACCGTGTCTCATTTTCATTTCAAAGTCAACAGACAATTGTGACTATCACACAGAGATTGGAGAACAAATTCTAGTAAAAAGCATTCAGAAACCAGATGTGCTGGACTAGAGGTTTGTAGATGCTTGGCTGGCAAACAATTAACGCTTTTAGGTACACAGAGACTATAAAAATATCAAATAGGTGGTTGATACAGAGGAAACGAAGAAGACAACAGTGATGAACTGTCATATATGTAGAGAGTAGAAAACTGTTCTATCCTTAGATAAACCTACTTGTTTGATAATGGGCAATGTACCATATCACAATGTTGTGGCACAAACTGATAAGAGTACAGATGTCATCAAATACAATGATGCAATTAATTATGTGGCTCACAAAAGAACACATTCCATTTAAGTGTAAATAAACCCAGAACTGCTCTTCATTCTAAAGCATATACACGAGACAAAAGAAATTTCATAGCAACAAGTAAATAGAGAAGCATGATGTTTGAGACTGCCATCATACTATTTACACTAAACTCAATGCACTAGTTCATGCAAAAGTTAAAGGACAGGTGGCAGCTGAAACTATAACTTCCAAATTGTGATGTGTCAAGAAACATACGCTGTGTTCTCAAGATTACATATAAAGATTACCGGACTAAATGTGAGGACCATGTCTCAAAAGAGTAACAGGAGTAATGGATCATTTCTTTAACTCTGAATAAGGTGATACATATACTCTATCTATACTTGTTTCAACTTGCCTTTCATCATGGGCATGCTCAGCAGTAGAAGACTAAGATGGTTAGGGCATGTGAGAAGATGAGACAGCTGCATACCACAACTAGTGTTGTTCTGTGAACTTTCAGAAAGGAAGAGGCTCCAAGACAGAACAGTGCTCAGATATAAAGATGTCTGCAAGGTCTCAATGAAGAACATTTCTATCTATCCTGACAAATGTAAAAACTAGCTGATGACAATGTGGAAAACAACAATACGCAAAGGTACCGAATCTTTTGAAAGGAGACTTAGGGTTGCGATGAAAGGCAAGAGAGACAAGCAAAAACTCAGAAGTTGTCACAGTAAAACACATCTTTCAACAAACTGTTATTTGCTATTTCTTAAAAAACATCTACAAGATATAACCATTGTTAATTATCTGATGACAAGTATAGAGATCTACTCTCGAGACATTACTCACATATTCTGCAAGTATTTTCAACATGGGTGTCAGGTTTGTGGTACAGCACTGCTCAGCCATTAGATGCAACACTGTTTTCTCATCATTGTTTTTATCAGGTGACACTGTGCCACCTTTCTGAACCAGGAATCTGACCAGCTCAACATTGACCTGAAAATAGATTATTAGATTCATCTCAAGTAAATGCTGAATTTTCTTTTATTTACAACACACATCTTCCAATTTTGACACATGGATCAACATTATTAAAAACATTAGATAACAAGAAAATGTTGAGTGCCGTCTTCTTCACATTTTTTCAGGATATATTTATCTCTCTTCCTACAGAAAAAGCAGTAGAGAGAAGAGAACTGGTCATAAGAGGTGGGCTGGACAGAGAGGGTTTAGAATAAGTTAGATAAATTTGCCCTTTAAGTATCTACACATTGGCTACTGGAACTGCAGAAGTGCAAAACAACAAGCATCAATCCTATAGAAGATGGTTTCTGATTTTGACATCGATATGTTTCTGGAAACAAATTTTCTGCAGAATATAGCCATCCAGTGTCCAGGCTTCTATGAGTCCTTATCCGAAGGTGTGGAATTATAGGAGAGTTATGTGACAATTTCTATTCAGGTATGATATCTACAATGTGTATACCCATATACTGCGAATAACTGGGTTTTCCTGAAGAACTTGTGGGTGTTCCAGGCACAAAGTTTCTTATAGCATGTGACTTCATTGCTAGATCCAAGGTGTTGGACAACACTACTGAAAATAGACCTGGCATTGCTTTTGAATTCAACTCTACCAAGCTGTCTTGTCTATATCACAAAATTCAATTAATGTTCAGACCTGAGGATACAAATATTTTCATTGATCTGTCACCCATCTCTACTGCTGGCTCAATTTTTGTTCGATGGAATGTCTGTTGGGCACAGGAAAACGATCATCTCCACTGCATTATTCTTCTTGGTAAAAGCAAAACCTTGCACCACAGAAGACCTAAATCTACTTTTCATTACACAACATGTCATTGTGATAATGAAAACGTGTTACATATATTGCAACAGAATATCAAACAAATAACTGCTAGGATGCTTTTTCCTGCAATCAACCTGGTGCAGTGAAAAGGTTGAAAAAGCATGGTTGAAAAAAGAGACCACTACACAAAGTCTGTGAGTCCGAAAGAAATGATCAAGAAATATGTGTGTTGTGGATGTGAAGTCTGATGTCTGGCACATGTCACTAATGATTTCAAAGAATTGGTCAGTGAAGTAAAAGGGTGATTTCTTCATAACGCTAGTCAGCGGCGATATATCATTGCATCAATTCTGGCAGTATCATCAGAAAATCAGTCCTTTCCTAACTAACATTACATGTCAAGAATGTAACTGACAAGAGGCACAAAAGGAACAGGGTTTCCTTTAACGTTGTGTGACTCAGAAAGAAAAGGGTGATATGAGATTATGAATATTCTTAGTGGGGAATATTATACTGATTTCATAATAAAGGAGGATGTTGTAAATGCACTCCAGGATGACCCCAACACTATTCCAGGGCCTGGTGGTGTATAGTATTACTACATCAAAAAGCTCAACAAGATGGGTTTTAACACGGCTGTGATGGATTTCCATACAGAATCAAGTGACTATACACAGATCAAAAGGTCACAAAGTAATAGCCAGTTATTGCATGACAAACTATTAAACAAATTATGAGCTATTATGAAACTACAGAATTAGTCGCCTCTGAAGAATGGTAACTAAATATACCAAAGGAATAATTAAATGCCCATAACAAATGTTTAAATATTGATTACTGTTAATAGCTTAAGGATCTTATAACACTATGAACCCAAGATCCGATTTAAGGGTCTGAGGTTTAAAAATCTCACGCTCGAACATCCAGCTTTACAGGTCTGAGAGAACCCAGGAAAATGGGTTTTTAAGGTACAGGTGGTCAGGCTTCAAAGAGTTAAAATAGATTTACTGATGTGAAACAAACAATACAGATGAATCTCAAAAAACTACATTCTCTGGGTAACAATAACTTTTCTTAAAATAAATTTTTGATATTAAAGCTTTAAAAATGATTTGATAATTGTACCTGTTCAATTGCTAACATGATTGGAGTTTTGCCTTCATTTGTTCGAAGAGTGGGGTCACAGCCTGCATCTATCAGAACTTCTGCTATCTTGACACTGATCACCATGGCATCTGGATCAACCTCAGGTTCCTGTAAGAAAAAGCAAATATTTTTCATTCTAGGCAACAAATATAAGCGGTGATTACTCTATCTCTCTGCTATCAGTGCCAAACATGGCCCTGACTAAGACACAAAAAAGAAAGATTACAACATGTGAAATGAGATGTCTATGAAAAGCTGTCAACGTTACAAGGAGAGATAGAGTGAGAAACGAGAATATCAGAAGCATCGTTGGTACAATACCATGCATATAGTACATCGAGAAGCAAAGAATCAAGTGGTTCGGCCATCTAATGAGAATGGAACCACATTTACTACCATCACGTGCCTACAATAATCGACGCGCAGAGCGCATGGCAGGCCAAGAACATGATGGATAGATAACATCTCAGAGTCCCTGCGAAATCATGGACTGACAACGTCAAGCGCAACACACCTGGCACAAGATAGAAAACTAACTCTCCCCACGACGTTTCACGGCAAATGTGGTTAAGATAAGATAAGATAACCAGATACAGCAAATATGTAGTCATCTTCACTCACAGCATAAGTGTCACATAGTTTCAGGAAAGACTGTCCCATTGTATACTTTTCAGAACAAATTTATTCAGAAAGTAATAGTCAACAACAAAATAGATATGCATATGTCTTCTTCAACATTAATTCAGTCTTCTATTGTTCAAATGATCTCTAAAAATGATTGAACATATTTGCTTATTGATCCTCTAAAAATGTTCAGTACCACATAATGCACCTAAAATATATATATCATCTGTATGTTGAAATGGTTGTGTTTTTCAAGATTTGAAATGTCGAGCGGTCTCTACTAATTAATTCTCAATTCACAGTTCCTTTATGTTAAATATTGTTTACCTTTTAAGTAACAAAAAATAACAAGATTTAATTAAGTGAACGTTTAAATTGTTGTCTTGTGAGATGAAAGAGGGTGATGTGTATGGAGCTTCAGTGCATTGCTTTATCCAATAGTGCCTACACTGCTATTAAAATCACTCACAAGTGAATACCAGGACAAAGGCATATCAGGCGACAAAAATGCAGACAAACTGGCAAAACTTAGAGCAAGTATGGAAGAAATCAACAACCCAACTAACATGCAGACCTTTAAGAAAATGCTCCAGAATAAATTACAAGACAAAGGGCTGAACCAACGGGCAAAATGATCTGTTGGAAAAGTCATATTATTCTCTCCTTTAACAAAAGGTCTAAAGGGGAAGGATTGACTTCATTGCACCAGGTTTTCCCATATGGCTGTCCCTCTAGACAGAAACAGCATGACACCAACCAAAAGTGTTGCACAGATCACAAAATCCATAGCTCCAGCAATAATCCTAGGGATCTCATGATAAAATTGCACATGTGACTCAGTCCAGATTCAAACCTACAGACTTCAAAGCGTCAGACAAACGTTTTAACCACTTCGCCATAGAGAACCGTGACTTTTTTTAGTACCACTTTCATATCAGATAGGTTTGAAATTATACATTTGTTTGACGGTTTCAAACTGCGACATCCTATGTTACTCTTATCTTGTATCCTTTGCTTGATAACAATATTTTGGTGAATACAATGATATTCAATCTGTTTTACTTTGTAAAACTACTTTGTGTTTTGAGCTTTCACCTTTTTGGTATATAGTTCATAGTTCATAAGTACGGTTCCAACTTCACTGCAACGGGTCACCCCATAATTTCTCCGTTCCTGTGCCAATGAAAATCCCACGAAATGCTAACAACTGTGAAATGTTTCCTGTGTGAACTAATTCCAGAATGAAACAGCCGCGTACCACCACAAAAACAACATGCACCGCATAAAATGCATATGGCGTCGCTAATGTAGCAACACAAAACTGTTCATCACTTGAATTGCAATTCTTGTCGAAGGAACATCAATCATGACAAAATCCAGCTTTCTGCACTCGCAATATAACTGCATACGACAGATTGAGCTTGTTCGTCATAACCGCTGTCCGCCATTTTCTGAATACACACAACAAACGCACGGTTGACACAGCAAAAAGAATTCTATGTAACAGTCATAGCTCACAGCGTTGCTCAAGCACTAACTCAGTAGCTCGGCAACGAAACCGGAAAATACCCGACCAAACATGTCGGAAATGCGTTAGCAAAGTCGTGTTCAGAATCAAACAGTTCTGACTCTGAATGGTCCTCCGCATTCCGCCATTGCTGGCCAGATTTTTTCTGGTATATAGTGTTTAGTAGAACAGTCTATTCCATTATCTATGTCCATGACACACAAACAAAAACACTTACCCAGTCCTTCCCTTTGATCTTAATGTTGTTAGCTGCCAAATGATGAAGCTGTGAAATGACAATGGATATAAAGAATATTAAACAAACTAAACAAATAGTATATAATTATTTGAAACACATACCACAAAAAAAAACAATTACAGACCTTTGAAAATTATTTGATTGTTTAACTGTCATTTACTTTTTATCTCTTCATCAAGTGGTAGCATGTCCCTTGAGGAAGGTCACGTTCATCACAACCCACCTGAACCTGAAAAACTCTTGTCTCTAGCAAGTTCTCTCGCCTCCTCTAGCATTATGTTCAAGGTTTCTTTGATGTCCTGCTGCCACCTTCATCTTGGTCACTCCCTGTCTTGTAATTCAGGAACCATGTCTTCCATTACCGTTGCTTCAAACAACTGTGCCAAAATATTTCACCTTTCGAGACATGATGTTATTTATGAGCCGATACTCCTCGATATGCAGGTCTTGTAGGATGTCTTTGTATTTTTCTCCTCTCTGTTCAGTATGTTCTAAGAACTTTTCTGTAACACCTTGTTTCAAAAACTTCTATTTTATCTCTAGGATAGAGCTTATTAGCAGTTTGGTTACTTACACTTTGATGTGGACATACACATTTACACACTAGTTGGAATAGATATATATAAGAAGAACATTAATAAGCTGCTCAAAGAATATCCTTTAGATAATAACAAAAACAGTTGTTGAAACTACAATATGACTGCATAAATCTTTTAGCAAAAGTTGCACATGAAAGCTATACAAAGGTATATAATTTATGCACATATTTATTTCACTGTAATTCAAATGAAAGTGCAGAATTTAATGGACTCAAACATTCTATTGAAAAGAAAGTTATTTATTCACTTACAGCATTGCATCCATTATAATCTCGAACAGTGGCATCAGCTTTGTATGTCTTGATCAAGTTTGTGACTTGAACATCCAACCCCTGTACTAAGCGACTGCTACAGGCAATGCATGCCAGTGTCATTCCTAGAAAGTAAAACATTTGAATTGACTGAAGTTTTACTGTAAATATGGTTATGTCAGAACAGGAACATGTGCTGTAGAAATCCTAACAAAACAGAGACATACAGAAACAAATGAGATTTATCACAGATGTAATGATATCAGTTTCTCGCCAGTGGTTACCAGGGCCCAAATTTGGGGTGTAAAGAATAGAGCCACTGTTACCTGCCATGCATGTCGTAAGAGGCGACTAAGGAGGTTTGGCTGAAATCGGATGCATGTGTCCGCTAGGGAATGCTAACCGAAACAAATGCTTGCAGAAACGGATGCACCAGGCCGTAAGGCGCATAACATGGTGCAACGACATTCCTCACAATGAGGAATGGAATAATGGATTCTACAGTCGCCAATCTGCCTCGGAGATTTAGCCATGCAGTAAGAATGTCAGACCTATCATCACGAGGTGGCCAAAACTTACTGCTGGAAGAGGTCGGCACAAACAGGGAAGCAGAAATCCTAGAAATTATATCCTACAGAACTGCCCCCAGTGTGCAGACTTGAGAAGAAAGAGGTGGCCCACTTACACTAGCGTCGAAGACAAACTGTATGGCGTGGCTGATAATCTGAGGCAGCGCTCTGCCTTTATTAGAGAATCTGAAATCCCAATCTAGTGAGAACGGAGAAGAAGAAATATCAGTTTCTTCTTCTTCGAACAACTTCTGCTATGCGACTACTCTGGTATGTTTCATAAACAGGGTAGTGCGCTTGAGATCTTCACCGGTCCCACATAGTTTGTTTTGATGGGTTGTTTCTGTTGGCCAGATTTCCATTCTCACACTGCTTAGGTTGGGGCAGTCTTGCAGGATGTGCTCATGGGACTGCTTTGGTGCTCCATAGGTGCGAGCAGCCGAGTCCCTGAGGCCCATTCTATGGAGGTGTGCTCCGAGACCGCAGAATTCCGTTTTAAGTCTGAAGACTGTGGTCTGCGCTTTTCTGATGGCATCAGTAATTTGCAGCACTGACAAGAAACAAATTAAATATTATAGATTACATCAGTAGTTTGCAGCGTCATAGGTTATTTGTTACTGAACTAAAGTCATAGCAATCCAGGAAGACCCATATGTGCTCAGTCTCCTCCAACAGATGTTGAAGTGCATGCGTACTGATGATTGATTATATTTTATTTTTAACAACTATCAGCATATATATATTATATATAAATATATAAAATTTCACACAACATTTTCAGACCTTAGGGTCACGGGGACCCAAAATTGGGGTGTAAAGAATAGAACCACTGTTACCTGTCACGCATGTCTAAGAGGCGACTAAGGAGGTTTGGCTGAAATCGGATGCACATGTGTAAATGTGTAGAAGTCTATGAGTTTAGGGCCTACCAAACCAATGTGCAACGTATACACGTTCTTGGCAAAGATCAAACATATCACAAAAACATGATTAAAATTGGTCGAAGAACGAGCAAAGAAGAAGACCTTAGGGTATGAAATGCGCCATTTCTAGTCTGTAATGTGCAGTAGGCAGGCGGACAAATCTTTTTCTCACATGTGGAACGTCAAGTGTGAGATTGAACCCACAACACTCTTGTGTCCGAGTCGATAGGTGAATGCTTATGCATTACATCATTCCACAACTTTAAGCATATCTCAAATTATTTATCCTATGTCCATTTACTGCTATTCCAGCCATCTCATTTATTGATCTCAACATACATTAACAATGGCTTTCATTACGGAGCAAGATATCATATTTAATCATATTAATTGATTGCAGCTATGCTACACCCTGTAATAATAAATTACCAGTGTTGGTTTGAAAGTTGATGTCCACCCCCTTGTGATTGAAAAGCATCTCTACTAATCCATGGTTGCCCTTGAGGAAGGCAATACTGACAGGAGTTGTCTGTCAATGAAACAAGAATGAAAGGCACATGTTAAATTTTGTTAGTTAACAGAACAGACATTATGACATCCCAGGCAGACCCATGTGCCCAGTCTTTCAGCAGATATAGGTATATATTCCTCTTGTATCGTTATACATTACATAGTGCTTGCTAGTAATTTCTCCATACCGCTCGGTCCTGGGCAACTCGATCAACCTCTTCCATAGAATTGAGTCTGATATTTCTTGCCTCTCCGCAAAGTTAGCTTCAAGGTTTCCTGGGCGTCTTCTCTTTCTTGGACCCTTTGCCCCCCATTTCAATGTCTTGTTCTTCTGGTTAGAATGATCCATATTGACCACTCTGTGATTTGTATGTGATCTGAGTCTAAGCATGATTATACATTGTGCCCGTCATGTGAATACAAGTAGGCCATCACATCTGATTTCTGCAATGCTTCCTAGGCCCCTACCTCAATCGCCTCTTATGATATGCCTTGTAGGTCGCAGTGTACTATTCTTTGCTACAATTGCAGACCTCGGCAACACAAGGGCGGTCCAGCTCATAAGATTGCACCCTTTATCACATCTAGTTCAGAAATATTCTGAGATTTGAGATAAAGCTCTAGAAACCTGTCTATCAGAAAAGTTGGGAGATACATCAACTTAAGTCAAGAGTACCAACTCCACTGACTTCACAGGGCAGAAGAGTGCAAATGCATACTCCCTTGGGGATTAAAACAAGTTAACAGGGAATCTTAGTCTCAAATTTTCAAACAAGTCAACAAACATTATTGAAACTGAAACCAAACAGTCTTACCTGCCAATCATTTGGCTCATCTGGCTTGGCTCCTGCATCTTTAATGAGCAATTTCAGACAAAAATACCATCCATAGGCAGCTGCATATGCACTAAAGTATTGTTGGAAGAATCAGCCGTTTTGCATCAGCTCCCAGATACAGAAGATATGATGCAACATTTGTACTTCCATTGATGATAGCATGGGTCAGGGCTGAACGCTTCTTTTTGTCTGGAAAGAAACATAAATCATTATTATTATTATAAAAGACAAGCGAATAACATCAAAATCATGCCGGCAATCCATTTCCATATCAACGATTCAATCATATAAAAATGATTAACTGTGACAATGGTGACTGTGGCAAAATCAAAGTAAATCAGCCCATAGCACCACCCCAAAAAATATCATTTCTAATTAATCCTCACTTGTCAACACCGCAGATCTCTTTGTCCCACATAGTACTGCTATAAATATAATGTATAGTGACTTTCTTGGGCAAGACACAGAACACATCCTTTATAGACACAAATGAGAATGCAGCAGCAGGAAAATGAACGATGTACACATCGTAAATAAATCTCAGGAAAAAGTCATAAACATGCAGATTGAAAACATAATTATGTGAAAATGCATTGCAAATTTGGTGAAGTAATAGAAATGAGTCCATCACAGACTAGACCCCTATACAAAAATAGCTTTTCTAATGAGTCCTCACTTACCATTATAGTTGCAGCAGGAGGAAAGGGACGCCTGAGAAATTGTTGCAGATACATTTGTTACACACAGAACTGCTCAATTATAAGTGGTAGTGATGATTTGTTTTAAAATAGATCATTATATAATGCTCTTGCTGAAGCCCAAAAAAGGTAAATATTATTAAGTCGGGTTTTTTAAAATAATAATTTCCTTTATACTATCACACACAAAAATACATCATATAACTACTTCTACTTTGAACGCTCCACATCGCCAACGTTAACCACTCTGTGCAATTTGTGTGGTCGGAGCCTAAGAGTGATTGTACATTGTGCCAGTTGTGCGCCTACAAGTAGGCCAGCACATCCAATTTCTGTGACTTTTTATTTACTAGGGTAGCTTCCCTAGGCTCCTACCTCAGTCACCTCTAACGCCATGCCTTGTAGGTTGCAGTGGTACTATTCTTTGCTTCCCTTGCAGGCCCCAGCACCACACAGGTGATACATGAATATAATACTTCCTCTTCTTAGTCATCACTTATTCTAGAATGGGTTTCCTGATTCTCTAGTAAAGTCTGCTGTCTATATCAGTTCTCACATACTGTTTCTCTTTAAAGGTCTATGTTGCGCTGAGGTATGGTACTCAAAGCATGGCTCAAAACAAACTGTGTCTCTTATGAAGAGAGATTGGGCAATTTTCCAGTGAGCTGTGATCTTAATAAAGGTGAAATCTAGTTCCTAGCCCTAAGGGAGATGAATGACAAAATAGAGGGCTCATATTCAACATGAGCACATCAGAAAACCTTTTGGCAGTTGAAAATTGGTTAAGTAGACTGGAAATCTGCAGGACCCAAAAAAAAATAATATCAATCACAACAAAATGCCTACAAATTTCCACCATCATCAAAATTACATAGAGGACCCATGCTAGTGTTAGGAAGTATGTGCACATCAAGATATTCCTGTGTAAGAGATTGCAGTCCATATGGTTGTTATATACTGAAGTGCAGCTCTTCTTGTGTTCGCCCTCTATGAATTCAGGAGTAGTCCTGTATTGCGCTTCTGATTGATTTTTGCGTGCAAGTCTGCTTTCCTTATTATCAGTGTCCCTCGTCATACAGGCACTCCATCTCAGATTTAATAGGTGCTGAAGTGCAGTAATGATAGTTCTATCAATCAACCAATCTTCTCAGGTACATGGACAATAAAACGAGAGAACATACATTTTCCTGCATACAAATTGCTGTCTTTACATTTAACTGAACATGTAACTGAAGTTAAATAAACACAAAAACTGCCGACATTCAAAACTTCTAAATCAATATTTCTCACCTAACTGCTCTACTGATGCTCCACTCTGAACAAGTTGTCTTGCAATATTCAAATCACCTCTCTGTGCAGAAATCATTAGAGGCGATATCTTGTCTCTTCCAGCAGAGAGCTGCTTGTTCACATCGGCACCGTGTTTGATTAGTGTGCGCAATGCATCCTTAAATTAACAAATGTCATACATACTATATACATCACGCTAGTTTTTTTGTATGTATCTCTTTTTAAACAAATATATTGAGGCATGTCTTGTTTTAGAATCCATAGGAAAAGAGAAACAGAGGAAGACCAATAAAAGCTCATGAAAAAGATAGCTGGATACATATATTAAAGCGGCCTTGAAGATATAGACTGACTTGTAAAGGATAACACAAGACAGAAAATGAATGATCTATGTTTGTTAGGGACCTGAGCCCCAGAGAGAGAACCAAGATTTAAGTCCTTCCTTCCTTTCGTTTGAAATATTGTTTATATATATTCAATGTTGTCTCTTGTATAAACTTCACTGTCTTTGTAGCTTACACAGAGGTCCGTTTATAGATTTAAGTAAAACTGTACTTATAAGCATTATTTCATTAAATATTATTTATTAATTATCACAGAATTAAAATATGCAATACTGCATTTATTTTTCAAGTTTGTGAGAGATTTTATATATATATATATATATATATATATATATATACGAACAGGACATAAGACATATGTATGATGATCATCAGGTTAAAAAAACCCAAGGACTTCAAAAAGTGCAAGATAATATCCTTCACAGATCTATTTATGTCAGCAAGTCTGAACTATCGCATTCCTGCATTACTGAGTAATGGAGGTAGTCTTTATGTTCATCTCTTTTTACTTTCTTTGGATTCGGTTCAATATTTACTGTAGCAATTTTGTTATCAATACATATGTGGTCTATCTGGTTAGCTGTTTTATGGTCTGGTGATATTCATGTGGTCTTGTGTACTCTCTTCAGGATAAGATTATTATCTCTAGGTTCTAATAATCTTTGCTGGCTCTTAAATATTTGGTCGCCTGTTTAGTCATGTACACTGTTGTATGCATAGCGAGATAAACTTCAGAAAATGAAAAGTCAAATTTTATAATAATTAGTGGAGTATATTTTGGTTCTAACAATAAGAGTAATAAAAGATCAATACATACCAAATGGCCTTCTGTAACAGCTAAATGTATTGGACAAAATGCTAAACGATTTGGCTTATTGATCATGCCAATGCCCCATTTATCATTCTGCATGTCTTCTGAAACTAAAATATGAAATGATAAATTATGAAATTTCAAACAACACACTGAAATTGTTATTCACATTTTTTTAACCTACTATGTACTGCTGCTAAACATTTCAACTTCAATTTAATGCAAATGTGTGAATTAAAAGTATGCAAGTTATGGTCGATACATCGTGATATTATTAGGTTTGAGCATTGGGCATCCAGAGAACCATGCATTCCGAGAGAAGAGAGCCATGCATTCAGAGAGAATCATGCATTCAGATAGAAGAGAACCGTGCATTCAGAGAAAAGAGAATCGTGCATTCAGAGAGAAGAGAACCAAAGAACCATGCATTCAGAGAGAAGAGAACCATGCATTCATAGAGAAGAGAACCGTGCATTCATAGAGAAGAGAACCGTGCATTCAGAGAGAAGAGAACCGTGCATTCATAGAGAAGAGAACCGTGCATTCAAGAGAAGAGAACCGTGCAATCAGAGAGAAGAGAACCGGCATTCAGAGAGAAAGAGTGCATTCAGAGAGAAGAGAACTGCATTCAGAGAGAAGAACGCATTCAGAAAGAAGCATCACCGTGCATTCAGAGAGAAGAGAACAGTGTATTCAGAGAGAACATGTTCAGAGAGAAGAAACCTGCATTCAGAGGAAGGCATTATTAGAGAGAATCATATCTCAGAGAAAGAAACCATGCATCAATGGAAGATTAGTGAGAAGAACCCATGCCATGCATCAAGAGAACCAAAGAAAGCAACACCTTGCACCTTGTGTCAAGATATGAATTCTACAGGTTAAAAGGAGTACCACCAGTGTCTCATAGAGAACAGAGATACTAGTAAACTTGTTAGAATCTACATTACCACACTAATAGTGCACTTATATGTCTTCAATTTCAGCTGGAAGTGCCAGTAGCAGAGCATTATTACAGCATCTCTCATGATGGTTCCTAATTTTTTCTTCACTCAGAAAATTGAGCACCCATTTATAGCTGGTTATTGGTTACTAAACTGACGTCATTGCACTCCGGGCAGACCCATAGGTGCTCAGTCTCCCCCAAAAGATATAGAAGAGTATGCATACTGATGGTTCCTATGGCTCGCTGATTAAACACACCTCTCACTCTGCTTCTCAGGTATCCAGTTCGACTTGAACAACGGGTAACTCCAAACTGCCTAAATCGCTTGATCGATTCAACATCGATTTTAGTGTCCTCATCCAACAGACAGTCGTGAAGAGACCGAAGAATATCCCCTTTATCCATCTTCAACTCCCCAACAATCGATGCTGTTGATGCAAGCCTGTCCGCTCTCTCATTACCGTAAACACCTGCATGCCCAGGACAGTATATCCACATAAGCCGCTGGAGGTTAGAAACTTCTATAGACAACATCCACTCATCCGAAACCTGCCCTTCTGGATCTTGTGAAGCATCAACTGAGAGTCAGACACAACAACTGTCCCAGTAAATGAAGTCCCAGAGATCCAATGGAGGGCAGCAGTAATGGCCTCAACCTCCATCCTCATACTAGAAGTAGTTGTCCTGTATTTATAGCTAGGTATACTAGAGAGTCAACAGTTCCAGAAAATTAAACCTATGTAGTCTTGGTGTTTTGTCAAAACCAGAAATGCATGATTGTCTCTGACATGGAATACTGAGCTGACATGGAGAACATAGCGTATAGAAGTCTCATGTCACAAGACATGAAGTAAGTAATGCTTGGTATTTGGACATGAGACAACTCTGGCGACCTCCCATACGATCAATCAGATCTGACATCATACTACAGTATAATGCAGTAGATGTGATACTATAAAAGGAAGCTTTATATTCAAAAATGTTATCAGAAAGCCATCTATACAAACTTGTGCCTTGTTGGGCAATATTTCTTCTGTATTGGAGTGGGCAGCTAACAACCCAAACCTATTACAATGAGTATGTTACAGAAACTGCAATGAAAAACTTTCATAGTGTCATGAACAACTTCAGCACTATGTTTCTTTAGGAATGTTGGATAACCTTCTTCTTCTTCTTGCATGTCGCTATGAATTCAGGTTAGTCTGCTATGGCACTTCTGACTGATTTTTGCATGAAGGCCTGCTTTCCTTTTATCAGTGACTCTCACCATAAAGGTGGGCCCTTCTCAACTTCAGAGGTCATAACATAATTGAAATCTTCAGAATGTTTAAAATGTTTACACAGCTATTAAGGTCACCTCTGAAATAGGAGAAAGCATGCCTGTTTGGCGAGGGACACTGAGAATAAGGAAGCAGCCTTCATGCAAATATCAGTCAGAAGCACCACACCAGCCACCCTGACTATGCCTGAATCCATAGCAGACGCAAGAAAAGACTTCACATTATATACTCAACTTTTGTTTGCAGCTCTTCTTTACTTCCATATAGTTGTGTATATGTGTTGTATTGCTGTCACTAGTGCCATAACAGCACAGCAAAGGAGAACATAGATGAAGTGATAAGTTACATAGGGAAGGGATAAGAGAGAAAAAGCTTGGTATTTGTATTCCATATACTAATCACTGTGCTACAATAGCTTCCACTATTAAAGAGAACAGATCACAATACACTTACAAGTCTTCTGACAAAACATAATGGTGGAAGTAAACTTACCAATACTCTTGGCATGCTTGATAAGAACATCAATGTTTTTAGAGCGACCACTTCGAGCAGCATAATGAATGGGTAAGTCTCCCTTGTTATCTGCATCTCCAGGATTAGCATTTCTGATGAAACATTGACAAAGCAAATTGATATCTTATAAAAGGTCTAAAGTCGAAGGATTGACTTCATTGCACCAGGCTTTTACAGCATATGACTGTCTCTCACACACAAAAATGGCCTGCCATCTGGCGAGAGTATTGCACAAAGCATGAACTATGTAGATCTGGCAACAATCCTCATAGTCTCTGGAAAATGCACCGGTGAACAGAAGCGCGTGGTTCGAATTCAAACCTACAACCTTTAGAGCGCAAGGCAAAGGCATAACCACTTAGTCACAGAGACCACACATATTTTCAACTGCATACACTTTCACCTTAAATACTTTAAAAGAAAGCAGAGATCAGTCTAAGACTTGATATCTTTATTGCCATATCTAGAATACTAAGATATATGTTGATATATATATTAGATCTAATATATATAATATATATATTATATATTATTATTATATATATTATAATTTATATTATATATATAATTTCAACATTTATTTCATATTAGTTACTTGGGGTCTTACCTAGATATCGTCTTAGACTATATATATTATTATTATATATATATATATATTATATTCTAACATATATGTATACTAAGTATTATTATAACATATTATATGTTATACAGTGTTGCTACTAAATCAATTTGTTAAAAAATGGTAAGATTGCTAACTACATACACAGAATGATCAACTTTTCTAACGTGGTTGTTTTATTATTTCTGTTCATTTAGGACTTACATTGCAAAAACAATAGCAAACTGTTATCTGACATTACAAAACAAGATGTATGTTCTAATCTCGGTTGTTCTTTATTGTTCATCTTAGACCATTTCAAACTAGAAATGTTATCTTGCCAAGAATGTGATACATGATGGTTTGAGGCCCAAACGATAGGTTACATGTTTAGACACGTGCATCGATTCAGCCAACCATCCTCACATGCAGGTAACAGTGGTTTATTCATCCCAATTTGCCCGTTACCACGGCAGATGATGTTCTAAATATTGTGGTGATGTCCTTATCCGATCCATTCCCAAATAGAAAAGTTACTGCCAAGATTGCATCAGACTACTTTTAAAGAGAAGCATTCTTCTTCTTCCATGTTAGCTCTAGAACACCACTTGTGATATCAGTCAAAGAAGACCACAATATTACTTGCCTTGGACTCCAAGTAGGATCAATTGGAAATAGTATCGGGACATGATTCATCTCCAACTTGATGTGCCTGACCATTAATAACTTGATTTTGCAACCTTTAGAGTAAGCTTACAATTTGAAATTTACAAACTATCTAAATTTGCTAATAAAATAGGTAACAATTATGACCTTCCTGAAAAGGATGAATTTACCTTTTAAGAAGAAACTCTAGTGGTGCTGATCCTTCACAAGCTGCCGCAAAATGGATGGGCCTAGCACGAGTATAGGTCTGAATGTTAATGTCTGGCTCAATGGACAGCAGTCGAGTGAGATATTTCACATTTGGATTGATTGCTGCACAGTGCAATGGTGTGATCTGTAAACATAAAGTGTGTATAAGATTCTAGTCTATTTCTCTATACTTTTACTATATATATTAAGATTATTCTTCTTCTTCGCTCGTTGTTATTTACAAGACCAATTTTAATCACTCTTTGTGAAATGTTAGATCTTTGCCAAGAACGTGTATACGCTGACATTGGTTTGTGGCCCCTAAACGCATATATTTCTACATGCTTAGGACATGTGCATCTGATTTCAGCCAAACTCTCCTTAGTCGCCTTTACTGACATGAGCGGCATGGAACAGTGGTTCTATTCTTTAAACCCAAATTTGGGTCGTAACCACTGGCAGCTATATATACTAAGATTATATGGAACACTACCATTCTGTGATATCTAAGTTCTTATTCTTCTTCAACCTTCACCCCTAGGGAGGCATAGGTCCGGAGCCATGACTTTCCAAGCCATCCTATTCAAGAAAAAATTAAAAATAAAAGTCCTACAAAATATCTTCACCATCTTCAAAATTACATCAGGGACCCTTGTCGGTGCTCTGCAGCTGAGATCTTCCTGTGTAAGAAAGAGATTGGAGCACACATAGTTACTCACTTAGTACAATAATGATGGTCCTATCAATAAATCAATCTATCTAAGGCCATCTTTTCCAGATCTCTCTACTTTCTTCCCATTTACTTGCATTCTGTTTCCAACTCCTGCCTCCAGGTGTTCCTGGGTATTCCCTTACCTCTATTACCATGTGTGTTCCATTGGAGGACCTGTGTCTGATGCTGTCAGGAGGTTCCTCAGTGTGTGTCTTATCCATAACCAATTTTTGCCCCTTATCTCTTGTTCCACCTCCTGGTGTCCCGCTCTATGCCAGTTCCCAGTTTGTGATCCTGTCCTACCATCATAGATGGAGTATCCAGCACAGGCATCTACAGATGAATATCTACAACTTTTTCTCATTTCCTGTGCAACCTGTGCTGTCTTCCCAGTTCTGAACATCATTCGGACATTCCGGGTGCCAAACCTGGAGATCTTCCGGGTTAAAAGAAAGTGATACCTAAGTTACCTATGAAAAAGTGTCATAACTTGCATCATACTGACACACAAATAATTCTGCTATTGTCATGACCCAACACAAATGAGAAGCTGAAGAAGAAAGCTAATTACAAGTCACAAGCAACCACAATAAGAAGAAAATAGAATGGCACAGAATGGATATACAATGCCTCTGATCCCTTTGTCAAAGACAAGAACAGCAGATGAAAGAAGGACAGAGGGCAGATGGAAGAATACCTGAAGAATTACAATGGAAAGGTAAATGTAAGAATCTGGACTGACATGGGATACCATATGTAGGAAAGCAGCATACCAGCAGTAATAGGGGTCACTTGTTAATGTCTTATGTGTCAAACATAAATTCTTCAACGAGTAACCGGTGATTGAGCGTATAAGGCTTCTTCTTCGATTGCTCCATATCGGCCACTTGTTAACCACTCTTTGTGATTTATGTGTGATCCAAGCCTAAAAGTGATTGAGCGATGTATCAGTTATGCGTCTACAAGTAGACCAGCATGTCCGATTTCTGCACTGCTTTTAATTTACTAGGGTAGCACCCTAGGGCCTACATCAGTCGCCTATTATTACATTCCTGTAGGTCGTATGTTACTATTCTTTGCTCCCTTGCAAGCCCGGCAACAGACGGGCATCTCATAAGACAAATACTTGTTTGTCTTAAAAATGTGATTATAAGAAATAAGACTTCTACATTACACCATAGACTAGCAACAACTAAGTTGAGTTTCTCATCCTGAGGAATGTCCAATCCATCACCATCATCTCTTTTGTATCTCTTTATTTATTACCTCCAGACCAGTTAGTTCTTGGATGTTCAAATCTTATCCTCCCAGGTATGCATAAGTATTCTTCTAAGAAGTCTTCCCCTCACTTCCTCTTAACCAACTTTTCATTTTCTTATCCATTTCCAACTCTCAGATCAGTAAAAGAGGACTGTCCTAAAACATGTTTTGTATATTCGAATTTGTCTTCAGAATTCACACAAAAAAATAAGCTATTCACAATTGTACTGATTTCTTAAACCTCATCATTCTACCTTAAAGTTAATGTTTCATTAATTAAAATTTTGTTTTGTGAATAAATGAAAATATGCTAGCAGAACTTACCGCAGAATTTGAGAAAGGCTTCTTACGTACAGATGCTGCCAAAATGATGTCCCTGAGATCTTCTTTTTCAAAACTCAGTACCTGCAAGTTGGCAGTGTGAAATTATTTACAAACAATGCACCACCACAGAATCAAATGTTATAGTAGAGTATTAGTTATTGCAGATTCTAACATTTTCTGTATCTATCCATTCCTACTTCACCAGAGAACAGACAAACTACTGCCATCGTGCAGAGTGCTGGCCTGTAGTAGCACAGTAACAAACGCAATAACTTCTTTCTGTTTCTACAAATTTAAAGTAAAAGTAAAGATTTCATTGTCATACCATTGTGATCGAAAAATCTCTGAGGGCCACAGAAATGTTGTTTTACAGAAGAATGATAAGAATCCCATGGACTGCTAAATTGACTAATGTTGGGGTATTGAATGAGATCAAGACACAGAGAAGGCTTATCATCAATATAAGAAAGAGGCAGTCATCATTTTCATTTGCATCATTTTGGGTATGTGATGAGGAGGGGAGGTTTAGAACACATTGTGACAACGGTAAAATCGAGGGTAGACGAGACAGAGAGAGAAAATTTTGGATAGCCTGACTTCATGGCACGGTAGAGCGTCAACATCTAAGTTGATAGCAAACACCAACAACAGAGATTTGTGGAGATCCATGATTGCCACGCCAGCCGGCACGGCACCTGATGATGACCATTGTGATATATCGGGGAATACAGTAATAGACATGTATTTTTCTTTGACCTACAGCATATAATGTTGCATTTACTTCATAGTGTTCTCATCCGGTACCAAATTGAAAGTGGGTCAAAAATCACTGGCTGGAAAATCCCACTTGTGTAGGAAGCAAATGTACAAACAACTGTGTTATTGCAGCTCTCAATTTTGTACATAATGATCAATACAAAGAAAGACTGCAGTAAAACTATGTACAAAATGTGATATCTATGAAAACATTAATTAATGTAGTTTTACATAGTACAAAAACAAGATACAGTGACATTTCCATCAAAAGTTCTTTATCTAGTAAAAGATACAAGAACAAAATGGGATACACGATAATGGTTGTGTTGTGCTGGACGGCGCAAGCAATTATTGACCTTAGTTTTTACTCTAAATTCTGGTGTTCACACATTTCCAAGCTGATAGGAAGCTAGTCTGCATAGTATTTTTTTTATAGTCTGTTGATCTCTTGTTTTATCTCCCATCGATTTTGTCAACTGTAACAGATTTATAATCTTCAGACGCCCGCCTGCCCAACGTGTTCGTAGCACGTTGGACGACGGGTGATAAGCCCTCTGTGAGTGCGGGTTCAATTCCTCAGGCTGGCAGAAAAGCCACAGGTTCTCCAGATTTACAATGTTGTGGCACCGAGCCAAAGCTAAGCTCAAGTGCTTCTGGATCGGAAGAAAAATAAAATAATCTTAAGTAAAAACTGTGTCCTCCAGTGATCTTAACCCTTGTGTCTTTATCATTCATTACATGTTTCCTGTAAATAAATTTGTGAAACTTCTATTTATGCAGACATTGCCAACATGAAAACATCTTAAAGGTTCACCTCTTTGTGTAAGTAGTTGAATCCAAAGCCTCCAAGTCTTTCAGCCTCTGTTACATATTTTGCTGCTAGATGACGATGACCTCTGCTCACAGCTGAGCTTATGTGAGATATCACATGGTTTAACTAAAAGGACAAAATAGATCATTACAATTTTAACCATAACATAACAAACAATTGAAGTTATTTGTGTCAAATGCATTTCTTTCCCAAAAAAAAAGAGAACAGTATTATCCATATTATCTTCACCTTACCTAGATAAGAGAAATGTCAAAAATATTTCATGACCTGATTGTACTATCAACACAAGATAAAATTCAATTGAGAACATGACATTGTTTAGTAATGTTAGAAAACATTACTAAACAATGTTTTGAGTGTTTAAACAAATGTTCACAACAGGTTTTTTGAAGTTACATCAAAGCACTTTGGGCTGATTTATAGATGCTCAGTCTCTCCACCAGTAGGTTCCGCATGGAATGCTAATGGCTACCATCCCTCATTTGTTAAACATGGGATGTTTAAGTGTGTACAACATCTTAGGGACAACACACTCCTAATTCTACTCTTGAGGTGTCTAATTCTACTTGTGCAAAGTTTGATGTCAAAATTCCTAAATCACAGTATAGATGCATAATCAACTACAGTGTTGTAAATCGACAGTTAATTGCTATGCAGCTGCAGTATGTTCCCCTTTTCCATCTCAAACACTCTGGCTACATGTGAATTTGATACAAATCTGCCTGGTCTATTATTACTTCAAACACCTGCAAGTCTAGGACAGCAGATCTATGCAAGACCTTGGAGGTATTTATGTACTACTAGTTTTGAACCTTTTGAAGCAGAAATTGAGAGCTGGACACAATAACTACTGCTCTAGTAAACAGATTTTACTTCTTATTGTCTTCGCCGCTACAAATTCAGGGCGCCTGGTATGGCGTCTCCGACTGATTTTTGCATGAAGGTCTGCTTTCCTTATTATCAATATCCCCACCATACATGCGTGCCTTCTCCAACTTCAGGGGTAAAAACTGAGTCTCAGAGGACCATTATGGTAGTAGTAATGACCTCAACCTTCATTCTCATACTGGTAGCATAACACATAAATTGATTGAAATAGAATGACAGGGAAAATAATTTTGAACCTAAGAGAACATGCAAGTGAAAGAGAACATACAGATATAATACTAAGGATAGGTATATTTCCTACACAGCAACAAAGAACTTGATGATGATGAATCAGACTTTTAAAGTTTTTGTTCTTCTTCTTTGCGTTCGTTTTTTACGACCAATTATAATCACTCTTTGTGATATGTTTGATCTTTGCCAAGAAGTGTATACGTTGCACATTGGTTTGGTATGCACCTAAACGCATATACATTTACACGTTTAGGACATGTGCATCCGATTTCAGCCAAACCTCCTTAGTCGCCTCTTACGACATGCGTGGCAGGTAACTGTGGTTCTATCTTTACACCCCAAATTTGGGCCCGGTAACCACTCGGCGAAGTTTTGTTAACCAACCTTAAGAAATCTGATAAGATTCTGATTTATAGTTGGATCCATATGATTTAAACTAATACTAAATTTACCAGACAGTTCCTCACATTTCAAAAGAAATTAACATTTTAAACTTTTATTTGTTCATTCAATTTTACAGTAAATTTGTGATAGCCGATGACCATATAACCAGCAGGAATTTATTATTTTTTTTAATGGGGAGCAGTAATCAGCAGAACTTTGGTGGCATTAGATTTTAAAAAATATATCATAAACAATCCAGTTTAACAGATTGATGTTCCAAATTTACATGCATGACAAATACATTATTAGACCCCAGTGGTTACCCAACCTTATTTGTCACATGCACCATTGTTACCATATATCAGAATGACATTCCTCATTTTCCAGGTAAGTCTGTAGAATTATAGACGGATCAACATTCTAAGTCTGTTATTCAAACCCAACAATGAATTACAACCCAGTATCAGTCCAACAACAAGTAAAAGAAGAAAGCATATGCTGGTATTTACACATGCTCAACATTATCAGAAGACTATCATCATAGCACTCCGGACACGTCCATAGGTCCTCTGATCACTACTCTAACAAATCCAGCAGTGCCCAGCGGCCCAACACACCAGCTCGATGTTGATTAATCAATCAGTTTTTTGGTATGTGATGTATATAATACTCATCATCATGTACATCTTGAAGCCAGTATATACAGATTTAGTTACGGTGTTAATTCCTTTGCATACCATAAACTGTTTTTCTATTTTTTTTTATTAAATCTACATTTCAATGACAATATGAAGTTCACATATACAGAAAACATGCTTACCAGCTGGTCAGGAGTTGTTTTCTCAGCAACTGAAAAAGCTAGCAAAAAAGCATCCATTGCCTCAGGAGAAAACCCACTCTCCATCCAGTTCTTAATGCAGGAGACATTTACACCTTGAATAGAATCCTGTAGAAAACAGTAATGGTCTCATAGTTGACAAACATTTATTATTATTGTTCTGTTGTGGTTTTTTTTAAATTAATAGTAAAATTAATTTTTAATTTAAACATTAACTTTTACAATATAAAACAACATAAAGTGGTTTTTTTTCACTGCCTCTGTTATCTCTGAGTTCCATCTTTTGTGTGGATGGTCTTTTGCTTTGTATCCACTGTATCAGAGTAACATTGCTCTTTGATGTGCACTGTCTGTTGGTAATCTTTATTATGTGGCGAACCAGTTAATTTGTTGTTTCTTGATGAAGTTCAGTATTGATGTTGTACACACTTTTTCCTGATGTCTTCATCAAAACAGGTATAGGAGCGGGTATCTGTGGGGTGAGGCATAGTGTTTTCTATGAAAGAACATCTGCTGTCACATCACTGTCAACATTTAGGGGCTATTGAACATCTGCCCACAATGTACACCTTGGACAGCGAACTGCGTGTTAGAAATCAGTCATGCTTTGCACACCCTCAGCTCAGGAAAAGCACAAGACGGCATGCCATCCAAAATAATAAAATGTGCCAAAGAATTACTAATCACTAAACAGCTTGAGATTATTTAGCAGTGATAGAAAGAAAAATCAGTGTCACAAGATGTAAGGGATGCAAATATTACCCTTTATGAAAGCAAAGGGAAAAAAGTGATTGCAAAAATTACCACAGCATTACTCAGTATCACAGGAAAGATTTTTGCCAGTCCTCTGAAAGAATTTACTCAGAGAAATCACAGTGCAGGTTCATACCCAACAGATTCACCATTGACATGGTTTTCTTCCTCAAGCAGCTCAAGAAAAAAGTGTAGGGAACAGAGGAAACGACTATATACTGCCTTCATTAACCTCACATAGGCATCTGACCTAGGGAGTAAGATGCAATGATCTTAGTAAAGATGCCCACATACTTTGTTCGATCTTCTAAAATCTTTTCCTAAAACATGCAGGAACCGTAGAGTCTGATGGCTCTCGTTCTTTTCTTCTTGACGTTCCATATCGACCACTTGTTAAACCACCCTTTTGTGATTTATGTGTGATCTGAGCCTAAGAGCGATTATACATTGTGCCAGTTATGCGCCTACAAGTAGGCCAGCAGATCCAATTTCTGCTACGGTTTTATTTACTAGAGTTGCTTTCCTAGGCCCCTACCTTAGTCGCCTCTTACATGCCTTGTAGGTCGCAGTGTTACTATTCTTTGCTCCTCTTGTGGGCCCCAGCACCACATGGGAGAAGGCTGAAATAATACCATTACACAGCCTAAATACATAAGTAAGAAAGAACACATAAGTAAAAGTAAGTGACAAGAATAATTCTTGTACTATTTCTTACATTAATGAAAGCATTATTGCCTTCCTTGCCTCCTCTACTCATATTCAATGCTCGAATGTTGTGAATTCCAAGAGAGAATGGATTGTATCTGAAAAGTATTAAAATATATAGAATAGTTATAGTTCGCAACATTACAAGTTGAGTACATTTGCAAATATATTTATACACGCATACAGAAAAACATATGGTTTCTACAGAAATGTTCTTCGAAATTTAGTTTACCTTTCATATCACTTCACTTTTTGGGTTAGATTTGTTGACATTACTCACACCATCCATCAGTCCTTCCTAAGCACATCAGTATATTTTAAAACCTGCTGATGCTCAAAGTTGTAATTTATTCTATTAACTAATCTCTCCCTCTAGCCTATGATACCCTGTCACTTAGAGCAGCAACAAATGCACACTATTCTTCTATATACTTGGCCATCCTCTGTATTGTGTCCCGGCTATGATTCCTTTCTTTCAGTTCTTGTTCTACTGTTTCCATAACATAATTTTTACAGGATGGGATTGTTAGCTCCAAGCCAAACTCCCAACCTCGAGGACAAGGAAACCATATTTAGTCTGACTCCCTTCCTCCAGTTGACCTGCCATCCTAGCCCACTGCATCTTTGGAGCATGCAAGCCTCACCCCTACAAGGTAATGGCCTCATGGGGAGGCTGTTAACTAACTAACTAGAATTCATTACTTACATTCCAGTGCCTGTAGCAGAAATAATGGAATCTGGTGGAGGTTTCCTTTTTCTCTTCTGCTTCAGATCATTGTCAAAATATTCCTCAGTCAAAACTTTTATGATTTCATGTTTATCTTGCTGAAAAGCAAAATCCATTGCATTTCTGCTGTCGGATACTGAACGGCCAATTTCAAACTGTTATGTATTTATAAAGAAAGAGAGAGAGAAACATTCAAATTTTAAAATATTGCTGCCAAAAGATTTAAATTACATATAAAATATACAATGTAACAAAAAATGCAACAATGAAAATTATGATCTAAAAGCATAACAATGGACCTAGAAAAATAAGAATCACAGCATGGATCCTGACAGGTTGCTTGCTGGGTAAGAAAGGATAGCACAAGGTGTCAGCGAAGCTTAAGTAATTATAGAGCTGGATTTTTTCAACTGATCATAGCTGGGTATGGTCAACACTCCAGTCGACCCAGATGCTGCAAGACTAACTGGCTAGAAGTGTTAGACAACAAAAGCAGTTATGGATAACCTATTGCCGTCTGCACTCTCAACAAATATCTGATGAAAGGGACAGAATCAATACGTTCACCCAGTATAAAGAGATAGCTGTTCTGATTACCTTTAACATTTCAAAGAATGTTATTTAATGATGTAGCTCTTACAATATAACATGTGTCTGTACCTGAAAGCAGTTTCAACTTTCAAATATAATTTGCTAAGCAGCATGATAATTTGACACCTTCTTGTGTTTAATCGTCTTCAAAAAAAAATAAAGTTCAGTTCAACCTATCCCTTCCCTTTGTTCTATCATTTTCTTTCTGCTGCTTTCCCCTTCATTCTCATCTGAATCCTATTTATGTTAACACTAAATAAAGGATGGACATAAAAAACCTAGAAAATATAACGTATAATGGTTTTGATCATGCAAGGAACACATGAAAAATGCACAATAACATCGCTCCATTTAAAAAACACAACCTGGGTCTCCACCAACTACTCTTAATTAGAATAGATGACTATGAACTCAGCTAGCTGATAGTTTCTGCGGTAGAGCATGTATATAGTAGCTCTGGCAACCCACCAACAAAATGTGGTATTAGAAAGATCTTATAAGTTAAAATATATAGATATTATTCTCCATGATTTGCTGTTAAAAAAACATTTTCTACACTGTACAACAGTGTTTAACAAGATAGCAATATCTACACCTTTCTGCTCTACACATTTTTGGAACCTAAAATTTGGTTCGTCTGCCATTTTCAATGCCTATTTATTTAGCCAGACTACAGGGATACAGCCTGTTACCATGGTCACCACTTATATGTAGAGTATTGTCTTGGTCAGTTCTGGTTCACTGGCCCAGATTTGTGTAATTTCATTCCCATTATCTGAAACTGACTAAATGGCAGAGTTTACTTACAGTGGCTACTCCCTCAGTTCTTGCAAACAACTCTTTCAAAGCCTCAATATTATCTGTATTGACGCACGGAACACTAACTTGGAGTTGATCAGAGGAGATACTTCTGGAACTTTTTCACTGAAAAAAAAAACAGTTGAAAAGGACATTAGAATTCAACTCACAACAACTGTGTATTCAAAACTTTCCTTGGACTGCACTAGCATTGTTATATATATATATATATAGTATATATAATATATATATATATATATATATATATATATATATATATATATATATATATTAGGAAACTCACAGAAATAACATTTAAAACATCATCCAATAGCGTGTCCTGAGCAGAACTTTGCCACCCTAACAATCTATAAATTTCTCTTTCATAGGCCAGATGCCTCACCTCTGCTGTCGTCATGTTCAAATCATTAGTCACATCCTAAATCCATTTTCTCTGTGGTTTTCCTCTTTTCCAGGATGCCTCCTTCCAGAATGGTCTTCTCCAACCCTTCGTGTCTTTTTATATGTCCAAAATACTTCAATTTTCTCATTCATATTTGTAGCAACTGACAGTTTTCTCTGGATAGATCTGTGTTCTCTTCTCTGTCCATGATATAAGAAGGATTGTTTTGTTACACTTATATTCAAAAGCACATATTTGTTTTTCCAATGCCTGATTAACTGTCCCCATTTCACAACCATATTTTGCCACTGGGAATATTCATCTTAGTATTCTGATCTTTGTTTTCCTATCAGCTACCTTCCATACTTTTTAGTTCTAGATTTTGCACAGCTATATTTATTCTTTTAATTTCCTTTATCCTATTTCCTCCATTTAAAACATACTTTTTTTCCATTTATCATCAATGATTTTGAATTATAACTAGCCAAAGTTTACGTAAGTTGATTTGGGAAGAAAGTGACTCTAAATAATTAACAACAAAATATCCATATATATATACATATATATATATTGTATACATAGTAGTACACTTAAAGTTTATAATACATTTCTTGCAAATAAAAGATTAACCAAAATAGCACTCATGGGGTGGAATATTTATCAACATTTAATATATATGATTTTTTTTTTTTTCGTCGCTTTCAACTCAGACGAAGTTCCATCTCTGAAACTGATTTTGCGTGAAAATCTGTTTTTCCAATTTCTTACAATGGCAGCAGCGTGCACATTGTAAATTACTTTACACTGGCAGCCGTGTGCTCAATGTACTCGTAATTAGTACTCCCTCGCCATACAGGCAGATTTTCTCCAATTTCAGAGGTACTCACGTTATCGTCCTGAGTAAGACCAGGGACTCGAACAAATGCCGGACAGTAGGTTCGAACCCGAGCTATGAGGCGTCTCACAGCTAGCAGGCCGAGCTACTATCAACTACTCTAGGCAGTCCCCCAATATATATGATGATGAACATGCTATTTAAAATTTACTTCAGATAAGCTGAGGCTGTTAAAAATCATTGTTCATATCCTAACAAAAGTTATGCACACACACAAATATTTACTAAATATAAAATGGAATATGTGCACTAATTTGAGGAATTAAAATGATGCTTAACTCTTAGTGGACCAAGAGCTTGGACATGTTTTTACATGCTGCCACGCTAAGTGGCGTTTGGTTATCATAGTTTTAGAACCGCTGTAGTAAATTTATATTCCAGTCCACATTTTTTATTTTAATCTCTGGTCATTCGTCATTTCCGTTTGTACATGCTTGTGCACTTATTTTCAATCTATAGTTAGTAGAAGCGTTATAAAACACACAAAATCTCAGCAAAAGTTTTGTTTACTGCAATTTTATTGGAAAAATGGCTTCTTCTGAAACACATAAGTCGCGATATACAGTAGAACAAGCTTTTTTTCTTCTTTCGTCGCTTTCAACTCAGGCGGTTTCATCTCTGAAACTGATTTTTGCGTGAAAATCCGTTTTTCCAATTTCTTACAATGGCAGCAGCGTGCACATTGTAAATTACTTACACTGGCAGCCGTGTGCTCAATGTACTCGTAATTAGTATTCCTCGCCATACAGGCAGATTTTCTCCGACTTCAGCGGTACTCACGTTATCGTCCTGAGTAAGACCAGGGACTCGAACAAATGCCGGACAGTAGGTTCGAACCCGAGCTATGCGGCGTCTCACAGATAGCAGGCCAAGCTACTATCAACTACTCTAGGCAGTCCCCTGAGAACAAGCTGTAAATCCTATTCATCATTTGGCTGAGTTCGACAATGATGATGAAGTGTCGAGTGCTGATTGTAGTATGAACAGAAACATGTGTTATGGCTTGCAGATGTGTTGGATATATTCATATTGAGTGCTAAGTAAGAATTTTATTCTCACTAAAAATATTTTAACAAATTTTCTTCTTACTAAGTCACTTAACATTTCGCTCTTTATTTTTCAAAAATATTTCACTAATGTAAATAAATAGAACATTCATTTCTGAACATTTTGATATATCGTACATGTTCCATAAAATTAAATATATAAGTTTTATATCAAAACTAATGACAGCTGTCTGTATACAAATGTATAATACAAAAAATGGCTTTGTAAAAATGTGACTTTTGCCCTGGTCCACTAAGAGTTAAGCTGTTCTTCTTTTGGGTTTTCTTTCATTTCAAATTATGAACTTGCAATATTTACTTAGTATCAAAGAAGGGATCCTTCTCAAGGATCTTAATTTTGGGATTTGGTTTCAAGTTTCTGTCCGGCCCTTTCTTCTTGTCACTCTTTCCTTTCTGCTTTCCAGCCTTGACTTTTTCCTTCTGTTTGGAAATTTTTTCATCCTCTGAATAGACAAAAAAAAACATAATTGCAAATGTCATGTTTATAAAAACTGCACTTATTTTAAGAGTATCTAAATTAAATAAATACAAATCTAGCTTCTATGTTTGGTAACAAATATAGTCAATTTTTTCCATTCATATATTCAAATCGTTGGATTTCAAAGAAAACAATATGCAGAGAATAGTACATGATCACTGGAATGACATCTTCCAATTTGAAATAGTGCCCAAAATGTGATGGAAAATTACATATATCAAGTACATTTTTGTAAAAAGAAGTTTCAGAGATTTGAAGGCATTCTACACATGGAATAATTTATCAATGGACATATTAGTTATTCATTGATATACAAAGTTAATCTTGTCAAATGCAAGGGAATACTGTTCAATCTGTAAACAATCTAAATCTGTCAGATTCAGCCATCATCATCATCAAATAGATTGTCCTGAGCAGAACTTTGCCACCCCAAGTCCTTCAGAATTTCTCTCATAGGCCAGATGGTCCTGCCTCTGCAGCCAACCAAACTATCAGTTACATCCTGAATCCATCTTCTCAGTGGTCTTCCTTTTCTTCTCTTTGCCAGTATGCCTCCTTCCATGATGGTCTTCTCCAGCCCTTCATCATCAGAACTATTAAAAGTCAAACATTTGGAGATTTCGACAACATGAGACTAACCTCTCATATTCAAGTTGATGTTTGGGGTTAACAAAGATTTGAAAATAAAAAGTTTATTTTTAGGACAGGCAATTTAAAGAGCTATTGTCTAAATTATCACAAATATTTGTATCTGCACAAATCCAGAAATACAGCTACAAAATGTGTCCATTATACTTGAATGCAATATGAAAAAATTAGTAAATTTGTCTAAATTCTGAAGTAAAAGAAGCCATTTATGGAAACATGTATAAACAAAAGACAGATTCAAGTTGAAATTTCCAAAAAAATCCTTCTCATATCAAGGGACCTTTGCATTCCAGCATTATTTGATTACGACAAACTTTTTTTAAAAATGCACAACATGTAAAAACAAAGGTATATTCTGTCCCAAATTAAATTTAACCCTAAGGAATAATCATCATTATTACTAATACTTTTCATCAATAGATAACAATGTTTCATCATAGAAATCATCTAAATGATGACAAATCATATAATGTCCTAATAAATAAATAAATATATGTATATAAAAGCCAGTCCACTTTGATGGGAATTTCTGATTTCCTGACTGAGCTAGTTGACCTTATGCTAGAGGTAATTGTATGCAAAATATACAAACTCGGTCTATACTTCTGTGTTACCTGCATGAATTCAACAATTTAATTACATTAAACAAGACATTTGAGGGGTAGAGGCTGGTTCAGTGCGCAGGCAATGGACTGAATTACTATAAACATCAACAATTTGCAGAATCATACCTATCTTCATTCCGGGACATGGGTGTCGTCTGGCCATGAGAGAGCAGACAGGCTCTGCCACCATATCAGACAGCCAGCCAATGGATAGAGCTGATATTTTGAACGCCCTCATAGAGTGTGGCCGCAAAGAAGACTTTCACTCAAATCAATCAACATCAACTACTAGATTGCATGAGTGGGGTTTAAAGATTGGAGTAGCAAGAAAAGAACAGCATAACAGGTATATTAGTAGGATAATCAATGAAAATCAAACTGGTACGGTCAGTCGCCAGACGCTGTTGGAGATATTTCAAAGGAGATTGGAGCACCTACTGACATGTCCAAACGCCCGAGTGGTTACCGGGCCCAAATTTGGGGTGTAAAGAATAGAACCACTGTTACCTGCCACACATGTCATAATAGGCGACTAAGGAGGTTTGACTGAAATCGGATGAACGTGTTCTAAAACATGTAGAAGTCTATGCGTTTAGGGCCTACCAAACTAATGTGCAACTATACACGTTCTTTGGCAAAGGCCAAACATATCACAAAGAGTGATTACAAATGGTTGTAAAGAACGAACGCAAAGAAGAAGAGACATGTCCGAAGTGCAATGAAGATATTCCAAACTGAAACCATTTATTGAATCTTACCTTTCCCTCTTTTCTTCTGTGCTGGATTGGCAGATTTTGTCTTCCTTCCTGATTAACAAAAAATAATAATACATGTAATCAAAATTGAAAATGGTTTAACCAGTGGAGCAAGACGTAACAGTTAATTAGATCCAATAGCGTTCAGACTTCTGCCTACCTCTCAAGTACTGTTGAAGCAGAGCTGCAACATCTAAGCATTTCGATACGCAACATACATTTTCAGCACACACTTTTTGAGACCAGGTTTGTCTTTCCTGTTCAGTTCCTACACATGAAACAACGCTGCAGTAGCACAGTTTCTTACTCTCTCTCTGGTGCGTCGATCACCGCTTAGACTGATGTACCAGATTTCTCCATAAATTCTGCAATTCTAAATTTTTCTTATTCATGTGGAAATATGTTTCATGCAGCCTTAGCATGGGTGTGTTTCGTCACATCTATAGCGCAATTTGAAGCTCTGGTGTTTATTCTTCGCGATGTGTCCGGTTTTAGCCAGCGTTTACTGGTCCTCTCCATCAGCCTTGGGCTGTCCCCAGCCTACCTGCAAGGCAGCAGGTTGCTATTTTCTTTTATGGTAGCTACCCTAAGACAACCCGGGTTGTTGAGCGTCATCTGCCCAGGTTACCAGTCTTTTTGGACTACTTGGTTTGCCTGCCGTCCAGTTTTGTGTACGGTTTGCTCCACTAGACTTTGATTGTCCCCAATCGAACTACAAGGCAGTAGTAGTTCTTTCGAGGAAACACAGTTATTGTTCTCTGGCTGGAGACCCCATCTTCGAGGCTCGCTACGTTTTGTTCACCTCTTGTTTCTTTTGGGTGCCCCTTCCTGCTTTGCCCTCGTCCACCGACTGGGCCCGCCCCTTTCTCTTCGTCACTTGGTGGCACAGTTTGATATTTGGGATACCACTTGCAGGTGAAGTAGGCCTTAAGTCAGTTTTAGTCTGCTAATCCAGACTTTATTTTCTCATTCCACTGCATCTTAACATTCAGCATCAAAATAGTCAACAGCATATGTCAATCATTTTTAAAAATTTCCAGCTTCACAAGAACAATCATTGTAAATGACACAGCTACGGCTTTATAATATCAAAAGAATGCAATTATTTAATTACAATATTGCCTTAAAAGTTTGTTAATATGGTTCAATTTTCAAAGTTCATTACCTTTAGGTGTTGCTGTCCTCTCACCACTGGAGATGTACTTGGGTGAAGGTTCATCATCTGTTTTTTTTTAGTGAGAATAGTAAACTGTAAATAACATGTTTTCATAATGAAATATATTTGGGAATATAGTATCTCCTTCTTTGCGTTTGTTCTTTACGACCAATTTTAATCACTCTTTGTGGTATGTTTGATCTTTGCCAAGAACGTGTATACGTTGCACATTGGTTTGGTAGGCACCTAAACACATAGACTTCTACACGTTTAGGACATGTGCATCGTTTCACAAACCTCCTTAGTGCGCTCTTCACGACATGCATGGCAGGTAACAGTGGTTCTATTCTTTACACTGAAATTTGAGCAGTAACCACTGAGGGAATATAGTATTAGATCCATATTTTTCTTTGACCAATGGCACATGCAAAATAAAAATAGTGAGCTAGAAAGATTTCTACAACAGAGGATGATCACATTGTCCTTGTTCAAGAGACCGATCATTTTACCCTGGAAATCAGTTACCACCCAATACAAATACAAGTGAAGGGCTTATAACACTTGTGATAAATAATGTGCAGGTGGAAAGTCCACAACAAATCCTACAATGGCATGGACACCAAAACCACTCCAAGTTTATTTTGATGGAGGAAAACACACTATACATAACATCTATTGTACATCAACCTGCACCTCCAGCCAGCCATTCAATGAACCCATGTAAACTAGAACAATTACTGAAGATAAATTGAATGCACACATGCCAGCCTTGGTCTACAAAGATTATTTAAAAAATGAGAGACATGTACCTGCGTAACTCCTCCAACCTGGCAGTAATGCAGAACCGGAAACCTGACCAACACCTCTTCATATAATCCATGGTACGAATAGCAGACATTAGATGAGATAATAAAAGCACATATAAATGCTTGACTGCTAAAGAAAAGCTCCTTAGAAAAGCAGCAAAAGAAATGAAGTGGAAAGACATGTCAGAAACTAGATCTAAATAAAGATGACTACATGGGACGGGATCAACTAATAGACATTGACTACTCAAATCACAAAAGAAAAACCCTAAGTACCTGATCTGAAGTTAGCATAATATCAGATCTGATTGGTTGTATGGTAGTCGTCAGAGATCATTCATACAATCACTATTAAACAATCAAATGATTTTGTGCCATATTATGACTATTTGTTTTTGCTCCAATTGTGGCATTGAACTTTTCACCCCTATAATCGTGACTTTGTGTGTACATGTGTAGTTTCTTTACAACACAACTAAGTATAAATAGTTCTTAACACTTTTGGACTTTTTACTATTATGATCTCCAAGATTATGAGTTTTACACTCTTTTATGCCCTTAGATCAGACGAAAAGAGACTAAATCGACAAGTCCTTATGTGGTCACCAGTTGGGAAAAGAAAACGTGGAAGACCAAAGACCACTCTTCGAAGGACCATCCAACAAGAAAGTAAACTATTGGGATGTAAAACCATACAAGATCTCCAACTGCTAGCAACGAACGCATCACATGGAGATCTAAAACCTCTGCCCTATGTGCCGCCTTTGGCACGAAAGAACAAACTAACTAACTATGCCCTTGTGCCAAAGCGTTAACTCTTACATATCTTTTATGGTATTCCTAATGGAGATATATGTTGTTAGCATAAACATTCCAGTGCCAAACAGTTGATACAGTTGATTTTCTACTGTAAAGTTTGCAGTATGGAAATATTTCTATAATAAAATCTTCAAACTAAGCTCGGAGAGGGACTGAGCCATATGGGGTAAAACCCGGTGCAAAGAAGTCAATCCTTCGGCTTTATACATGAAATTAAGGTCACAACTTTCGAAATAAATCTTATTTCTTTTGTTTCTCTTAAATAAATATTTTTTTATCATTACTTCAAACCTTTTTTTTCCTTTCTTTGTTCGCTTTCAACTCAGACGAAGTTTCATCTCTGAAACTGATTTTTGCGTGAAAATCCGTTTTTCCAATTTCTTACAATGGCAGCAGTGTGCACATTGTAAATTACTTTACACTGGCAGCGTGTGCTCAATGTACTCGTAATTAGTATTCCCTCACCATACAGGCAGATTTTCTCCGACTTCAGAGGTACTCACGTTATCGTCCTGAGTAAGACCAGGGACTCGAACAAATGCCGGACAGTAGGTTCGAACCCGAGCTATGAGGCGTCTCACCAGCTACTTTTTTTTTTTTTTTTTCGTCCGCTTTCAACTCAGACGAAGTTTTATCTCTGAAACTGATTTTTGCGTGAAAATCCGTTTTCCAATTTCTTACAATGGCAGCAGCGTGCACATTGTAAATTACTTTACACTGGCAGCCGTTGTCTCAATGACTCGTAATTAGTATTCCCTCGCCATACGGCAGATTTTCTCCGACTTCAGAGGTACTCACGTTATCGTCCTGAGTAAGACCAGGGACTCGAATAAATGCCGGACAGTAAGTTCGAACCTGAGCTATGAGGCGTCTCACAGCTAGCAGGCCGAGATACTATCAACTACTCTAGGCAGTCCCCACGAGCTACTATCAACTACTCTAGGCAGTCCCCACCGACTACTATCAACTACTCTAGGCAGTCCCCCACTTCAAACATATTTGCCTGGAACACAACTTCATTCACTCTACATCAACCACTTATTAAATCACTCTGTGATCAGTATGGATTACATTGCGTTCTTTGTGCCAGTTAAGCATCTACAGGCAAGTAGGCTAGATCATTCAGTTTATGCATGCTTTTATTTAGGTTTGTCTCAAAGGTAGGAAAAACTGACCTAGGGAGTCCATCCCCTAAGCGAGTCAGAGACCCGTTAACCTAGGACTTCGCAGTCAAAGGTTTTCAGAACTGGGAAGAGCTGTTGACTTGTGTGTCCGCATGCTACTAATTTTAACCTTCCTAAAAGAGACTAGCTGACCCCAACTCTGCTGAATGCAGAGTCAGGCACATAAGTCACCTTGTACACCAGTCTGGAACACAAGCTTGGTTTATCTCTTATCTCAATGTAACAAATTATTCCACAAACAAACAATATATAATAACTTACCTTCCTCGCTACTCTCAACCTCATCTCTAATATCCACCATTGCTTCCTCCTCCACTTCATCAGCAGTAGCTATTCCTTTCTCTACTCGAATAGCTCGATCTAAAATGGTGTCAGCTCTTTTCTGTTCACTGGAAGGCAGTTTGTAGCCATCTTTTGACACTTTCTCCATATTAATTTCTGTGAGCACCGTCTCCATCTCAGTGGTGTCTACATAGTCAAATTTGTAGATGTTGGGTGGTGTGTCTAATGTCAGCCACTGAATACGCAGACGTTTTGATTTGCTGTATATGTTTTGGGTAGTGCGACACAGGTAAAAAGAACCTGCAAATGTGACACGCTAATATTAAGTCTTGCACCGTTATGTCAAATACAAAAAAGCAAAGATAGTTTTAACATAAGTCCAGTAACAGACCCAAAGTTTAGATTTTCTTCTTCTTCAAACGCTCCATATCAACCACTTGTTAACCACTCTTTGTGATTTGTATGTGATCCTAGCCTAAGAGCGATTGTACATTGTGCCAGTTATGTGCCTACAAGTAGGCCAGTACATCCGATTTCTGTGATGCTTTTTTTTTACTAAGGTAGCTTCCCTAGGCCCCTACATCAGTTGCCTCTTACAACTTGCCTTGTAGGTCGCAGTGATGCCATTCTTTGCTCCCCTTGTGAGCCCAAGCACCACATGGGCTTCTAAAGGGTCTAAAGCTGATGGACTGACAACATTGCACCGGGTTTTTACCCCATTAAGCCCGGTCCCTCTCCACAGAAGTGGCACGCCACCTGCCGAGAGTATAACACAAATCCTGTAGCTCCTGCAACAATCCTAGGGGTCTCTGGAAAAAAATGCCCTTTAAAAGAGCGGCGTGGTCCAGATTTGAACCCACTAGTTCAGAACACAAGGCAAAGGTGTAACCATTTAACCTTGGATCATTACCCTCAACACAATCATCGCTCCTCCAACCTAGCGGTCAAAGATGATCATAAGTCAAAGTAACATAAACATAAATAACACTTATCACTGGAGTGATTTTGTTCAGAGATGAAAATATTATTATTGATAGCTTTAAATGTAGTAACTGCAATGTCAGTGATTATGAGAATGAAGAACTTGTTGAAGAGAAATTAGCTTCAATATCTAGTGCAAAATCGTTAGCATTAGTCTAATAATCAATCAATAATTTGGAGTCGATATCCTTTTGGGACAAGTTTCACACTACACTAAAAACCGCTCCACAAATATGATGTTAGAGGTTAGGCTAACTATATATTTAATCTTATGCTGTTATTTGAGTCTGAAGCAATTTTTCATGCACTATCTGGAACTCATAACTCCTATAGAATGAAGTCTATTTCTTCTATCAGAGTTCATTTCAGGTTCTCTGCTGTTTATTTTTGGTGTCTGATCCGGCCTTGAGCTTTAGCTTGGCCCGTGCCTCAGAACCGCACTCACAGGGGGCTTGTCATTCGTTGTCCAACACACTATGAACACGCTGGGCAGGTAGGTTTCTTTCTTTAAACATTTGCCTCCCACTTCAATGCCTGCTTTGTTCCTCTTTGATCATTTCTTATCAGAGTATGCCCAAGATGTCTTTATCTTCTTTCTAACAATAGTTACTAGTGGTTGCTTAGACATTTCTCAAATGTCATCACTTACCTTTATATTGCCCCATTTTATGTCCATTATTTTTCGCAGACATCTATTTTCAATTGCATTCAACTTACTTCCTATATCTTTAGTTATTTACCACAAAGAAAGAGCTAATAATATACAAGTACCTTCTGCACCACGCACTGCCAGAAATGCTCCTTTCTTGTACAGTGTAAGGTTGTCATCCTTCTTCTTCTCTTCCTTCTCTGCTTTAAACTTTGACTCCAATTCTTCTAGTGGAGACTGAAACCTTGACACTGGGACACGCTGGCGTTTCAGAGGTGTCCTGGGCTCCACATCTGAACCCCGAGACTTACGCTGAAAGTGGTTTTTAAAATATTAATATAACGGTGTTCATTTTATAATGCAAAGTTACCTGGAATAGACCTGTAAACTGACATGCTTCAGTCAGTCAATTGTTTATTGAACCAGTATCATAGCACACCAGACATCCACATGTACACAGTCTCACTCAGCAGGGTTTGCATGTTGATGGTTCCCATGGTTCACCGGTTACATACAATTTCAATCAGCAAGCTGTTAAATACGCATCTAAAAAACTTTCATATTCAACAAGAACCATACATGATAGAATTTTTGTGCAAGCAGACACACTATTTACTTTCCCAATCTAGAAATACTTTGCTATTATATATAGAACAAATACTTTACTATTATATATGGAACGACAACATTACATGTGCATTTTTTTGTTGAACTCTGTGAGATGCACACTATTTTACTCACCTTTTTACTTGATGAAGTAGAAGCCAAATTGGAGGGATCTTCAGGTGTATCACCTGCACCCTTCTCAGTTTTGGTATCCATGACAACTTGTCTGGAAGAAAAAAAGACAGCACAAACTTAACTTTGAAAACTGTATAATAAAACTTGCATTATAACTGACTGTCTATAGTCTTCTACAGTAGAACATTGGTGTGAAAGGAAGACCAAGAAAAAGATGGAATAATGGAAGACCAAGAAAAATATGGGATAAAGGAAGACCAAGAAAAGATGGGACAAAGTAAGACCAAGAAAAAGATAGGATAAAGGAAGACCAATAAAAAGTTGGAAAAAGGAAGACCAAGAAAAAGATGGGATAAAGAATGACCAAGAAAAAAGATGGGATAGATGGAGTGTCAGAATCGTGCCAAAACCAACCAAAAAATGCAGAAATCCTCTACTTAAAATACAGAAGAACACAACACTGAGCTACAACCTGGTAACAGTGTGACTACCAAAAGAAAATGAGTCACTAGGGAGAATTTTTAAGTACGCTAAAATAAAGGTTTTTTACTAACATTGTCACCAAGCAGTGTGTAAGTTTCATTTTTACTTTGTACCTAAAGAAAACTAGTGATCTTATCTGGAATGTAACCCATGTACTCAGAATTAAGAAACCGGTGTCTTAACCGCTACACACATAAGTCTGACAAGTTGACAATAATAATTTCTTAGCATTATTCTATCAATTTTGTTGTTTGTTTGAATTCGCTCTAGAATAACCACTTATAAGCCACGCTTTGTGATTTTATGATTTGAGTGAAACAGCATGAGTATGTACATTGTTATGTTGTCTACAGCATCTAGGCTGCAAAATTATGACTATATGGGTCCACAGTACATTCATGTTCAGCTTGTGTGTTATTCTATTATAAATTATTTTTTGCTGATAACAATGTTACAATATAACAAATGCCGAAATGTGATATTAACCACTTCAAAGATGAATGTTGTTTGTTTTGTTCTTCTTCTTTGCGTTGTTCTTTACTACCAATTTTAATCACTCTTTGTGATATGTTTGATCTTTGCCAAGAATGTGTATACGTTGCACATTGGTTTGGTAGGCGTTTGTTTTCTAACCTCCAGGAAGTATGGGATTATTTCGCCTTTTCCCCTGTTTTGCGTGGGGGGGAGTACCCGAGCTTTCTTGAAAACCCAGAAACCTTTGACAGCTTCAGGCGTGTAGTGCTATGCTTAGTGCTGTGGAGACTCCTACCCGGGTAGGATTCATTGGTCTTCACTGCATGTGATTATAGTCCAGAGAGCCACTTTCGTGGGTGCTCTAGAACAACCACTTGTTGACCCCTCTATGTGTGATTTTCGCCAGAGAGAGTTCTGAGCGACAACCTGCACGGACAGACGTTTGCATTCACTCGAAACGATCAATTTTCGGATGTTAATTGGCCATTTTGATCCGAGTCTGCGAGTGTACGCATTTTTTGGACGTCATTTTACAATTGTAGGGCGATGGCGTCTGAAAAGTGCCGGCCCTTGTCAATGTTTGGGCTTGTACTAGAAGACAAACCTTTGCATTATCTGCCATATTTTTCTAACCACAGTGAGTTTATTTGGGCGGATAAATTCTCAGCCGTTTCGAGACGCATGTTGGCACTTGACAATTTCTACTCTGCATTTTCCCTGGCCCCGGGAAACACTGGACTGGGGTTGCACACAGATAATCCAGAAGGTCGTTTCATTTGACGCTAGCAATGCAACTTAGATTTTGTGCTCGCCAACAGCAACCACCCCGGTTCTTCCTAAGATGTCAGTTTTTACCTGGCAATAAAATGCAACCTTACATTTTGCACTCATGCAACAGTACCTTGCCTAGTTGTCCTAGGGAGGGCAGTTTCAGTAGGCATAAGAATATGACCTTAGGTTTTGTGATCCGTGCTCGGCCTCTGATACAGAGTTTACTGCAATCTTCCCTTGTGTCGCCACGATACGTTACAGTGTTCTCAGAAACACTTGCCAGGATTCTGCAAATGTGGTGCGACCGTTGACTCATTACACATCGTTTTTACTGAATTCTTGCCCCCAGCTGGCAATTATAGTGCGGTCATCGACTCCGGAGGAGTTGCTATTCGTTCCCAGACGACTCGTACGCTATTATTTCTTACGTTTGCTTTGCATTTGAGCAACTTTTCATCAGACATCGGCCAGGAGATGTGTGCATTTATTCAGGATTTTGGACCTGTATAACGTTTCTGTGCTTGCACTACTACCACTACCTGTAGCTCTCCCTCGATCCCCACCCACTTAGCCAGACAGGATCATGTGTTTCCAGGGCCACCACATGGGGGTGGGGTAGGGCCTTGATCAGTGCCAGCTCACAGACCCTGGAACGATTTGTCCTTTTATGCTAATTGCACTTGCGGCACCTCAAAGAAGAATAAAGAACAGAACACAAAAATTCCTCTTTTTCACTTCTGGGTTGCAGCAAATGCCTCTATCTAACACTCACCAACTAGCTTCTACTCTCATTCTAGCAGAGAAGCCCCATCTTTATTTAGTTTGATAGTTAACAGAACCAACATCACTGTGCTCCGGACAAACCCATAGATGCTCACTCTCTTTAAGCAGATGACAAAGTATGTGGGTGATATAGCTCCAACAACATGCTGGTTTTCGCATATCTTACTCATTCTTGCATTAGTCCAGTGGACACATGCCATAACTTATGCCAAATTCATTCAGTCATAATATTGCATCTTCATTGATGGTCGAGTAATCATCATGGAATAGCAAGTTCTCGAGAGAGAAATTAAGTATGTTATCTACGTATCCAGGTAAAATACCCCAACTATAAATGACTTTTGAAGGCAGCCTTCTCAGCTTGCTCATTACCGTGAACCACTGCGTGTCTAGGACAATATATCCACACATGAGCCTGGTGTTCTCATAGCTTGCAGTGAAGCACACTGGCTCAGGAAATATGAAATAGTCTATTCGGTTGCGCAAGTTATGCATACCAATAGGTGCAGCAAGACCACGAGAGAAACCCAAGTAGGTACATCAACCAACACAGAACGGGAGTTGCTAGTCTAACACATACTGAAATACATGCTTGGGAGGATCGGAGCAATTATGAACATATCCGATTAAGATGACCCTCACATGAACAATGTGAAATGATGTCATGGTCTCCTGGTTTATATCTAAAGGCATGTAAGGGTTCCTAGAGGCAGGTGGGCTACTCTTTATTAGAACACGCAGGACTCTACTGTTCTACAAGTGTATTCCAGCATGGAAAAGACTAAAACAGGAGATATAAGCACAAGGTCTATTACACAACTGGTGAATAGACTCTCTCTCTCTCGATCACCACCCAGACCGATGTACAAAATCTTCCCATAAATTCTATTCATGCAGCCTTGGCATTGGTGTGTTTTTCATCACATCTTCAGCACCATTTGGAGCTGTGGTGCTCATCCTTCGGCGATGTGTCCGGTTTCAGCCAGCGTTTCCTTGGTTCCCTCTTCGTTCCGTAGCCATCTAGTGTTTTTACAGTGTAGGGTAGCTAGCCCCACGCCCAAATTAGCCTCTTACAACGTACATGGCAGGTAACAGTGCTTCTATTCTTTACACCAAAACACTTAATTACACGTAATTGCCAATCAAATAGTTTTACTGCAGTTCCATATATATATACTGAATATTCTTTACACCCCAATTTGGGCCCCGGTAACCACTCAGGCGTCTGGTATCTTCTGACCTGAATTTCTTTAATTCCCAAAGTCAGTATGAGTGTGAACTCTTCTTCCCTGTGCTAGTCCGTGAAGTTTGCACTTTCAATTAATTCAAGTTGATGGATATCCTGATAACTTTTTCTGATAGAGTACGTTTCCGAAGCTTACTTTCAAATCCCAGAATGCTGCTTGACTCAATGAGTGTAGTGCCACAGACTAGTCAGTCTTCTACTCCAGAAGGGACGCTACTATGGCTCTTACAATTTCAGAGGCATGTAGAAGATGAAAAGGTTGGTTTTCTCCTAGCAGATCAGGCATGGGTCTCCAGAAAGCATCATTACATTGAAGATTATATCAATACTTGCCTCATTAGCCAGACAAATCTGTATCGAGAGAGTACTACAGGAAAGTAAAGTAAGATATAACCTGTTTGTTTTCTGGTTCCAACTAATTGTGTGAAGAATGAGCTGTCTCTTCTATTCTCCTGTCCTGAACACCAATCTTGTCCTCGGCTAGCATTTATTTCTTTGCAACAGTTATCTTCCCCAAGCACTTTCATTCCAAGTAAACTCCAAAATTGCTTTAATTACTGAACCAATCTCTGCATTTCTTGCGATTATAATTATAACTTTTTTCATCTTCAGTGTTACATGAATTCCTAACGACTGATGATTTCTGGCATAGCAAGGGGTTTAGTTTAAATGTTGACATGACAAATGAAAGAGATTAGGAGCATTTCTTCATCTCAGTCGTGTTCTACTTCACCCAGCTGAAAATGGGTATCTGGCTCTCTGAGTTGAGATGGGAAAAGTTTTTAAAAAAGGGGAAACTGACCCTAATTTCTAAATTATATGGCCTAATATGTCTTCATTTGTCCTGAAAAGGGAGTTTGTTACGTTGGGCCACCATATACAGTTAAGCTATGGCATGTGTGTCATTTGACCATCAAAATCCATTTTCAACAGTACATATTTATGATGTGGTTTGCCTCCCATCTTGATCCTACTCAACTCACTTAGCCAGACAGCAGTGATGCAGTATGTCATCAGGGTCACCGCTTGGAGATGATGTTGGGTCTTGGTCAGATCTGGTTGGTTAACCCTGACTTCTATCATACAATTCATTTCGTCTCAGGTCCCAGCGCAGGTCTAATACTGTGAGCTCTCTAACAATTCACAACATAGGGTACTATATACTATAGGAATACCTTTGTTCTTTTATGACTGATACTGTTACCTTAGCACTCGACTGTAATTTATTTTATACTTAACTTTCTGTCTACTAGAACACGGATTGATTGGGCTATCATCATTGCACTTTTGGTGTATAACCATATGTGCTCCAATCTCTTTCTTACTCTTACACAGGAAGATTTCAGTAGCAGTGCACCCCTCCATTGCACCAGCAAGAATCGCTGATATGCTTTTCAGGGCGGCAAAAACAGTGATTTTTTTTATTGATATTACTTATTTTTTATCAGTGTCTTTCCTGCTTATTCTTATCAATTTTCTATTCCATGAGTTCTATTTAAGTGCTCAACTTGAACTAATAGAATAACATTTTAATACTGAAATTCATTCACAAAGGGATACATTTTTCTATTTATTCATGATCATTTCATATTCCATATAACATACTAAAAACATTTATCAAGCATGATAGACATAGTATCGTAGAATATTTTAATTCCACTACATTCTGTAAATGAATCCCTCCTATTCTGAAAGAAAAGCATTCTGATAATGTAGATGTTCCAGGTATATGTATATTTATAAATAATAATGCTGAGGTGATGATCATCAGCTGTGGGAGGATTGTTGAAGGCCAGAAGCGATGGTAGTCTGGTTAATTAGGTCATAGTCATAAACATAGAATCATCACCATGATGATCAACAGTGCCTTGCTGCTGTTGTAGTACTTAGCATGTAGTGGTTGTTTTAGGATTGGAATCACTAATTTCATTTTAATTACATGTAGCAATACATACAATTAATCATAAATATAGGAACACATGAAGTTATTAACACACTAAATCTTCCGATGTGGCAACCGCTAATAATATTACTAATGAATGCTTTTGCTGTATATACAATACATGCTCCATGCTGATGAAAATATTTCAATTCTAACTCCGAAATCAGAATCCACTCTGAAATCAATAATAAATGGTGAAATGTTAACTCTGACTGATAAATTTTAAAACCCATAATTTGAATAAAATTGTAGGTCAGTCAATCATCACATCAATCTGAATCATCCAACAGCTTGTCCTGGGCATTTCTTTGCCACCCTAACAGTCCTTCTGAATTTCTCTATCATAAACCAGTTGTCCCATCTCCAATGCCTTCATGCTCAAACTCAAATCATCTATCATATCCTAATTTAATCTTCTCCGTGTCTCCCTCTTCACCTGGATGCCTCCCTCCATTAACCATCTTCTCAAGACTTCTTCCTGTAATTTTATGTGTACAAAATACTTCAACTTTCACATTATTTTTTTTAACATCGGGCAGTTTTCTAGAATTTTGAGTTTACCGAGTTCCTTCTTGATATACATAGATTTGTTCTCTTCTCTATCCTTGGAAAATGAGGAATTTGCACACAAAAAATATATGTGCACAAATTTCAAATATTACTCCGTTCCAGAGTAGTCGTCGAAATACAAGAAATGGGTTAAGCGTAACGACATGTTCTAGTTTGTTCTGACATGTATACAACTGCATGTGCCTGCTAACTCTATTACAAATCAATGTACAATAATATGCTTTGAACTGTGTTATGCGTTCTTGATTGTCGCATCCGAGTGCAACGTCCAATGACGATTTAACTTCAGATTTAGAAACAAAATCAGAACCACTGACGATCTTATCGCGTGTTGCGCTTACCTACGTGTATACATTGTGTCACTTACATACAAAATGATGCACACAAACTATATTAAGTTAAATGCTTAGAATGCAATAAGCATATATTAAAATATTTACATGTTTATATTGCAAATATCTCAATTCTGAATGATTCTCCGTTTAAATGCCGGTGACTACCTCCTTAGTAGGCCGCCATTTTCTGGCTATTAATTTTTATCGCATTTTTACTGAATTTCACAACTAACTTTGTTTTTATTTTTTAAATACCCAAATTTTGAAACGATCATCTAAAAATTGAAGCTGTAAACAATTACTTATTAATACTTATAACCTAATATGCAATACTATAAGACTGTAAGCTAGAATATATGTGCGCGTTTATTCTCCACGGACAAGTATGTAATACTAATGGAACAGCAGGAATGGATAATTTTTTTTTATCTCCAAACATTTGCCCCTTTTCCCACCCCTGCTCACTTTCGCTTGGACAATAACTCCGTATCTTGTGGATGCGTCAGTAATACTACTACTTTACACTCAAGGCCAAATTATTGCATTCGTTACCATTGTGAGCTCTTACTGTCCCTTATCCCGCATTATCGATGCGTAAAATGTGTACCGTTAAATGATAATAACACTTTACCTTCTGTCCTATAAGTAAATGCGTGTCATTGTTACGCTAAAGCGCGGTTCTCTTCTAAACATCGAAATAAAACAAATATATCTCAAATAACGAATGACTTCGATATTTTTGAACGAATTGAGAGATGGTAAACGATTAATTGAGTACAGAAAATAGATTTGTGAACAATCAGGGAAGCAAGTTACATGTCTTTGACCAAGTTAACTCGGGACAAAGTGTTCCCAAAACATCATCGTGGTGTTTTTTAGCACAACGAAACTGTAGCGCACTTCATGAGAACTGCGGCGCATTTGAGACAAGAACATCGTGCATAATTATGGAGATCACTGCTGCCTCAAGGGTCTCTCGTGTGTTGCTGGGCAACATGCCACCCATACGATGTTATATCAGATTCGATGAATATCCTTCAAATGACTGAATATGGAAATCTGCGCGGGGAATGGGTGGGAAACATTCGGAGGTCATATCTCAAGGCACTGACTTGGCTGTATACACATGGACATGCTAGATTGCAGGGTAACGAACGTGTTGACTTTCTTGCAAACAATGCACCGACTCAGAAGCAGTCCCGAGGACAGAGTCAATGTCATCAGTGCGTTACGCTATCCTTTGTGTGATGTGGGCGAGTTTCAGACGCTGGGACGAGAATTGGGAGTTGAGTTTGGACATGCCAGTCAATGTCGTCTCCGTGTTAAAGAGAGAAGATATACTAATCAACTTCTCATAGGTACGGTGAGCAGATAGACTTTGGGATAGCTGCTGCAGTGGACAACAGAGCACGCATGGAAATGCCCAATGTGCCATGATGTCACTCACATAACATATCACCGCGGTGTGTTATTTTACCAGCTCAGCAGTCACCTGAACGTGTGCTCATCATGTGTTAAATGTCGTTACAGATGCCACCTAAGTATTCATTACTCAACACTTTAATGTTAATACCAAATAAGACTATGTCTACCTACGGGACATATACAACATTATTATTATTGTATTCTCGTACTTTTACGATTGAGCATGCAATAATTTCTTCATACATCTATCTACTTAGTTAGTATCTTTCCTCTTTGGCCTGTAGGCATTGAGCAGGCATAGCTTCCAATTCTCTGTTCGTATTTGAAGTCTCTATCTACTACTAGTCGTTTAATCTCTTCTATGGGACCAAGTCTGATGATTTTTGCTTCTTTCAGTAAAGTATGTTTCATGGCTTCCCTAGGTATCCTTTTTTTTTTAAACCATTTGCCTCCCATTCCAATGCATGCTCTGGGGTTCTTTATCATTTTTCTCAAGAATGCCCAGCATATCTCCATTTCTCTTTTTATAACAATTGTTTCTAGTGGTTGACCTGACATTTTCTGAATTCATCATCTCTCCTGAATTACTCCCATTTTATACTCATTATTTTTTGCAGACATCTATATTAGAATGTATTCAACTTGCTTTCTATCTCGAATCCTTTTTCAAATCTCAAAAGCAATAAATCAAATCATATGACAAATGGCACCAATTTTGAAAATGCTAGCATGTCACCATGAACACTAAAAGAGCATTGTACAACACTCCCAACATTATGATTTCAGTGCCAAACCTGGATGCTGACATCAAATGATAGAAAACTAGTCACAGCAGAGATGAAGTATCTACACAAATATCTAGACTATCAAGAAGAGACCAGTTTAGAAATGAAGACATCAAGAAAAAAGTGGGTAAAACATTAGTACTGAACTTCATCGAGAAACAACAAATTAAATAGTTCAGCCACATAAGCAGATTACAAACGGACAGTTCGCCTCAGAGTAATGTTACTCCGATACAGTGGATACAAACAAAAGACAGGCCAATCAAAAGGTGAACCTTGAAGATAACAGAGGCGATGAATGACACTATGAAGCGCATACAAAAGCCTATTCTATAAATCTCTTCTTATCCTGACTGTAAGGCAAAACACGATTGGAGAAGGAAAAAAAGACTTAAATTTATGTCTGTCTATGTCACATACTATGCAGACATCACACTGGAATCTAAAATGATAAAAATAACAGCAGTTCACCTATTTAAGTAGCAATTTTGATTGCACAGGAAATGTTAAAAATAAATTATGATACGAATTGGCAAAGCAACATCAGCTTTTAAAAGTCTAAATAAGATATGGAACTGCAAGTTATATAGTATTAAAACTAAATTACGAATTTTCAATTCAAATGTTGTATCAATCCTAACATATGCCAGCGAGAGTTGGAAAATGACTAAAGATATAGAAAGCAAGTTGAATGCATTTGAAAATAGATGTCTGCAAAAATAATGAATATAAAATGGAACGAATTCAGGAGAAGTGATGAAATCAGAGACATGTCTGGTCAACCACTAGTGACAACTGTTATAAGAAAGAGAAGATGGAGATATGTTGGGCACACCTTGAGGAGAAATGATCAAAGAATATCAAAGCAGGCATTGAAGTGGGATGCAAAGGGTTCAAGAAAGAGAGGTCGACCTAAGGAGACCCTGAAACGAACTTTGCTGAGAGAGGCAGGAAATATCGGTCTCAGTTCCATGGAGGAGATTGAGCGAGTTGCCCAGGATAGAGCGGTATGGAGAAATTACTTGCAGGCCCTATGTAACGTATAACGGTACAAGAGGAATTATTATGTCACATACTCATTCTCTCCCTTTAACAACTTATGACAAGTCACCAATAAAGTGGAAGAAACAATTTATACCTGATCATGACCACCAATATTGTGGACATGTATAGTCTTCTTCGAACGCTCCATATCAACCCCTATGTGTGATTTATATGTGATCTGAGCCTAAGAGCGGTTGTACGTAGTGCCAGTTATGCGCCTACAAGTAGGCCAGCACATCCAATTTCTGCGATGTTTATTTACTATGGTAGTTTCCCTATGTCCTACATCAGCCGCCTCTTACAACATGCCTTGTAGGTTAAGTAGTGCTATTCTTTGCTTCCCTTGTGGGCCCCGGCACCACATGGCCAAGACGTGTAGTAAACCATTCAGTGGTCTGACAATTCAAATTGCCACAGAATTCAAAATGATCTACGAGGAGCACTAAGAACAGATATAAAAAGTGCTTGTAGGTTTAGAAGAGCTCACATGATGTATGTCAATCAGATCACCCACACACAGCTCCTTATGCATTTGTTTAAGACTGTATATGCATAAAAAAGTAACGGAACTCGTTATACCACAGGGTAATATGGTGTTAGGTCCGTATTTTTTAATTGACCGTCGACACACGATGGCTGACAAGGTCAACATCATGCCGGCCACCTTTACTTCCCCTTGCTTTTCCTGGTACCCAATTGAGGCTGGGTCGACCTGAGAGCCGTTATGGTCTGAAAAAATTATGTTACTCAGTTTGTTTATCATCTTCATGTAAATCTCAATAAATTTATAAGGGGGTTAAATAATTTCAGTTAGTTATAAAAAGAAAAAATGTCTGGAGCTCACTCTTGGTTAGCGGGTAACTAATCAAGACTATCTATGTTAGAGAGAAATTACGAAGGACCTCAATAGTGGCAAAGCTCTACACAGGACAAGTTAACTAGCTCTGCATTTGTGCAAACTTAGTCATATTTTATCATTATGTATCAGAATTAGAGAAGATCTATCACTTTCATTTCCTGTAGCATGCCGTTAGATGTTTTCATAATCTGTTAGCGGCGGCTATTATATGATCAAGATGGGTTCTTTTTATTCTTGTGATCGCTCAACATGCTTATATTTACACCAACATGTTCTCATGATGAATAACTGTTTTTGAAGCTTGTCTTAATTTCCATTTAGTTTTCTATATGGATTTGTATTGTTGGGCCAATGTTCAATCAAAAGAGGTGACACATTACCTACAATTTTTCTTATTACAAATAATCACAAAACAAGGCAACTCATTAAAAAATGTACATACAAAAATATACACATTAATAATGATAACAGAAACATACATTTGGGTTTTAAAATATTTTTTTATATTTAAAAATGTAAAAATATACATAAATCATAAACTTAACTGTTTCTGAAATTAATTGAATTTTATAATACATAAATTTTAGATAACTTTCCTTTCTATATTTCTTTAGAATGTAGAATAGCTAAAATATTAATAATATGATATTCAACAATGATCAATTTCTTCTCATTCTGTGATTAGTTTCCTATGCTCAGAGGTCTAAGCAGCGAGATTAGTTGCCTCCATGAATCCAGTGGTAGACAGGAGGTTCTTGCGTGTGCTCCAAAATTTCAGCTTCAAATTAGTGTCACAGAGCCATGTTTGAGACTAAGTTATTGAAGACATGGACACATTTGCAGAATGTGTTGAAGAAAGGAACTTTTTGCTTATGCATTGGTCAGTTTGAGCAGCTTTCATATTGTGCAATAATATATGATTCAACCCACACTATTTATATTTACATTATCTTGTGTGACAAGGTGATGCCCAATTGGTTTTACTCATGATAATCTGATAACAACCTGGTGTTTGATCTCTAGGGTGTGGAGGTAACATTCGGTTCATTTCTGCATGAAGTGATCAGTATATTTTTCTATTGATCTGTGATCTCAATGAAGGTGACATCGAGTTCCTAGTCCCATCTTCAAGTTGAAAGTAAAAGAACTCATGGCAGTTTTAAAAAATCAATAAGAGTTAATGCCCAGGAAAAATTAATTTTAAAATACTTAAAATTAAAATTTCCACCACCTTCAAAATTACATTAGAGACCCTCGCTAGAGCTATGGAACTTGTGCACTGCAACTAAAATCTTCCTGGATAAGAAAGGGATAAGAACATGCATAGTTATTCACCAAAGCGCAATGATGATGGTCCAATCAATCAACCTGGTAATATTTTGCTTCTAAAGAAGAATATGTTATTGGTTACTAAACTGACGCATTGCACTCCGGGCAGACCCATAGGTGCTCAGTCTCCCCAACAGACATCGAAGAGTATGCATACTGATGGTTCCTGTGGCTCGCTGATTAAACACACCTCTCAACTCTGCCTCTCAGGCATCCAGTTCGACTTGAACAACGGGTAACTCCAAACTGCTTAAATCGCTTGATCGATTCAACATCGATTTTAGTGTCCTCAAGAATATGTACATCCCTGTATATACAGTTCATTACGTTTAATACATAGTGCTCAAACTTTCTTCTTACAAAGTGAGTTATCTGTATATATTATAAAACAGTGACTTTGATTTAGCTATACAAAATTTCAAACAAGAATCAAAAGTTATTGAATTATGAATAAAAATAAGGACATTTAAATATTTTCAGATTCAGTCATTTTCCTCAGCAATCTTTCTTTACACTCTGGTATGGACCGTGCTTGTCTCTTATGAGTGTGAACTTGTCCACAACGACACCATACTGAAACAAACAGTCCATGGTTAAGAATAGGTTGGAAAATATGTACATGAATGTGGAATGGCGAAACACGTAATAACAAAGTACTGTACTTACTGTACATGAATGTATGTTCGCAATTCTCAAGAATAGTAATGAACCAGAAATAGGGGACACAATCAGGAAATTCTTGTGTTCACCCACTATTAATTCAGGAGTAGTCAGGGCACCTGGTTTGGCGCTTCTCACTAATTTTTGCATGAAGGCATGCTTTTCTTATTTTCAGTGTCCCCCACCATATAGGAAAAGCAATGAAAATACATTTACTTTGCAGTCTGTGCAAAAAAAGTTATAATAGCCACATATCTTCTTCTCTTCCACCATTTACTTCTTTATAGAAGTGGGGGGGGGGGGGCATAGTGATCTTGTGTGTGCTTGTTTTAAGGCACTTTGTAAGCTGATTTTCATTTTCGTAAGGCTGTTCTTGATGCCGTCGCTCCATCTTTTGCGTAGTCTTCCTCTTGCTTTGTACTCATACTTTTTCTGTGTGGCTCTCTGTGGTAGACGATACCATGGCATCCTTGTAAGGTGTCCAAACCATTTAATCTGTTCTTTTATGAATTGCATGACTGGTTTCACATCCAATCTTCTGATTTCTTCATTTCTAATTCATAGCCACATATAACTTATATAAATGCAGTGCTGGTTTCAAGAGTTGTGATTCTTGTGTCAGGTTCAAATTTGTGCCCCTTTTCATAATATAAATCAATGAAAACTTTATTTGTTTAATTTTACCAAAATTTTTTTTTAATGGACATCTCCGTAGAATGTTTGGACATTATAAATATTGAAAGATAATGAACAAAGCTAGGTATTATGCACATATTTGTTCATTGTCTTGTCTAGCCACTTATGCTGGGAAGCACAGAGGAAAGTTGTTGTTGTTGGCCAAGTGTGCCGCACCAGCTGCAGTTTTGACATTACCTCGATGTTTATTCATTTGTTTCTTAGCCTTTCTCATGCTGTCAGACCAGATCGTCTACTCTTGAAGGCACAAGATGGTAGTCGACTATACTTCATTCTTATATCATGGTCGTACCCCTCTATTTTTGGTCTCTTCTCATATCTTATGACAGATGTTCCTACAATAATACTGATGTCTATATCTCTCATTCTATCTCTTCCGGTAACATTGATAACATTTCTCAAGTTCCTCATCTCACACCCTGTGATCTTCCTCTCTTGAACTACTTAGTGATATGTTAAAAATGGATGCATTGAGTCTAAAGGCACAAATATTGCAGCTTAATCACTGTGATTAGTGGCCCGCCCTCTTCTGTTCTTTTGTTTCACAATACAAATCACAGTTAACAAGTAGTTATTCTATAGTGAATGCAGAAGAAAAGTGCCCAAAAGTCTTTTCGCATGTCTTCCCAATATGACTCATCCCTATCCACAGAATGGCTAATTATCTGCCGAGAGTATTGATAAAGCACAAACCCGATAACTGAACAATCCTAGGTATTTACAAAATAAATGCACTTGTGAAAGAATTTGGATTAAAACCCATCATGTCTAGAAGTCAATACAAATGGCGTAACCACTTTGCCATGGAGACCACCAGTGTCCCAAATTCCAATAAGGATTTTATTGATATACTATACTATAATTTCTCACTAATTATATCGGTGTAATTTATTCTCAATCGTACAATAGTATCAATCATATCTTACCTGATCATCAGATACTTGTTCCACATAAAGGTGTGTTTTGTTGAGAAAATTCATCATTGTGTAACCATAGTCACTAGACCGAACAGCTGACCATGATGGTACATCCCTTTCAAAATATTCATGATCTTCATTGCAACCCTGAAAGTTAAATATTATCAGCTGCTACCTTCCAGAAAGTTACAGAAATTAAGTTCACACACACAATTTTATTAGTTAACTTCAGAGAGCATTCTCTACACAACTATTAACAGAATCAAAGGGACATAAAGTGATAATCAACAACATACTATCCCACCTCTACTTCTAATAATATAACCCTGGCTTTATATGCATACATAATGTAGCAAATACATTTCATTGAGTGTGATCCAAAAGGTGGAGGCTGGTTTGATGCGCAAACAATTGACTGAACCACTACAAGCATCAATAATTTGCAGAACTACATTCAGTTTCAGTTTGGAATATCTTCATTGCACTCAGGACGTATGAATAGGTGCTCCGATCTCCGCAATATCTCCAACAGCATCCAGCTTCATTCCTCTTTGTTCCAGGCACATAGCCCTCAATGGCAATGAGAGCAGATAGGCCGATCGCTCTGCCCCCATCCCTATTGGGTGGGTGGGGGAGTCAGCCATTGGACAGAGCTGGCATTTTGAAAACCCTCACAGAGTGAGGCCACAAAGATAATTTTCAGCTAAACCAGTTTTTGTCAACATCTAGATTGCAAGAGCCTAGATTGAAGATTGGAGTGGCCAGAAAAGAACAGCACAACAGGTGTATGAGTAGGCTCATCAATCAACATTGAACTTGTATTGTTAGTCACTGGATGCTGTTGGATATATTGACGAAAGTAGAAGAAGATTCGGAAACATGTCCGGAGTGCAATGAAGATATCCCAAACAGAAACCTCCTGGCCTGACAGTCTTGAAAGACTCTATAGACATCTGCCAAACATATCGAAACCTGAGCACATGAATGATTAAATACTAGTAGGAACATTTAAATGTGCAATTTGTGTTTCAATAGCTCTCCTTTTGATAGTTTTAAGATAATTTGAATGGAAAGAACAGTAGAGCTATGATTGACTGACATCATCATTGCACTGCAGTGAGTAACCATGTGTGCTCCAATCTCCTCCTTACATAGGAAGATATCAGCGGATATGCATGAACTCCGTAGCACCGGCGAGGGTCTCTGATGCAATTTAGAAGATGGTGATAATATTTTGTAGGAATTTGTTGTTGAGTTGAAATCTTTCTCATGAATTTTTCTAAACTAAAAGTTACAGAACTATGAGCATATTAATAACATAACAAAAGTTACAGAACTATGAGCATATTAATAACATAACAGATAAAACACATAACATATAACACATAACAGATAAAACTGGTAATAATTAATAGAATAGAAATCAACCTACAGCAGAGCCTGTAATGATGTGGGTGATGCCGCCAGGGTTTGTGTACGGATTGTCATAGCTTCCATTTTTCACCTGTAAATAAAGTTTGTTTAGAAATCGTGATGTGAATAAAAAATATCGTTACAAAATCTGTAAACAGGATTAAGAAATTATATATATATACCTCTCCTACTGTTATACGTTACATATGTCCTGCAAATACGCCCGTGTGCTGCCGGGCTCGCAAGGGAGCAAAGAGTAGCAGCACTGCGACCTACAAGGCATGTCGTAAGAGGCGACTAAGGTGGGGTTTGGCGGAGGGCTGGCTACCCTATCCAGTAGAAAATTTTAGCCACAAAATCCAACCAACCATGAACAAGTCACATAAAAATAAAATAAAAACTGTGCCAACCAAGAGGAAAGGAAACTCTTCTAGAAGAGGTATGAAGCGATGAAGAGAAAGCCGCAAGGAGTCTACACCGCAGATTATCTCCCTTTCACCTAGGAAAAGCTCCAGAATTGGCACCTGGAATGTTAGAAGTATGTATCAAATGGGAAAGACAGCACAGGTTGTAAATGAGATGAAATTTCACGGGATTGGCATCTTGGGATTATGTGAAACTAGGTGGAATGGTGCAGGCAAACAACGTCTAAACACAGGAGAAACAATGCTGTTCTCAGGCCATATGGAAGAAAATGCCCCCATAGTGAAGGAGTGGCTTTAATGCTATCTAAAGAAGCGGAGCAAGGCACTAATAAAATGGGAAGCAGTGAGTCCTAGGATAATCACAGCAACATTCAGAACCACCAAAAGAAAGTATTCTTGAATGTGACCCAGTGTTATGCACCTACCAATGATAAAGAGGAAAAGTAAAAGAGGAATTTTACATAAAACTTCAAAATACTATAGGTAATCAGAGAAATGGGAACATCAAAATTCTGATGGGTGACCTCAATGCCAAAATAGGTTCGGACAACATAGGCTACGAGGAGATCATGGGAAACACGGACTAGGGATAATGAACGAAAATGGAGAACTATTCACTAATTTCTGTGCAGCGAATCAATACGTCATAGGTGGAAGTGTCTTTCCACATAAAATAATACATAAAGCAACCTGGGTATCACCAGATCACAGAACAGAAAATCAAATTGACCACATATGCATAAACAAGAAATTCAGGTCATCTCTACAAGATGTAAGGGTCCTAAGGGGGCAGATGTAGATTCGGATCACCATTTGCTGATAAGTAAAATTAAACTGAAGCTTAAGCGATACATAACATCCCATGAACATAGACACCAATATAATGTAGGATACCTCAGAAGTCAAGAAACAAAGGAACAGTTCACGGTCACAGTCTCTAATAAGTACGAGGTGTTGCAGCAATTAGAAGATGAGGTGAGTGCGGAAGAATGCTGGCAGCAAGCCAAAAATATTTGGAATGAAACATGCACAGAGGTATTAGGAAAGAAGGAGCGGAATCATAAGGCATGGATAACTCCAGAAACTCTCAAGGAAATAGAAGAAAGGAAAAGAGGAAAGCAGATTTAAATAATAGCAAAACTAGAACTGCCAAAGCCATAGCCCATGAAAAGTACACAGAAGCTAGCAAGAAAGTGAAGAAACAAATAAAGTTAGATAAAAGACAATACGTAGAAGATCTAGCAAGAGAAGCAGAGGTAGCTGCAGGAAAAGGAAACCTTAGGGATCTTTACAATATCACTAGAAAGCTAGCAGGAAAATACAGACCATCAAATGGGTTGATCAAAAATAGTAGCAAGGAAACTATCACTAATGTTAGAGACCAAATGGAAAGATGGATGGAATACTTCAAGGAACTCCTGAACAGACCAGCACCTACAAACCCCCAGATATCCAACCGGCAGAAATTGACTTGGACATCAACTGTGAGAAACCATCCAAGGAGGAGATTAGTAAAGCCATTAAACTTTTAAAAGATGGAAAAGCGGCCGGTCCAGATGGTATTCCAGCGGAGGGGTTAAAGCCAACATAAACACATCCACAGAAATACTGTATAAATTATTTAGCAGAATCTGGGAGACCGAAGAAATACCAGCAAACTGGAGAGAAGGATACCTGGTGAAGCTACCAAAGAAAGGGGACCTTCAGAAGTGTGAAAACTATAGGGGAATAATGCTGTTGTCAGTACCTGGGAAAATACTAAGCAGAGTCATCCTGGAGAGATTGAGAGATGCCATCGATATAAAGCTAAGAGATGAACAGGCAGGCTTCCGACCAAATAGATCCTGTGCTGACCAGATAGCCACATTACGTATAATAATAGAGCAAAGTATTGAATGGAAATCCCCACTTTATATCGGATTTGTTGATTATGAGAAGACTTTTGACAGTATTGATAGGGAAACCCTTTGGAAATTAATGAGGCATTATGGAATCCCACAGAAAATTATTAACCTAATAAAAGCAACATATACAGATATGAAATGTAGAGTTCTTCATGAAGGTAAACTAACAGATACTTTCGGAATAGAAACAGGAGTGCGTCAAGGATGTCTTCTATCACCTTTGTTGTTCTTACTGACAATAGACTGGATTATGAAGACCATAGTAACTAACACCAGAAATGGAATCCAATGGACTCTGACAGAGCAACTAGATGATCTGGACTTCGCTGATGATATAGCCCTTCTGTCACATACACAAAATCAGATGCAGGATAAGCTAAACACATTGAATCAAAGGTCCCAGCAACTAGGGCTGAACATTCATAAGGGAAAGACAAAGATATTGAGAATTAACCAAGCAAACGACAACTCGATCTCCCTGGGGAAATCCCACTTCAAGAAGTAGAATCATACACATATTTGGGCAGCAACGTAGACAAAGAGGGTGGAACAGATAGAGATGTTAAAATAAGAATACAGAAGGCAAGAGGAGCTTTCATTGCACTGGGAAACATTTGGAAGTCCAAAGAAATCAAATCTAGAAAAAAAAATTCGGATATTTAACTCTAATGTTAAAGCAGCTCTACTGTATGGGTCAGAAACATGGAGAACAACTAAAACAATAGCGCATAAATTGCAAACATTCATCAACTGGTGTCTGCGCAGAATAGAGGGAATAAGATGGTATGATAGGGTCACAAATGAGGAACTTATGGAGAGAACAAGACAGATTCCAGTGAACGAACAGGTTAAAAAAGACGCTGGCGCTGGATAGGACACACTTTGCGAAAACCGGAGGGAATATAACAAGAAGGGTCCTTGCCTGGAACCCGCAGGGACAGCGAAAGAAAAGGAGGCCGAGAAATACATGGAGACGAGATTTGGAGGCGGAGATCAACAATATAAAGAAGAGCTGGAGGAGCTGCAGGAGATAGAGATAGGAAGACTTGGCATGAGTTGGTTGAGGGCATATGCCCCAACCCGGGGTAAAAAGGCAAAGAGAGAGAGATGTCCTGCAAATAATTTCTCCATAAAGCTCTGTTCTGAGCAACTCGCTCGATCTTTTCTATGGAATTTAGTCTGATATTTCTGCCTCTCTCAGCAAAGTTCATTTCAAGGTTTGGTTATTGGTTACTAAACTGACGTCATTGCACTCTGGGCAGACCCATAGGTGTTCAGTCTCCCCAACAGATATCGAAGAGTGTGTATACTGATGATTCCGTGGCTCGCTTATTAAACACTCCTCACTCTTCCCCTCAGGCATCCAGTTCTACTTGTACAACAGGTAACTCGAAACTGCCCAATTCGCTGGATCGATTCATCATCTTTTTTTTTGTCTCCTCATCCAACAGTTACGAAGAGACCGAAGAACATTCCCTAATCCATCTTCAACTCCCCAACAATCAATGCTGTTGATGCAAGCCTGTCCGCTCTCTCATTACCATAAACACCTGCATACCCAGGACAGTATATCCATGTATGCATCTGGAGGTTAGAAACTTCTATAGACTACATCCACTCATACCGAAACCTGCCCTTCTGGATCTTGTGAAGCATCGACTGAGAGTCAGATACAACAACTGCCCCAGTAAATGAAGTCCCAGAAATGTCAATGGAGGGCAGCAGCAATGGCCTCAACCTCCATCCTCATACTAGAAGTAGCTGTCCTGTACGCGCCACTTCGCTCTGCAATAACCCTACCGTGCGCATTAGCCAATAAACCCCAGCCTGACTTCTCACCCCGATGAACCAATCCATCGGTGTATATACACAACAACATCATTATTTGCATTATTTTCTATCAGCTGCTTAACTGCAAGATCAGCCTTTATGTTGCCCCAATCTCTACCAAGAGTACTGATAACGTTTATAGTTGGTCATGCTACCATCTGTTGGGATCCATTCTTCCTCTTTTTGTAGGGTCGCAACCGTTCAGGGTTTATCAAGGGCATCCTCTTTCTTGAACGCTTTGCCTCCCATTTCAGTGCCTGCTTTGGTATTCTTTGATAATTTCTACTCAAAGTAGGCAAAGTCCTGCTCAGTCTTTGTTATTTTATCCTCCAGTGACACATCAGAGCACAATCTCCACACCACGGAGCTGGCCTCTATGAGGTATCTTTTATTATCTTAGTAATCTTTTGTGAAATACTGTAGTGTCTTGAGATACTTTCACAGTGTATTCATATCACTTATAAGAGATCACTTATATATAGACTATCATCATAGTACTCGGGCATGTCCATAGACGCTCCGATCTCCAACTCTACAAATTCAACTGCATTCAGCGGCCCAACACGCCAGTTTAATGATTAATCAATATTTTTGCATATCTGATATGTTGTTCTTTTCGGGATATACCAATATCGACACCCATCTCTCTCAATGTGGTCAGTGACTGTGAATCGCAATCCTGAAACTTCTGTTCCGAAAGATTCTTTCAATGCGTGAAGAATGTCATTTGTCATTTTGGTCCATTGCAGTTTTTCTGATATCTTAGCCACCTCAGCTAATCTGTCAGCTCATTCGTTACCCCTGGCTCCTGCACGCCCGGTGATGAAAATGAAGATGGTACCTCCGATCCCTGTCTGTACCAGTACCTCCTCTCAAGTTTCATCTCACTAATTCCTGTTTTGACTTTATGAATCATACTCATGGAGTCACTGAGTATGAAAACATGAGAGCAGTTATGAGACACCAACCCGCTACCCCTCTGCAACTGCCCATACCTCCATTGTCAAACTATTTGTGGTTGTTGCATAGGCCACACTGGCCTTTTATTTTTCCTCCATAGCATGCTAAAAAAGCCCACACACATCGTTGTTGGCGAATGAGTGAACCATTGGTGTAAATAACTACATCTGTTTCATTGATGTTGTCATCCAAGAGGGTCTCAACCTCCTCGTCAATTAGTAATGGATTATTTTGTTACATTTTTCTTAATGGATATAATAATTGTGAAAGCATGATTCACACTTCTGAAACTAGCCTGTCAGATTTGTCATGACGTAAACTCTATTGTATTACCTCCATATTGTAGACGGGCCAAAGCCTCTCATACGAATGTTCATGAGCCCAGATTGCAACATCCACACCCTGTTCATAAAAGAGATCTTCTAGCCCAGAAATATTCAATGCAGGAATTCCAGAACGCACCTTTGGAAAACAATTTGCAAAAATTGTTAATCACATAATAAAATATTGCAATATTTATGACTAATATAAATATTGTTTCTTTTATTTGAAATTGGATTAATCATTTTTACTATTTTAAATATGCATTAGTGAAGCAGATATTTAAGAGAACTATCTAAACATAGTTTTCCAGAGAGAATATAATTAAAACTAGATCAAATTGTGGCTACTACTTATACAATCTAACACACTTTATTTACTCATAATTATAACGTAGACAGAATATGTAAGTAAAATGAGACTTTTATAGAATAAGCTTGCAAGAAGCTAAACTTCTTTGAACGCTCCATATTGACCACTTGTTAAACCACTCTGATTTATATGATCTGAGCCTAAGAGCAATTGTGTGTTGTGCCAGTTATGTACCTACAAGTAGGCCAGCACATCCGATTTCTGCAACGCTTTTTATTTACTAAGGTAGCTTCCCTAGGCCCCTACCTCAGTTGCCTTGTAGGTTGCAGTGTTACTATTTTTTGCTCCACTTGAGAGCCCCGGCAACACACATGCATTATAAAAGTCAGTGTAAAAATGTTCCCAAAAAAAACATTCTTACCACACTGTTATACTTTGTGCAGTCATCACCATCATCGTTAGAACAATACATGGGACGATGACCAAAAACAACAAGCCATGGTCTCTTGGCTCTATTCTCTGGTGTGTTAGCATCCTGATTACAAATATATATAGAAAGTTAATACATTTTCTACATCATTTTCTACATAATCATAAATGAAGTTAAACTTAGGAATTTAATTTAATGTACTATATCATTTAAATATTATCATTTAACAATTATTTTGAGCATGTCTCTCTCTCCCTCCCTCTCCTCCTCTCCTCCTCATCTCTCTCATCTCTCTCATCTCTCTCATCTCTCTCATCTCTCTCATCTCTCTCATCTCTCTCATCTCTCTCATCTCTCTCATCTCTCTCATCTCTCTCATCTCTCTCTTCTCTCTCATCTCTCTCATCTCTCTCATCTCTCTCATCTCTCTCATCTCTCTCATCTCTCTCATCTCTCTCATCTCTCTCATCTCTCTCATCTCTCTCATCTCTCTCATCTCTCTCATCTCTCTCATCTCTCTCATCTCTCTCATCTCTCTCATCTCTCTCATCTCTCTCGCGCGATTGTTCTTTTCGGCCATTCTGATCATTCTTATTGTGATATATAAACATCCATTGCCAAGAACGTAGGTTTACGTCCCATCGTTCAGCGCCATTTGGAGCTCTAGTGCTTATCCTTCGATGTTGTATCCGGTTTCAGCCAGCGTTTACTGGGTTCGTTCTCCATCAGCCTTTGGCTGTCCCCAGCCTACCTGCAAGGCAGCAGTTTATATGACTGACTAATTTTATTGTTCATGTTTAAAAATTCTTCATATTTATTGCAGATGAGCATGGGTTTACAAGAATAATAGAGCTGACATGTTGGCTTTGAAAGCACCAATAGTGGGTATTTTGATCTGGCTAGGCATGAATATTAAAGATCTCTCCAGGATTAGAACAAGCTGAAGTTGTGATTCTGCTCCTAAAAACCCAATCGACTCTACAGTCACATGTAAACAAAATTCAAGATTGGTAATTCAGTTACCTATACATGTGGACTGGCACTGCAAAGTACATACTTAAAAGACTGTCCCGAATATGATACACTGGGCTGGGCAAACATACTAGTACATTGAAACAACACTGTACACAAAACTGCACTGACCTCTGTGTGAACTACAAAGACAGTGAAGTTTATACAATACAACACTTCAAATATAGACAATATTTCAAGCAAATGAAAAGAAGGAAGCTCTCTCCAGGATGACTATTTCCTTGATAATAATGACTATCTACAAATATAAAATCCTGATATTCAAGGAATTTCTTCAAATGTGGCATTTATGTTATAAATATTGCTGGTTTTCTTGAGGCAGAGATCGAGGCACCTATGGGCATGTCCAGAGTGCAATGATGATAGTCCTCATATGACTTAGTTAACATACAACATGTGTAAAATAATTAAAACAAGTCCACCATAATAATGTCTTTCCTCACCAATAGATCTTTCTTCAGCCAGTCATACTGGTTAAATATTTGCTGGTAACCGTACTCAGTAAAATAATAGTATTCTGTTGATATTGAGACAAAGTGTACAGGTCCCATATTGAAACTGAAATACATCTGCCCATTGTCATTTGGCATGCTGAACCTTGCTTTGTAGTTTGAGAAATTGCTGTGAAGAAAGTTTATAATTAGTTAGACTTTCATTTTATTAATAGACAAGGGATGTCATATTCCAAACTTTTTTAATCAGATGAACAAAAATTGTGATATTTTCTAACTTTAGGATTTCTTACAGACCATGGATAATGCACAAAAAGTAAAGATTGCTTTATTTATGACGCCACATTGTTTCATTACTAACGTCACCTTGTTTCTGACATAACACCTATTTTCCTGTATTTCTTCCCACCTTGTTCATAATGTCACACATTTCTGGCATAACCCACCTTGTTTTCTATACATCATGGGTTCTACTACACATTGTTTCTATTCATGTTAACATAACACATTGTTTTCTATCATGTTTCACATAACACCACCTTGTTTTTATGTACTTGTTCTGACATAACACATTGTTTCATTCATAGTGCCACATTTTCTCTGACATAGTGCCACATTTTCTCTGACATAACACCACATTGTTTTATTAATATGTCACATTGTTTTATTCATAACCAAACAAAAGTTGCTATCATAATAACAATGTTTCAATCATAGCAACACATTATTTCATTCCTAATGCCACCTTGTTTCTGACATAACACTAGATTGTTTCATTTATAAAAGAATAATTGTTCCTGCTATAACAACACACTATTTCAATGATAATAAAGTAGGTCAGGCCTGTGATTACATTAGTTCAGTTATAACTTGCTCTCCATATAGCTCAAACATTTTAAATTAAATGAGTCAGAACAAAAGCCTAGATTATAAGTTATAAGTTTCATCAGTGTAATGAAATTAATTATTATTCTTTTAAACATTTATACTTACAAACACTTATTATTCATCGATCAAGAAAAGGCATTCGACAGAATAGATAGAAGTATTCTATGGGAAACACTAGAAAACTATGGAATCAAGGGACAACTGCTAGACAATATCAGAGCAATATACACAAATAGCCACAGTGTGATAAGAACAACAGACGGAATGACAGACTCATTCGAAACAAAATCAGGAGTAAGACAGGGTTGTGTGCTCTCACCTCTTCTTTTCAACATATATATAGACAGAATAGTGAAAGAGGCACAATGCAAAAAAGACCTTATTGACATAAACAATAATCACGACGACCAATTAAACAACCAAATCAACGAATTGCTTTTTGCGGACGACCAAAGTTTAATCTATGAAGAAGAAGATCAGCTACAACATCACATAAATTCACTGCTAATAGCATATAGAAAGTACAACATGAAAATCAACAAACAAAAGACCGAAACCATGAAAATCAGCAGAACACCAAGCCAAGCAAACATACAAATAGATAACACCAGAGTAAAGCAAGTTTCTGAATTCAAATATTTAGGCAGCATTTTCACAGAGGACGGAAAACTCGATAGAGAAATAGAGACACAGTGTCAAAAAGCAAATGCAGTGGCCTACCAGTTGGCACCATTACTACAACACCCAAAGATCAAAATGGAAGTGAAAAGACAGATGATAAAAGTATTTTCCTACCAACACTTTGTTACCAGTGCCAAACTTGGTCTCTTACAGCAACACATCACAGAAAGCTCACCAAGTGTGAAATGAAATGCTTGAGGAAGGCAGTGGAGTCACCAGGAAAGACAGACTACGAAATGAGGACATCAGAAGCAGAGTGGGCATAACTTCGTGCATCGAATACATCGAATAACAACAAATGCAGTGGTTTGGACATTTAATGAGAATGAAATACAACCAACCACCAATAACAGCATACAATTAAAAGAGATCGGGTACTAGAGCTAAAGGAAGACCAAGAAAAGATGGATAGACAATATCAAGACCACACTACATAAACACGGATACAACACAACAAGGGCAACTCATCTAGCCCTAGAATGCAAATTAAAGCTCCCATCTCTACCCTTAACGGCAAGAGTGGACAGCCAACTACATCTTCCACCTGGCAATAGACAATAGACGTAACAAAATTTATTTTACACTAGAAGTTAGTTCAAATCTTTTTTTCCTAAATCTGCTCTATTACACATGGGCTGTCCTACAAGTTGTTTACATATAAACAGCAGCATGCGTTTCCATACTGTCAAGAGAACTGGAACATTAACTATCAATCGTTCATTTTGTTTCTAATAGTATTTTATCAGACATAGATGAAGTGTCTATGCAGAACACTGGAGTATAAAAAAACTGAAAATGTTTAGGAATGAAAACATCGTCAAGATTTGTTGAGGCGGAGCATCTATGGACATGTCCTGAGTGCCATGACGATAGTCCTGATATAACATCATCACGAAACACCAAATTAAACGGTTCGGCCACATAACCAGATTACTAACAGACAGTGCACCTCAAAAGGTAATGCTATTGAGATACAGTGGATACAAAGAAAAGGTGGGACGCAAAAATAATAGAGTGATCGGAGTAGGGGTTCTTAACTAATTGGCTCCCATAATCCGCTGGGAGTGTCACTTGTGTATTTATTTTAGAGGAAATTCATTTACCTACAAAATGGTACATTACTCATAAAATTTGGTTAATAATTAAGGAAACTGCAGCCGATTTTGTACATACACCTGCAATGGAAAAATAGGACAAATTCATTTCAGCCACAACTCGTTTTTTTCTATTCAGTAAAATTGAGCACCATGTTGTCTTTTTAATTTTATGTTCAATGCAACTTGTTCACTTCATTTATATAAGTCTTTCTGTTGTTAACTCTACTTGTGCAGCACTCTATTCAAAATTCCTTCAGTCACAGTATAGTTGTGTTATCCATTGCTGTGTACTTATCCAACAGGGAAGAAGCAACCAAGTAGGTACTACTATATTTACCATTGTTATACATTATCGGGAAAGAAGGCAAGAGGAAGACCATGGAAAAGATGGTTAGATGGCGTAGCAGAATCCTGTGAAAGAGCAAAGATAACAATCACAAGCCACCAGAACAGCGCAAGACAAAAACAGAAAACCACGACACTGGGCAACAACCCGGTAGCAGTGTGACGACAAAAGAAGAAGATACATTATCACTGCATTTACTTTCCTCATTTGGCATTGCCTATTAAATTCTTACTTACTGCTCAGATTAGCACTGCAAAAACTTTTCTTATGTGATATAATAATAATATTTTACAAAGTCACAAAAATACTTTGAGACAAAATTTAAACTAACCAAAAGTGTGAATGGAAGGTAATAACTGTAAAACTTACTATGCACCTTCATGGTTTCCAACACATGTCATATATGGGTAATTTGCTGCCAGCACCTCAATTTGTTGCATAAAAGTATCTCCAGTTCTTGCATCATTCTGAAAGAATACCAACATAAACAAATGTCAGTGAATTTTGCTAAAAACTCAACTATGTGTCACAAACCAGGACCGTGCGGTATACTTTCTCAGTATGATGCAAGTCTTCAAACGCCACCCTTAAATGATTTTATTTAAAATAACCTCCAATTGTGATTTTGATTTAGCTGCTTATGCCCCCCTCCTTGTGGTGCCGCCTATGCGTCACTTCTGTATCATAACATGGCACTGCCCTGTCACAAACCAATCTTATGCTACCAACAGACTACTTCTCTTCCCAACTTCTCACTCAGTGTCCTGAACTTTGGAATTCAGCATGATCCATTTATGAGGGCATCAAGCTGAATGTAGTCACATGTTTGATTGGTACACATAAAATAAACTACAAGAGAACTCAGAGCTAGTCTCAGACTACATTGTCACACAAAGATTAAAGGCTAATATACCTTAATATAACTGACTAAATCTTTGCCACAAGATTAGCAAATTACTATCGATATATTATTTATTATTATTAGACACTAAATAATTAACTCTTCGACTCATTCTAGAGCACAAGCCTTCAAAAAAATTATATTACTCTTATCTGTTCTATACATCATGTCTAGGTTCAATGGCTTCAACTTTATTAATGTCTTCTTCTTGTGATTGCTTTTGGATGATTATACCACCCAAGTGGTTCCCGGGCCCAAGTTTGGGGTGTAAAGAACAGAACCACTGTTACCTGCCACGCATGACGTAAGAGACGACTAAGGAGGGTAGATTTGGCTGAAATCGGATGCACATGTCCTAAACGTGTAGAAGTCTATGTTTAGGGGCCTACCAAACCAATGTGCAACATATACACGTTTTTGGCAAAGATCAAACATATCACAAAGAGTGACTAAAATTGGTTGTAAAGAACGAACGCAAAGAAGAAGGATGATTATACTATCAGATGTATTTCTATGAGGAAGTCAACTGTTGTCTCTGAAGCTCATCTCTGATGCAATGTAGTTTTGTGTGCAGTGACCAAACTAAACGAAGCTTGGTAGGTGGATCAACAGCATATGGTTTATTGGGTAGTATAATCATATATATATATATATATATATATAGCAGAGTTCGGATACTATGATTTCTAGTGACTATGCCCATATCGTGACTTCAGACTTTATTGTGTATCATTGTGTGCATGATTTTATGTATATTGTTGCAAAAGGTTGTATATATTTTAAAGGTTGGTATTAATAAGGTTAAACAATACTTACCGTTTCAAGGTTATAAGCAAAATCACCTGAAAATTAAAAAAGCAGGAAAACATGCTGAAAAAATATAGCATAAAACACACAAGAATATATTTTAAAATATGGAACTAGGATTATAAAGTAAAATAAAGCTTCTTTCTCTTACTCCTAAAACCAACTTTCAATTTCTTCTTTGAATGCTCCATATCAACCACTTGTTAAACCACTCTTTGTGATCTGTATGTGATCTGAGCCGAAGAGAAATTGTACGTTGTGCCAGTTATGCACCTACAAGTAGGCTAGCACATCCTATTTCTGTGACCTTTTTATTTACTAGAGTAGCTTCCTTAGGCCCCAACCTCAGTCGCCTCTTGCGGCATGCCTTGTAGGTCGCAATGTTATTATTCTTGCGGCCCCTACAACACACTGCAGCTTCCAATTTTGCTACATAAATTGTCATGGCACACATTACCATTGTTGACACGTAGCTCTTCATGTTGTTTGCCAATCATAGCAAAATAAATGCATGCACTTCTAAATGTATTAAAGTTTAGTAATTTTTAATACATTCTCACATGTTTTATCATTGTAAACAAACAGTAATTTTATGGGACTTTTTCTGTATGAAATATGCTGTAGTCATTACAAAATATGTGATTTAGGATAAAATGTGTTAACCCTAGTAGCAGGATGTATAACTGCAGTTGTTTAATAAGTGAGTAGAGAGGGATCAAAGAAGGAAGGCATATGCAGTGCCAACAACAGATGGCAAACAGAAAGACAGATGTTGCTTGTAATATCTAATTATTAAAAACAAAGTAATAAATGCATATCATTATTAAATATGTTGGTAGAATATTATCCAATAGTTTGCAAATTTGTACAAATAAGTTACTGATATTTTTTTTTTTTTATTGAAGACCTCCCTCTATAGTACCAGATCCGCTGAGCTATGTAGTAGTATTGTGTCAGATCTTATTGGTATTAAGTGTGACCGTCAGAGTGGACTCATATATAGAAGACTTTACAATAACATGGCTTGATTTATTTTTTTTAACCGATTTTTAAAGAAGCATAAATTTATTAAATTATTATTTTCTTCCAGTTAGTTTTCTTTTAATTGTTGAAGAAAGTTTTCCTTACACAAACGTTTTTATAAGTTACAATTTTGTTAAATGATATATAGGCCTACTATTTAAAATGTTACTACAAAAAATTACTACTATTACAATGTTACTTTAAATGTTACTATTTAAAATGTCTCTACAGAATACATTGAATGAGACGGCACAAAGTATAGTATTACCAACGTGAATAATTGCATCATACAAGCCCAGTGCTGCATCAGACTGTAGACGAGGTAAAGACTGCGCATTGTCGCTGCCCAAATCACCATACACAGCCAGACTAGGACTCCAATCCTCTCCTTCTGGCATTGTCTTAAAGCGAAACTGTGAGGACCAACCAACAGCGCTACCAACTATATAATCTTTAGAACAAAAATATTAAAAGAATAGAAAGTGTATTTACAATAACTTTTGGATTCTCCGAAAGGAGTTAATTCTTATTTTCATGTTTGTTGGCCTACACGCTCTGATATAACCAATAAAGGTTCGCCTTAGGTTGAAAGAGCGTGCCTCGGCTTAAAGTGGCTTTAATCCCCTACTAAACAAACAAACAAAAGAACATAAATACAATTATCTCAATGTAAAATCAACAAATATCTGCTATATAGCATTCATCATTTTAACAAAAACAATTGTAATATTTGTTAGCAAATATTAATTTTACAATCTTTCTTTCTTTTGTCGTCACACTGCTACCGGGTTGTTGCCCAGTGTCGTGGTTTTCTGTTTTTGTCTTGCGCTGTTCTGGTGGCTTGTGTGATTGTTATCTTTGCTCTTTCACAGGATGCTGCCACGCCATCTAACCATCTTTTCCGTGGTCTTCCTCTTGCCTTCTTTCCCGATGTTCTGTTGTAGAAGACTCTGTATACTGTGGAGTTTGGATGCATTCTTATTAAGTGGCCAAACCACTTCATTCTTTGTTTATCTATATAATTCAAGCACGGTTTTGTGCCAACTTTCTTTCTTATGCTGATGTTGGTGATTCTGTCTTTTCTTGTGTTGTTTGTAACTTTTCTCAGGCAACGCATTTCACATGTAGTTATTTTTGTGACTGCGCTTTGCTCAATGTCCATGTTTGGCTCTGGTAACACAAAGTAGGTATAAAAATGCTGTTGATCATTTGTTTCTTAGCTGCCTGTGAAATTTTGGGTGCCTTAACAATGGGGCTAGCTGGTAGGTTACAGCATTTGCTTTTGTACTCTAGCCTCTATCTCTCTATCTAGTTTTCCGTCTTCTGTGAATATGCTTCCTAAGTATTTGAATTCTTTCACTTGGTTTATTTTAGTGCCATTGACATGGATGTCTAGATTATTATGTTTTCTTCCCATATTCATTATTTCTGTTTTAGTGTTGTTGATTTTCATGTCATGTTTCACACAATTATTGTTCAAAGTGTCAATATGATGTTGTAGATCTTGTTCATTTTGATGTATCAGGCACTGATCATCTGCACAAATTTTACAATAATACTACAATAAACAGTAAATTGCGTAATGGTTATTTTTGCAATAAATTTAATACCTAGATAAATCTGCGTAAAACCCAATTGGATAATTCTACACTGTGCAGGCATGGATATGTACACCTGCTGCCTTGCAGGTTGGCTTGGGACAGTCAAAGACTGACGGAGAGCGAACCCAGTAAACGCTGGTTGAAATCGGACACGTCGCCGAAGGGCAAGCACCAGAGCTCCAAATGGTAGGCTACTGAAGATGTGACGTAAAACAAACGTTCTTGACAAAGGCTGTTTAATATATCACATTAAGAATTATAAAAAGGCCGAAAAAGAACGATCGAGAGAGAGAGAGAAGAAAAGAGGAGAGAGGGATATGTACAATAAGATGGTAAACAAAATGTTAGAACAGCGTTGTACAACGCAGTTCCTGCGGCATACATTTATGGTGCTCTATTTTATTCTTATCAAACGAATAAAAATCAGACAATCAAGGCTCTTCGGGCATATAATGCAAAGAAAAGGTTTAGAACATTTGGTGACAATAAGTAAAATTCAGGGAAGGAGAGATCGTGGAAGACAGGGAGAAAATGGTGGATGGTCTGACATTGTGGCTCGACAAAAGATCGACGCCAGAACTGATTTACTGCACCAAGGAGAGGGAGACTTGTTGAAAGACAAGATAGTCTACGCCGGCAGGCATGGCACCTGCAACATCGCTACCCGGGCAAAATTCATTAAGGAATTTAAAATAAAATATCTACACTTCTTCTTACGCTCCATATCGACCACTTGTCAACCACTCTGTGTGATTTGTATGTGACCTGAGCATAAGAGGTATTGTACGTTATGTCAGTTATGCGCCTACAAGTAGTTAAACCACTCTGTGATTTGTATAAGAGCGATTGTACGTCTTGCCAGTTATGCGCCTACAAGTAGTAACCACATATCGATTTCTTGTGCCGCTTTTTGATTTCGCCTTATTTGCTAGCTAGTTAGTAGGTCATGCCTAGGCCCCACCTCAGTCGCTTTTACGACATGTCTTGTATGTCGCCGTGTTACTATTTTGCTCCTTGCTATAGGGCGTGTGTTTATTTTATCAGTATGAAGTCTTTGAAATGCCGCCCCTTAAATGGTTTTTCCTTAAAATAACCTTCCATTGTAATTGTGATTTTGCTGCTTATGCCGCGTCCTTGCGGTTCCGCCTGATGCTGCCGCCTCTCTGTATCATTGCACGGCACGGCCCTGCTTGCTATCCCCGGCATCAGTCAATCAATTCTTTGAACATTCTATTTAAGTTGCCGTCTCGTCTCAGTTATCAGAGGGCTATCATCATAGCACTCCGGACATGTCCATAGGTGCTCCTATCTCCACATCAGCAAATCCAACAGCGTCCAGCGGCCCAACACGCCAGTCCGTTGTTGATCAGTCTCTTTGCATATTTACTATGCCGTTCTGTACGGCTGCGCCAATCTTGACACCCATCTCTCTCAATCTGGTCAGCGAGTGGGACTCGCAACCCTGAAACTCTTCTGTTCGAAAAGACTCTCTCGTCTATATCTGATTAGTTTACACAAAAGAAAGATCTCGTAGTATTTACAGAAACAAATACATGCAGACTAGGTCGATTAACAAACCAACTTTAAAACATACTTACAATATGTGGTATTTTCTGTCAAATTGACAAGTTGAATTTTATGAATAAACTGGACTCGTTGCTCATTCCCGCCATCTGTGAACTTTGAACTATAACCTATCTGCGACATGGTGAAGTTCTTTGAAGCCAAACCATACAGAGCAAAGGAAGGGGTGTCATTGAATGTGCTCCAAGTAATTGTCATAGTGGAAATATTTTCTGTAAAATTAGAAATAGGAGAATTAATATCGTATGTAATATCGTATGTGTAGTGTGATCGTAAGTGGCGTCTGTGGCTTAGGGAATAGTGCCTCGGTGTATTAACTCCGACGTTCTGAGTTCGAATCACGCTGCGGACAATTTGGTTGCAAATTTTTTCGCGTGGATTTTTAGAAAAGGACGATGGCGCCACCTGTTCAGAAAGCAGTGGCAATTTACTGAACGTAATAACGCCTAGAAAAATCACAAACAGCGTTAAAAAGCTGGGGTTGATTCGCAAAGTCCTGTAAAGGATATGCAATTAACTTTTTAGTGTGATCGTATGTGTAGTGTGATCGTATGTGTAGTGTGATCGTATGGTTTCAAAACACATAATTTATTAGTGAGTTACTAGTTGTGTGTGTACGTGAATAAGTGCAAGTTTTAAGTTATTCAAACAGGACATTTCGTGAAAATTGCATATTTTCAATTCGTCTGCTTTCATGTAATCTGTCAAGCTAGATCAGTAAGCTTTTCTTCCGGACCATGTCATCCTTGTCCAGGTGAAATCCACGTAAGTGAAGGCCCTGTTCACTTTCTGGGCCTTCACTTACATGTTTTGGGTGTTCTTTATCCCGCTTTGCTTTGTAGTGCCTTTTTGCGATAGTTTTTGTTTCATAGCTAACCAGGTTGTCATCTTATGACATGCCTGCTCCCTCTTTAGCCAGTCTGTCAGCATCTTCATTCCCTTGATCTTGCAGTGTGAGGGTATCCACTGGATTACTACCCTCTCAGATTCATGGGATAACTGGGCTAAGGTTGACCTGAGATCACTTAGTTCTGTGTTCATATCAGGTTTCAGTACCGAGATAGCGGACAATGCGTCAGTCAAATCACTATTTTTCTATGTATTTGGTTCATATTTTGTAGTGCCATTTTTGCAGCTGCACTGAGGGCCTCTACCTCAGCCCTGAAATTGGTTGAAAACTTGCCGGTTGTTCACAGCTAAGGTTAGTTCTACTCCATTTTTTAGTCTGAGGACAACTCCCCTCCTCCATTGTGGGTGGCATCTGTAGCAGAACCATCCGTGTATGTATGTGTCCATTGGGTAGTTTTCGTTTATGTGTTTTTCTGCGATGAGCCTTCTTTCCAGGTCTGTCTATGTTTCTTTCTTGACAATGCCACTTATTTCTTCTGAGAGCTCTGGGAGACTGCATGCCCAGGGAGAGGAGGTGCTGGCTGGTTGAATGTGTCTTGGTTGAGCCAGTGCCAATATCGGATCTTTGTGAGCAAGTTCTTTGGAGTTTGCCACGAAGTTGCTTCTTTTTAATCTGCCCTGTGCCCGAGTTCATAACAGCCGAACGAAAAATAAATGCAAAGTTGGATGGGGGGGTGGGGGCGTTGTTTGGGATTGGTATGTTCAGAAGTTTCGGAAATCATGCCTACCCCTCTTTCCATTTTGTCTGTAAAGTTAGTAATAACTTTCTCATTACTGTTCGTGATTAACCCACTTGGTTGATTGTACAGAGTGTACAAGATAAAAGTAGACTCGTCAAGGGAGCCAATCTGGCATATATTTATGAAAACGAGAAGGTTCAATTATGACGTAGTATATGACTTCTTCGAACGCTCCATATCGATCACCTGTCAACTACTCTGTGTGATTTGTATGTGATCTGAGCCTAAGAGCGATTTACGTTATACGATATATTTCAGATAAATCTAAAATCTAAGCCTCCCCCACCCGTCACTTTTATATGTGACGGTGGGGACTCCTAGAGTAGCTGATAGTAGCTCGGCCTACTAGCTGTGAGACGCCTCATAGCTCGGGTTCGAACTTACTGTCCGGCATTTGTTCCCCGGTCTTACTCAGGACGATAACGTGAGTACCTCTGAAGTCGGAGAAAATCTGCCTGTATGGCGAGGGAATACTAATTACGAGTACATTGAGCACACGGCTGCCAGTGTAAAGTAATTTACAATGTGCACGCTGCTGCCATTGTAAGAAATGGAAAAACAGATTTTCACGCAAAAATCAGTTTCAGAGATGAAACTTCGTCTGAGTTGAAAACGGACGGAGAAAAAAAAAAAATATGTGACGGTTTTCAATTGGTCCCAATGCATTTCTTTTAAATTTCGTTTATCATTTGCTTATATGACTTTTTATTGAATCATCTGATTAGTCCGTTGTTGTACGTAACACTATCTGAATTCCGTGCTTTTATATTTCCACCGTTTAATATCTAGTTTACTACAGCCTACCATAGGCTATTATCGAGTACTAGAAATATCAAGCTTTATTTTATAGTAGGGCAATGCCATAAGCGTTCGCCTGTCGACTCTGACATGAGAGGGTTGTGAGTTCAATCCCACACTCGATATTCCACACGTGAGGAAAGGAATTGGCTTTCCTACCTCCTGTACACTAGGATCTAGAAATGTGAAATGACTTCAAACCCTAAGGTCTGAAGAGGCTACGGAATTTATATTTGTTTTAGTAGATATATACAAAGATGAAGGAAATATCGTGGAAGACAAAAGGGATATGATGTGGAGATAAAACTTCGTGGTTCGACAAAAGATCGACGTCAGAACTGATTAACTGCACCAAGGAGAGAGTTGTGGAGAGACATGATCACCTACGCCGGTAGGAAAAGCACTTGATTGATACATAGAGGGCGATGATCGAATATGAACTTGGCACGTAATGCAATTCGTAATGGTTGAAATAAAACCAATGTCATCAGAACTGAGAAGAAAGAAGAAGAAAGATATAAGAACTTCTTCTTCTTTGCGTTCGTTCTTTACGACCAATTTTAATCACTCTTTGTGATATGTTTGATCTTTACCAAGAACGTGTATACGTTGCACATTGATTTGGTAGGCCCTAAACGCATAGACTTCTACACTTTTAGGACACATGCATCCGATTTCAGCCAAACCTCCTTAGTCGCCACTTACGACATGCATAGCAGGTAACAGTGGTTCTATTCTTTACACCCCAAATTTGGGCCCCGGTAACCACTCGGGCGGATATAAGAACTGAGAAGAAAGAAGAATAAAGATATAAATGATCGCTCGTGTGGTGCCATGGCCCGCAAGGCAAGCAAAGAATAGTACCACTGCGACCTACAAGGCATGCCATGTCGTAAGAGGCGGCTGGTATAGAATCTAGGGAAGTTACCCTAGTATATAAAAAGACATTGCAGAAATCGGATATACTGTGCTAACATACTTGTAGGCGCATAACTGGCACAACGTACAATCGCTCTTAGGCTCAGATCACGTACAAAGTGGTTAGCAGAGTGGTCGATATATAGAGCGTTCGAAGAAGAATTGATATTAAGAGTTATTCTCACGGAGAAACGAAAATAAACAATAATTGTTTAAATAGTGATGGTAATGTCATGATTTATATTAAAACCTTGGTAATGATTATTTAAATTAAATCGATGGTAATGATTTATATTAAATCGATAACTCACCTCCATATGCAATGTGAACTTGCTGTGGTGTCGTACTGTATTGTCGAACAGCAATAGCAAAGCCTAAGCAAACGACAAAAACAGCTCCTACAACTGCCTTCATGTTGGGACGTCTTGCAAGTGTTCCAAACTGTGTGAATTGTTGCGTTCAAGTTTAGACCAGTGGACTTTTTGTTGGTTTTTATATCCTCACTTAATCAGAGGCACTTGTGCTTGTGCAAACAATCAGGCGTCTGAAAGGTTACGCGCGTAAGGGTCACGGGTCAAATCATCACGACCCAATTGACCGAGAACAATATCAGGGAGGAGGGGAGAGAGAAATATCGGATCAACAGTGAATCACAGCGTGAAATCGCGCGATCAGTAGTGTATTCACACGTGGCCCCTGACAAGATAAGTCCGACAAACCAACATTCATGTTTATGGGGCTGTTTTTATGTTTGATAGAACATTGTCAGGTTTTCTGCAATTTTACACAATTCTACGTATCCATGATTATTTATTGATGAAAAGTGTTAATAAAACTGATATCCTTTATTGTTAATCGTAATTTGTAACATAATATAACTTTAATTTAGCACGTTGTGTTTTTTTTAATGAATGTGTCTTTATCTAACAATATTGGAATTCGAGGTCACTCGATGATTATGATATTATTTCCTAGAATTTTTTTTACTGAGCTCCAGTTTACATTATGTTATCGAAGGCCGTGATTGACGGAATTAGATTAAAGCATCGTACGATTGGATGTCAGTCAAGTAGCAATGTAGTGTTCTAAAAATGACAATTTATGTTATCACATTGTAATCGAGTCAGCGTTGTCGAACTATCATCGAACAAACAAATAACACAAGTGTTTGTATTATAAAAGTACGCCAACCTGTCCAGCGTGTTCGTAGGCGCGTTCGACTACGGATGACAAGCGTCCTGTGAGTGCGGGTTCAATTCCGCGGGCTGACAGAAAAGCCACAGGTTCACCAGATTTACGGTGTTCGTGGCACCGAAGGGTTACGAAAGTCCATGGCACCAAGCTGAAAAGCTGAAAAAGCTCAAGTCGGTAAAAAAATAAACAAATTATAAAAGTACATATATATACTATATATTATGACATTCGCTAGAGAAGAAAACACTACCAATATCTCCATCGACAATCGCCCATTACACAACAAGACTTTACATACCTAGGGAGCATCTTTTCAGCAAACGGAAGAATAACTAATGAAATTCAACACAGATGCAACAAAGCAAATCAAATGATAGGACAAATGGCGCCAATTTTAAAATGCAAACATGTCACCATGAACACAAAAGAGCAATGTTCAACCAATCTTTCTCTAACATTATGCTATCAGTGCCAAACCTGGATGCTGACAAGAAATGATATAAGAAAACTAGTCACTACAGAGATGAAGTTTGCGCAGAATGCTGGGGGTAACAAGAAGAGACCGACTGAGATATGAAGACAGGAAAAAAAGAAATATCTTCGTTCTAGAAATCTCTTCTTATCCTGACGCTGTGAGGCAAAACAGGATTGGAGGAAAGAAAAAAGGTATATATATGTATATATAGTCTTCTTGGTTTGTTTGAAGTAGGAACACCGCACATGGGCACTACTGCTGCTGGCGTCCTAAACCTTCATAAGATGTTCTATTACTGTCTGTTTCTGTAGCAATCTGTCTAACTTAAGTTCAAAGTCTTCTAGCGTCATGCATGACTGACTACCTTTGCTTTGTGGTGTTTTCAAGGCATGCTTGTTAGAGTTGTACTTTTGTTAAATCGGGGAAGAGGGAGGTCTTTGTAGTTAAGCAGTTTACTTTGCGTTTCGAATGTCATGAGTTCTAATCCGGACCCCGCTGTTCTTCTCACGAGTGCACTTTTTCCGGAGACACTTAAGATTGTTGATGGAGCTATGAAGTTCCTGCTTTATGCAATACTATCTGCAGGTGAAGCATGGGCGTCCACATACATTTCTACATGGGGTGTATCAGCACAACGAAACGGTCGCACACTTCATGAGGACTGCGGGGATTTTGAGACAACGATATCGAGCATGACTATGGAGATCACCGCTGCCTCCAGGGCTCTGTCATGGGTGGCTGAGCAACAGGTTACCCATACGATCATCATATCAGACTCGATGAATATGCTTCAACTGATTGAATCTGGAAGTATGCGCGTGGAATGGGTGGACATCATTCGGAGATCACATCTCAAGAAAATGACTTGGCTGTACACGCCTGGACATGCTGGAGTGCGGGTAACGAGCGTGCTGACTCTCTTGCAAACAGTGCCCCGACTCAAGTGGGCAGAAGCATGGGCAGAGCCGATATCATCAATGCGGTACTCTCTCAATTGTGTGACATGGGCGGATCTCAGACACTGGAACGAGTTCGAGAATTAGGCGTTAAGTGGGAACATGCCAGACAGTGTCGTCTTCGTGGTAGAGAGAAAAGATATAGTAATCAACTTCTCATGGGTACTGTGAGCAAATGGACTTTGGGATGGCTGCTGCAACGGAGGACAGAGCACGAATGGGAATGCCCAATGTGCCATAACGTCGATCGCATAACATAACATAACATAACATAAATAACATAACATAAATGGTTCAATGAAAAAAACATTTTAGTTGGTAGTTTACTACGTTGACATGGAGATCAGATTAACATGAAACCGTTGTGTTATCAAGATCAGATTAACATGAAACCGTTGTGTTATCAAGATCAGTTACGAACGTTGTGTTATCAAGTCAATTAACGAAACCGTTGTGTTATCAAGATCAGATTAACATGAAACCGTTGTGTTATCAAGATCAGATTAACATGAAACCGTTGTGTTATCAAACAGATAACGAACCGTTGTTTATCAAGTGATTTGAAATCATTGTTTTATCAAGAAGTCATTTTCCATTAGGTGTCATTTGCCCCACGCCTGAATGGTTACCGTGCCCAAATTTGGGGTGTAAAGAATAGAACCACTATTACCTGCCACGCATGACGTAAGAGACGACTAAGGATGTTTGGCTGAAATCGGATGCACATGTCCTAAACGTGTAGCAGTCTATGCGTTTAGGGGCCTACCAAACCAATGTGCAATGTATACACGTTCTTGGCAAAGATCAAACATATGTCAAAGAGTGATTAAAATTGGTTGTAAAGAACGAAAGCAAAAAAGAAGAAGATTTGCCCCCACCCCTCCCTTGTTCCCCCACCCCATCCCTCTTGCCTTAACGTATGGGCAGCCATGAGGTGAAGCAGAGCCAACTATAAACTTATCTAGAGTTGGCTGTGGGTGGAAGAATCCCTTCTGCGGAGAATGACCTAGCCAAATGGGAGAGAAGCCGGTGCAATAAAGTCAATCTTTCGTCTTAAGACCGTTTTGTTACACCATTACATACGTGTCTTATCTTATCTTAACCAATTTCGCCGTGAAGCGTCGTGGGGATAGTTAGTTGTCTATCTTGTGCCAGGTGTGTTGCACTTGACGTTGTCAGTCCATGCTTTCGCTTGGATTCTGATATGCTATCTATCCATCGTGTTCTTGGCCTGCCTCGTGCTCTGCGCCATGAGTGTCGATTATTATAGGCACGTGATGGTAGTAAATGTGGTTCCATTCTCATTAGATGGCCGAACCACTTGATTCTTTGCTTCTCGATGTACTGTATGAATGGTATGGTACCAACGATGCTTCTGATACTCTCGTTTCTCACTCTATCTCGCCTTGTAACGTTGACAGCTTTTCGTAGACATCTCATTTCACATGTTGTAATCTTTCTTTCTTGTGTCTTAGTCAGGGCCATGTTTGGCACTGATAGCAGAGAGTTGGAATAAATGTGCAATTTATCAGTTGTCATTTGACTGTCATGTTAATGCTTGGATGTTTTAATAGTGGTGACAGTTGGTATGTCACTGCATTTGCCTTCTGGCATCTAGTCTCGATTTCTCTGTCCATCTTTTCATCTGCTGTGAATATACTCCTGAGATATTTGAATTCTGGAGTCTGTTGTATTTTGACATTATTCACGTGTATATTTAGTTGACCTGTTGACCTACTTATTGTCATGACTTCTGTTTTGGAGGTGTTAATTTTCATGTCATATTTTTCCCATGTCGCTTGCAGTGCATTTATGTGTTGTTGAAGTTTGTGTTCGTTGTAAATTATACTCTGATCATCTGCAAAGAGTAGTTCGTTTATTAAATTGTAGTTGTTATCGAGGCTGTTTATACTTGTAGCATGTGTAATTTAATGTCATTGTTCATCTTCCACCTTAGCGACGTGAATAAACTCTAATAAAGAGGGTATTTTCCCTCCAGGCTCTTTGTCCTGGTCAACCAATAAGATACTATTTGTGACTAGTGCCTGAGACATCATGCTGGGTAGATTTAAGGCCGTGGCAGGACATAAGCAGTTTATTATGCAGTGGCGGCTCGTCATTAAGGACCAGTGGTGCCGGACCCCACCAAAAATAAGGTGTAACATGTATTTATTATTTTATACATTACAATATATCCTAACCGAAACCATGATTTTCCGAAAATATCTGTCTGGCCCCACCAACAAAAATTATCACGAGCCGCCACTGTTGTTATGTATTACTTGGATTCTCTGTGAAGAGTTAAATCTTATTTTTCATGTTTGTTGGTAACTCATGGGATCTTCTTCTTCTTCTTCCAACGCTTCATATCAACCACTTATTAACCACTCTTTGTGATTTGTATGTGATCTGAGCCTAAGAGCGATTGTACGTTGTACCAGTTATGCTCCTACAAGTAGGCCAGCACATCCGATTTATGCGACGCTTTTTATTTACTAGGTTAACTTCCCTAGTGAGACTTTGAAGATGGATAAGAAAACAGGAAGTATGTTAAGACAATAGAGGAAAACTTATTAGAAGAATAATTGGGTACACCTGAGATGTTAAGATGAATAGAGGGAAAACTTCTTAGAAGAATAATTGGGTACACCTGAGATGTTAAGGCTAGCAATATCAGACCACAAGAACTAACTGGTCTAAAAGTCATACATAAAGACACACAAATCAGGCGATGAATTGGACAACAGATGACCAAAGAAAGATTACAAAGACATACAATGCTGCAGTGGACACCGCAAAAAATGGTGGCTTAGGGGCACGGGTGCGAATTTTTTTTAAATACCTCAAAGTCATGCATAAGACTATGTTTGAAGAGGAGGTAACGAGACAATGTCGTACTTGGTGGACAGTTTTTGTCTATGCATTATAAGCCCTAGAACGTGATGAGAACTGATGATGATGGTGATGATCTTCAATTGACAGTGTCGTGTATCATCTACAGGGCCTTGCCCTGCTATGATACAGAGAGACGGTCGCATCAGGCTGCACATTAAGGAGAGCGGCATAAGCAGCAAAATCAAAGTTACAATTGAAGGTTATTTTAAGGAAAAACATTTAAGTGGCAGCATTTCGAAAACTTGCATCATACTGAGAAAATATACCGCACGGCCCTGATCATATAATGCTTTTCCTTTTAAGAAATGTTACTTTTTCCCTGTCTATTCTACTCATTATTTAGAATCTGCATATATCATCTGATGTTATCAGAGTTTCAATGTGTTTCTTCTTCTGCGATACACTTCTGATATGCGATTACTCCGGTATGTGTCATAAACAGGACGGTGCGCTTGAGATCTTCACCTGTCTTCCATAGTTTGTTCGGAAGGGTTGTTCCTGTTGGCTAGATTTCCATTCTTCCGCTGCTCAGGCTGAAGCAGTCTTGCAGGATGCGCTCTAGGATTGCTTTGGTGCTCTGCAGGTGCAGTCATCGGAGTCCCTGAGACCCATTCTATGGAGGTGTGAGCTGAGACCGCAGTGTCCCTCTCCAAGTCTAAAGCCAGTGATCTGCGCTTTCTGCTTAATGTATTTATGTTGTCGGGCTCTAGGTTGTATCCTCTGTATCCGACTAATTTTGTAGAAATTTTAATTTAATTTAAATCTTTTTAAAATTAATTTTACACTGGAGGCGGTTTTGCAGCCTACTTTTTGTTTTGATCTGCCAAGGGCTCTTTTACGTAGCCAACTCTACGCCCGTCTCATATATAACTAAGAACACGATCTCACCTACATTGTGATCAGTGATATCTGGAAACACTTTTTCTGTTGCTTATGGACATGTAGTGAAGGCCGTGATAGAAGTCAGACTCGGCGAACCTAAGATGACCTAGACTTTACCCTACTTTCAATCGGTGACCCTGGTATTAGTCTAGATAAGTGGACAGGAATCTAAGAGGAAAAGGAACATCAGTTTTAAATTGTACTGAGAACGGAATTCTGGCCGAAAGGTGCAACCTCGACCTCCGATAACAATCCGATAACAGTCTGATAACAATCTGATAACAATCTGATAATACTTAGAGTTGACTGTGGTGCAGTCTTGATGTAAACTACAGCATAGTGAAAGAAGCTTCATTTTCACGGTAATTGAGTAAAAAAACATCAGTTCCAAACTAGGTTTGACACTGAACTATTACTCAGAAATACTAGATCAATGTTTCTGTCACATGTAAACACGCGGACACATATTTATATACTTGAAGTGACCAATTAAGTATCGCATAAGGGGCAAAACTTGTGGGTTGTGTGCAGTGGTGGCTCGGGATCATTTTTGTTGGTGGGGCCAGACATTTTTCCGGATAAATCATGGTTTTTGGTTGCTATATTTTAATTTAGAAAATAATAAATACACGTATACATTATTTTCGTGGGACCCGGCCCCACTGGCCCTTAATGACCAGCCGCCACTGATTGTGTGTGTATTTGGGGTCAGGGAGTCTAATCTTTCCATTAGTTAGGAAGTATGGCAATTGTTATTCACTAGTCACATGAAAACTAAGATAAATATATATTTTAAAAAACTATGTACTTGTGGCGAACTATAGTTCGAAAATTCGTGAACATCTTTATCGACCGATTTAAAATCATTCACTTGACAGAAATTAGTTGTTTTTTCACAATTTGCTATTGATAACAGTCGCGACCTTCGTAAAGTATTTTTTTGCTCACCTAAACACTTAATGTTATAACGCCCGTGTGGTGACGGTCCGCAAGGAAGCAAAGAATAGTACCACTGCGACCTACAAGGCGACTGATTAGGCGTATAACTGACACAACGTACGATCGCTCTTAGGCTCAGATCACATACAAATCACACAGATTAACAAGTGGTCGATATAGAGCGTTCGAATAAGAAGTGCGAGAAGATTATAATTTGTTATTTGTAAAATAACAGCGATGCTGATTTGGTATACATGTAGAACTTTAATAGTACAGTAATCTCCTTCTTCTATGAACGCTCCATATCGATCACCTGTTAATCACTTTTTGTGGTTTGTTTGTATGTGATTCAAGCTTAAGAGCGATTGTACCAGTTATGTGCGTAGGCCAGCACATTCTATTTCTGCGACGCTTTTATTTACTAGAGTAGCTTCCCTAGGCCCCTACCTCAGTCGCCTCTACGACATGCCTTGTAGGTCGCAGTGTTACTATTCTTTGCTCCCTTGTGAGCCCCGGAAACACACGGGTGTGACTAATTGGTTCGATGTGCAGTGATGATGATCCGCACGACTAAACTAAAACTAAACTAAAGACACGTATATCTTTTGTTCTGTTATATTGCATTCACTCTCAGACAGCACCTTTTATATATATTCAAAGAAAGCTGTGTTCAGCTTCTGTCAGTTGACTTATTCAAATAGTTTGTCCTGCATTGTAACTGGTGTTGAAAAAGTAATGATAACATCTTAATCTGGCGTGGTAGTGATGACTAGCTCGGTTCTTCTGAACTGACAATATGCATGATGTGCTTAGTGGTCTGGAATTTCTGTTCCCAATTTCATCCTATATTCATTTAAACCATACCTCTGCTATATAAAATGGAACGAATTCAGAAGTGGTGAAATCGGAGATTTGTCTGGTCGACCGTTGGTAACAACTGTTATAAGAAGGAGAAGATGGAGATGTGTTGGGCTTACCTTGAGAAAGAAATGATCACAGAATAACAAAGTAGGCATTGAAAGGGTTGAAGAAAGAGAGAACGCGAAAGAGAGGCGAGAAGTATCATATATTCAATTTAAAAAGTTGGAAGACATTTAGAATAACAGATTAATTAAAAACATTGTTACATGAAGGCTAAGATCGTCTTTTTTTCTTCTTCTGTCGATCACCCGCTATTAATTCAGGCGTAAAGTCATGACGCTTCTGACTGATTTTTGCGTGGGCCTAAATTACCCTTTTATAGGCATCCGTCAACCATATGGACAGCCTTGCCGACTTTCGAGGTACTTAGATCCTTCAAGAGTGATCGTTGCAGGAGACCAAATGTCATTGTAACTCTTTCTCGGACAGAGTTAGTTTTAGTGAAGGCATATCGGGTGACTTCTCTAACGGCTTTCCTGCCTGTGGTGAGGTCTTTCTATACGCAACTAACCACTCCTTAATGATCTTTTTGTGCCGTAAATTTGGGCTTAGATCTACACCAAAGAGCATTAGTCTTACATGCGCTGACTGGGTGAGATCGCTAAGATAAAGACCCGAACGATCTCGACCCTTCTAGGGCTAGTCACAGGAAGTATCACCTTTTTGTGTTGCTTTGTCAAACAAACGATCATATGTTGGCGGTATGCTTAGCTTTTATATGATCTGAGCCATGACTTTTGGATGTCATCTGTGTAGGATGATCGGCGTCCAAAAAGTATTGCCCTTAGCTAATGCTTGGGTTTGTACCAGTCAAGCCTTTGCATTATCGACCATACTTTTCTATCCGCGGTGAGTTTATTTCTGAGTAGGAGTTTTCTCAGTCGCTTCAAGGCACATGTCGTTATTTGGCAATTAGCGAGGAAACACTGGTCTGGGGCTGGTCAAAAAGTTGTGTTGCATTCATTTCGTTGTTCGTTTTTATTCCCAGATTTTCATCAGATAGGTTTATGTTTCCACATGTAATCGTCCATTTGTAGTGTTCCTCGAAATTCGTCATTCTTGTTGTATTGTTTGCTTGATAAAGGCCTTTTGGTCGAAACGTTGCTGTTTATCGTCACTGTTTATGTATTTTGTAATACTATGGAGATCATGGAGACTATGGAGACATATGGAGATCGCTGCCTCCGTGATTCTGTCATGGGTGGCTGAGCAACAGGTAACACCAGTGCCGGATTAAGCTAGCGCGGGGCCTGTAGCAAATTTTAGCGCGGGGCCCTAGATTTTGTATAATAATAAAGTAAAATACAACTTTTACAAACAAACGTGTCTCGATTTAATGTGAGCAAATTTAGAGATAACACTAGACAAATCAATTTCTCTAAGTAAATTACATTCAATGTTCATTAAGGTGAGGTTATTTAGACGATATTGTCCCATCATGTTCCTTAACTCACTTTTTATGCTTTAATGTTGAAAAAGAACGTTGTCCGCTGCCGTTAGTAATCATTAAAGACTAGTAAATTCGTAAGACTATTTCTACATTTGGGAAACACGACTCTAATGAATTTTCCATTATAAGTTTATAAAATTTCAGTTCAAGAGCCTCATTCTTTTCGTTATTAATAGCAGCAGCTACATTAGTTTTAAGAAGTTCAGCGAACTGCAAAAGTTCGTCGCCTAGGATTTCTTCCAAATCCTCTTAGTAAAAGCGGACAATATTTGGAGTTCTTTTCAAGATCTCTTCTGCTGTAAGAGATCTTAACTGTCGAAGTATTCCAAATACACCATTCACTCGATGGTACGCTTCCGTGCGTTTAACTTAGGCAGACAGTACATTATCAGTTATGACAATAAACGTCTGACTTTGCTTACAAGTTGAGAATCGACACACGCATCTTCTTTTTGCAAACTAACAGCGAAATTAATGCTTGTTTATGGGAGGTGCTTTCTTCATGTCTCTTCAACAAATTATTTGCGTTTTTCCAGTCTACAAATCCTTCTTTCGTAAACCATGACGAACAGTCTGAATCGGTAACTTTGCAAATAAAACAGAAAAGTTGTCCTTTAGTTTTTGAATAACACAACCAATCTCTCACATGAGTTTTGTTTGTTGGTTTATGTGTATATGTGAAAAACGGCTTTTGACAAAATCGTGGATTGTTTTCTTTAACATATGTTTTTTAACGTAGGACAAGAAATCACTGCTCATATGGTATACTTCGCTAATCCCATTCGCAATCCAATAATCTCAATTGAAGTTGCTTGGCCATTCACCAATATCTTTGGAGTGCATTTTACTTAGTTGTGTTTTTGTGCACCAGAACATCTTTTCTAGAGTGGTAATACAGTGGATACCATCCCACTGTGGAATACATGGCAACGAGACTGCGGATATATTGGCAAAAGAAGACAACAGGCTACCACAGACAGACACCAGTGTGACATGAGGAAGCAAAAGTGCGAATAAATTTGGCCTACAAGAATAAATGGTTGAGAGATCACCCAGGACATGAAAAGGATGATGAATACCACCAACTAAGTAGAGAAGAACAAGTTAACACATGGCCAACCCATATACCTATCCAAGTCAAGCTATATGGAGATGTACATGGACACCGGTTGATTATTAACTACTTTAAAAGTATACAAATCGATGTCTGAAAACGTTGGAAGAAGAAGTACAGGGTGTTCAACTTAAAAGCAGCCCCAGTGATAAATATAAATTTGCCAGGTACGGATTGCATCTCCGTCTATTTACTATTTAAACCGGTTCTGACTAGCTTGTCCTACGTCACATTTGTTCATCGCCCCTTCCGCACTACAATTACACACCATCACACAACCTTGACCTATACTACGTCATAACTGAACCTTTTCATTTCCATACATATATGCCAGATTAGCTCTATTCACAGGCTGCTTTTAAGTTGAACACCCTATAGAATAAGAAAAAAAATGAAAGGGAATATTATTACCCACCTCCCAACCTTAGTTCCTTGTTTATGACTAGTGACGCCCGTCTGCCCAGCGTGTTTGCAGCGCATTGGACTACGGTGACTATCCCTCTGTGTGTGCGGGTTCAATTCCGCGGGATGGCAGAAAAGCCACAGATTCCCCAGATTTACGGTGTTCGTGGCACCCGAACCGAAGGGTTACGATGTCCATGGCACCGAGCCGAAGAGCTGAAAAGCTCAAGTGCTTCTGGATCGGAAAAAAAAGGCTAGTGACAGCTTAGCTCTGTCACATAGGCGCGGGGCCCCCAGAAGCGCGGGGCCAGTAGCATTTGCTACTTCTGCTACTAGGCTAATCCGGCGCTGGGTAACACATACGATTATCATATCAGACTCGATGAATATGATTCAAATGATTGCATCTGAAATATGCGTGTGGAATGGGTTGACATCATTCCTAGATCACATCTCAAGAAAATGACTTGACTAACTAGCTGGGCCTGATAACTGACGAGAAAACCTCTGACCTAGTTTCAGTTGGGGACTGAAAATATATATATATATATATATATATATATATATATATATATATATATATGTGTGTGTGTGTTTGATAGAACACTGCAAGCTTTTTTGCAATTTTACTCAATCCTGTGAGTCTATGGTTATTTATTTATGAAAAATATTAATAATATTGATATTCCTTGTTGTTAAACTTAACTTGTTGGATAATATAACTTTGATTTAGCATTTTGTGTTGATTTTAAAATGAATTCGTCTATATACAATAATACTGGAATGCGAGCTCACGTGACCGGTTGGGGTCTGATTTCCCATAATTTTAACCGAAGTCCGCAGGCCCATAAGTTTATTGTTGGCTCTGGACAGGCTGCGAAGTTGAAGATTTTTATAATTGATAAAATCATTGCTGAGCCTGGCCACACATCTTTTCGGTTACCACCGTGCCAGGTCAAGTTGCCGCAGTAAACAAAACTTTCAAACTTTGTGATGTAAAATTTCTTCTTAGAACGCTTCATATCGACCTGTGAACAATTTTGTGTGACTTGTATGTGAATTGATCCTAAGAGCAACTGTACGTTGTGCCAGTTATGCGCCCACAAGTAGGCCAGCACATCCGATTTCTGCAATGCTTTTTATTTACTAAGGTAGCTTTCCTAGGTCCTATATCAGTCGCCTCTTACGACATGCCTTGTAGATTGCAGTGTTACTATTCTTTGCTTTCCTTGCGGGCCCCGGCAAAACATGGACGGTATCCATGATTCAAGCCAATATGTTACCACTGGGAATATGCATGCTCTTAGTATTATGAATTTTGTTTTCTTATCGGTTCCATTCCATAGTGTTTTTAGTTTTTAAGACTGAAACACAGACTCCAGAGCACATCATGCAGCCCTGCCTATCGTCCATACACCAATGAACGAAGCTTACACAGAAAAGCTATAAGAAATCACAAGGAACTTCAACTGACATGCAGCTTTATAGAGACAACCCATCTCATGGTTTAGACGAGCATACGAGACCGATCGCAAAGAAGAAGAAGAATACGGGTATGAGATCTGGCGAAGTTATGATTTTTAATATAAAAAGTGCCAGAAAAAAGAAGAAAAATATCTGCAATGGATGTAGCGTATCTTGATACTAACAGAATGTCATCACGTAGATAAACAACTGCATCCATAAATAACACGCATATGTAACAATAAAAGAGCATCTAAACCATGGAATTAAACTGGAAAAAAGACTACCACGAGGTAATGTGATACCACCTGAATCAGTAACGTGAGGTGACTTTTCTCAACGGTACTAGTTTCAAATTACATACTTTGGTCACATCAAGCCTGGAAAGAACAATACTAGAAGGAAGGGTCCCAGGACGCAGAGGCAGACCAAGAAGAAGATGGCTACAAGATATTAAAGAAACCATGAACATGACCATCGACGAAGTGGGTGAACTGCCAAGAGACAGAGTGAATTTCAGATGTGATGCAAAGAGAGCAACATCATATAAAGGATACGCACCTTGATGACTAGTTTCGTGAACAATGCAGTTTAGCAATGACACTTTTACCGGTCACAGTTTATAGAGTTGTCGCATGTCTATTCTCAATTCTTTGTTGTGGGAGACCACTATTCAAATCCGAGTCCTCTTCTATATTTCATACTTTGAGGCACTGTCAAACTATATTGACAATAATTATGGAACTCTTCACCTGATCTCTTTCCTTAACGGGAACAATGAAATACAGTTAATAACCAAAAACACTACCAATCAAAAGATGAAAATTGCAAAAACATTTGCTTGAGAGAGAACGACAAGAGTAGGTATTTATTATATATACACACATACTGTCACTATGTAGGCGTGAACTAGTCCTTTCCACGGAGTTTCGTAAAAATAAATTAAATATTCTTAATTGAACGTTTAAGGGTTAAGCCATGGCCCAATTTGGTTTTTTTAAAACCCGAATGCTTCTGATGTCGGAGTGCTATCTTTGGAGTCTAAATTAGCGGTAATATCGTTGAGTATTGTGAAGCAAATTGTAGAAATATTAATTTTGTTTAATCAATTTTTTTATTTTGTGCTTTTATGGCCCGTGAAAACTGTACTCAAATTATATTGACTTTAATGTCTTGGCTCTGGGGGACTTGGCTAGTCAATTGACACGCCATTGATCTTAACCTTTGCTAGTCTAAGTCAATGACACAGTGGATAAAATACCAATTAATTTACTTTGATGACCTGACGTTATGATAGCTGAGTGGGAAAAAAGCAGTAAATAATGGACGCAGAAGTTTTATAACTAAATAAATGGGCACATTGAATGATTTTAATATAACAAAGAAAACAACTTATTCAGTCTGTACACTTTCAAAGTGTACAAAGTCCTCTGAAATTAAATGGAGATGAGCTAACAAAATAAACAAGACACACAAAACTATTATTCAAGATGGACACAAATGGAAAATTGGAGGGGCAAAAGTCAGGGAAAAAACTAGGCATTCAATTACTGAATATACTAGCAGTAATTGCTTGACCGAAGACTATCAAGTAGCTTACTATAAAAATCTGGTACGGACTAACAGACGTGGCAATAACTTGAAATTCAACATTGAAAAGACAATCAGAAATCATAATACAAAACAAGGCTAATATAATCATAGCAAAGAAACGAACACAATTAAACGAAATGAACAAGATAACAAAACTGCACCCAATGACTGACCGAGAATAAATACAGAGCACTACTACATGTTGAGATTCGCGATAGCTTGGTGGTTAGTGTACTTGCTTCGTAGAATCGTGTCGTACCAAATCTTCTTCGAACGTTCCACATCGATCACTTGTTGACTCTTTGTGATTTGTATGTAATCTGAACCTAAGAGCGATTGTGCGTTGTGCCAGTTATGCGTCTACAAGTAGGCCAGCACATCCGATTTCTGCGACGCTTTTTATTTACTTTGGTAGCTTCCATAGGCCCCTACCTCAGTCGTCTCTTATGACATGCCTTGTCAGTCGCAGTGTTACTATTCTTTGCTTCCCTTACCGCCCCCGGCAACACATGGGCAGTACCAGAATCAAATTCCACAGTGGTTGTAGGATTTTATCTGATTCTACGGTTGCCATGTCGATCCATCATTAAATGGATACTCAAGAAATAATGGAAAGCTAAGGATATCGCATCACACATCTTGTTCCGCTTGTCATTCGAAAAAAATGCTGGTTAAACACCGTATTCTCCAATATATCAATGTTTCTCTATGTGTGAATCTCAGGATTAGATCACTAATCTTTAAAGTCTCACTAGACTCAAAGCACCTTCCAGTAACCAATCTTGGAAACGGGAAAACACAAGTTGTACGGTTTGCAGTCAACGTTTAGAGATCGAATACCAGAACAGTTAAATAGCAATGTCCACACTCCTATATTTGAAATACAATTTATTCGTGCACCAGACGAACATCTATCTCCACGTATAGGGGCTGAAGATAGCGAAGTTGAATACCCGCTGAACGCTGGTGACCACGTGCAGTGGAAATTCCGAAGTTGGAGGTCGGCTTGAGCTAAAAATTGTCGGTGTGCACACGGACTACAGGAAACCCTGATCCTTTACTTGGGGACCTTCTTCTTCTTCTTCCGCTCCATATCGACCACTTGCTAAACCACTCTTTGTGATTTGTATGTGATCCGAACCTAAGAGCGATTGTACGTTGTACCAGTTATGGGGCTACAAGTATGCCATCACATCCGATTTCTGCGACGCTTTTTTGTCTGTAGCTCAAGCGGTAGTAAACTCGGCCACATCCCAAGCGTACCTGTTTCAAACTCCGCGGTGGGCAAGTTTGGAAGCAAATTCGTTTCATGGGATTTTTACCAAAGGTAAAATAGACCTCACCGTTCAGAAAACGATGACAAACTACTGAACGTATAAGTGGTGCCTAGAAAATCAACGACTCATTTATTGTGGTTGATGGCTACGTCCTGTAAAGGATATGCCACGATTTTCATTCAGCTTCCCTAGACCCACCCCTACCTCAGTCTCCTCTTACTACATGCCTTATAGGTTGCAGTGTTACTATTCTGTTCTCCCCTTGTGAGCCACGGCAGCACACGGGCGACTTAAGGATCTAAATTACAATCACATCAAAGCCTGAATGGCGACATGATGATAATGTAAGCTAGACTTCTCGCAAAAATCAGAGTTGCCATATTAGGCGTCATGACCTATGTCGAGGAAACGGTAAAAAAAACGTGAATCGCGACATATCTGGCCAGAGTGAAGGAGTTAAGTTGGAAATTAAACTTTTGTTAAGAACAAAAGACAACTAATCAACATAGAACGGGCGTGATGAGGAGTGTGAGGTTTGGTGTGTTATAGAGGGGATCGAAGCACATATGGACCTGAGCGAGTTGATGTGATGATGATATTTGCTTTAATCATTAATTAAAATATGCAAATAGTAACGAACGACAGAACAACCGGAAGTTACATTAAACGGCGGGTTTTGCAATTCAAGTTGCTGTATAACTATCGACTTACTAGTGGTATACATTCTGGAAGCATATATTGACTGAATCTGTGGTAATTTACGGGGCTAGAGAAAATAGGGCAACAAATAGTGTTATTTAATAATGAATTGTATATATGCTCAAATAACTACGACCATAACGTTATACATGAAGACTAGAGGCACAGGTCAGGGTCGGGCAGCAGAAGTCGAGAAGTAGCGTTTCTTTTCTTTCTTAGTTATCAACTGTCAGTGGGTTGAGTTGCGACTCAGCAGTTTTGTCTCAAAGTCTTGTTTTCATTATATATTAACATATAGTCTGTTATTATATTATAATGCATTCGTTCTTCAATGTTGCCGCGAATTGAATAATGAATGATTAACGAATGTGTTGTCAGCTGTATTTGTAATTCAAGTGAATTGTCAACTCATTATTGAGTCACTGGTGGACTAAGTTAAACTTCCCAAGGCCAAGCCTCTGTCGGTCTAGTCCAAGTGTAAACAAATCGTGGTACTCAGTAAATGTTCAGTACCGATAGTGATAGTATACTACAGTATTAGTATTTAGTATATCTATAATCTATACAGATCTATAATAAACAATATTATTTATGATTATTAATTAAAAAACTTTATGGTTTATTATTATTGCTTATCTAGACTAGAGACAACTGTCACATGGGTATGAAGCAGAAAATGAAAACATGGAGAAAATATATAATAATAACAATTAGGCTGTATAAAAATTAGATCAGTAGTTAACTAAAAACTAAAAAAACAAGTACTATACGTTTATCCTGTATCAAAATGTATGTGATTTCTTCTTTGTGTTCGTTTTTACGACCAATTTAATCACTCTCTGTGATATGTTTGATCTTTGCCAAGAACGTGTACACGTTGCACATTGGTTTGGTAGGCCCCTAAACACATAGACTTTTACATGTTTAGGACATGTGCATCCGATTTCAGCGAAACCTCTTTAGTCGCCTCTTACAACATGCGTGGCAGGTAACAGTGGTCCTATTCTTTACACCCCAAATTTGGGCCCGGTAACCACTCGGGCGTGTATGTGATTTTGAGGAATATCTCTTCAAATTATATGAACATGAAAGCTAAAGTCTTCACAAGAATAGTACAGTACTGAACCAGGGTGCAATATTCACATTCTCTGCACAAACCACACAGAGCACAATGAGTGGTCAACTTGTTTGATAAGAAGGATTCAGAGCAGAAGAAATCCTCAGATGGAGTGGAATTTTTCATTACCACATTGTTTCTCAGTTTGACCCAGCCTCAAATTGGTATCGGAGAAACTCTGGTAACACTAACGGCAGCCTGTGGAATGCTGACGTCACCCATCATCAGCCGTTGGCCAAAGAAAAATATCCGTCCTGGTCCATTTCATTTTGAGGTCGAGGGCCTGACACTACACCTGCCTGAGTGTGTCACAGGGCGAGTGCTATAACGTTTAGAGTATATAGACATACTCATGTGTTCGTACGTGGCAACCTCATTGCTATAGTACAACTCTTGGCTGGTTGCCTCCAGCTTCAGTAATCTTTTTTATGGAGCAGACTGGTCTAACTCGAAGGATAGAAAAACTTGTAATAGAAGTAGGAGATAAGACAAGAATAAGCAATTTAAGCCATAGCTGGGGAGTGAGTTGATTGCAGACAGAGCAACTACCACTCGCCGCTGGGTTCTGAGCTGTCACCTTATGTGGCGTCACTCTGCTCCCTGCCTTTTGTCTGGTCTTTCACCTTCAGTTTGTTCAGCTTGGTTAGACCTGCCAGGAGTTGAGACTCCCGCCGGTATAGCTTGAAAGATCAAGACACAAAACCCTCCAACCTTACTTTTTTACCTTTTATGATAAGGTAGGCTAATGTGGAGGGAAGAAAAATATAAACCTGACTTGTGTGTTTCCCAATATACCACGCAATATAAAAATACATTTTTCATTTTTTGTTATTATGTTATATCGAATATTTTTTATTGTATTATGGATCCTTTGTGAAATTAAATCATATTGCATGACATTAGTGTTGCAGTCTTCAGACAAATTGAGTTTTTGCCCAAACAGATTCGTGTGCATTAAAATAAGATGGCTGCAGCTATGGAAAAGGTACAACAGCATGAACAAGCAATACAAGGTGCTGAAGAAGGGACATTTGGACCTATGCCTTTAGCAAAACTGGAGGTAACATTTATTAAAGTATTCATTTGGAAGCTTGTCTTGTTTTGCCTAATCCACATGTGCTGTGAAGCATCGTGGGGGATATTCTGTCTTGTATCAGGCTATGTCGATTATAAGGAAAGCAAGCCCTCACAAAAAAACCAGTCACAGGGGACATACTAGTCACCTTAACTATGCCTGAATTCATAGTGGGCGAATGAGAAAAAGAAACTAGACTATAAGTGAGGTAATCCTACAGAAACCACTGATAATGCAAGTTCTCAAATAGATGCAGGCTATTCTGGGTTAATTGGTGTTTGGACAAGCTATGGTTCCCATAAAAACTTGTCTGGGACCCACACACAGACAATAGACAAATGGAAGACACTCCTCAAACCTTCAATGTCTTGCGGCTAGTGTTAGGACATGCATGGACAGGAAAACTCCATTCGTAACTTCTACCATCAAAGACGAAAAATGTCCGAACTAACAAGCATGGATACCTAGCAATGAAAATGGTACATCATACAGTTAATGATTATCTTCAGATATCTTACAAAGAATGGTGCTGCCAGTGTTGATCATCACTCCATGAAGGCAACTCATATCTCTATTTGGATATCATAAACTGATCGAAGGAGTTTCAATACTAATTTTATTCCTTATAATTGTTTGTTGTTGGTAATGGGAACTTTGTGGTTAAGTCATTGCCTTGCGCTTGAACAGTCGTGGGCTCAAATCCAGACCATCCAGTTCTGTTCAAGGCATTTGCAGGAGCATTTGTCTACTCAGAGGGACCTTTCTAGGATTTGGGTGCAGGAGCGCAAGAGTTTCTGTGACACATACATCCAGAGTGAGCAAACTGCTCTTTCCTCTCGGTGTAAGGGAGTCCATAATCCTAGGAGAATGCCCAGGTGGGCATATGCAGTTAATTGCCTCTCTTGCTTTGGACTCACATAAGAACTTGTTTTTATATTTTATATATATATATACACACACATATATTCCTGTCATATCGTTATATGTTACATAGGGCCTGCAGGTAATTTCTCCATACCGCTCTGTCCTGTGCAACTCAATCTCTTCCATGGCAATGAACCTGATACTTCTTGCCTCTCTCAGCAAAGTTCGTTTCAGGGTTTTCTTAGGGCGTCCTAGGACATGTGGTCATTTAAAAAATAGGCAGCATACATGTTTGACTTCTTGTCTCTTTATTGCATACACTTTATTGCATACCTGATAGAGTTGGTGCCTTCTGAGTAGGGGCCTCCACATTACTGTTCCACACCTAATGGAGAGTGCTAGCCTTCTAATTACTAACCTCTATCTCTGTCTATTGGTATCTGCACAGAATAGAGGGAATAAGATGGTATGATAGGGTCACAAATGAGGAACTCATGGAGAGAACAAAACAGATTCCAGTGAACGAACAGGTTAAAAAAAGGTGCTGGCGCTGGATAGGACACACTTTGCGAAAACCGGAGGGAAATATAACAAGAAGGGTCCTTGCCTGGAACCCGCAGGGACAACGAAAGAAGGGGAGGCTGAAAAATACATGGAGATGAGATTTGTAGGTGGAGATCAACAATATAAAGAAGAGTTGGAGGAAGCTGCAGAGATAGGAGAAGACTTGGATTGAGTTGGTTGAGGGCCTATGCCCCAATCTGGGGTAAAAGGCAAAGAGAGAGAGAGATCTCTGTCTATTGCACACCTCACAGAGAATGAGAACCTTTTGGGTTTGATCAAACAACTTTATAGATATTACCACAAAATGAGTTAGGAAGAATAGTGAAAACCCATATTTCCTTGAAGATCATAAAAAAGAATAAGAAAAGAATTGTTATTGTTCATTTCCTGTCTGAACTTCTGTAAAAATTCCTACCATTATCAATTTGTTTGTTATCACTATAATTCTCACTATTTCAGGCTTTATTGTTTTTTCTATCTGTAGGGCAATGGAATTAGTGCTGCAGATGTGAAAAAGCTAGAAGAGGCAGGATTCTTTACTGTGGAATCGGTAGCATTTGCTCCCAAGAAGATGTTACTAGCCATTAAGGGGATTAGTGAAGTGAAGGCTGACAAGATTGTGGTAAGCCATGCGTTAAGAAAACTATTATGATTTTTTTTTAAATGTAATTTTAACTTCAACAAATGCATGGTGAAATTAAATGTGCTGGAAATGAAAATGTCCCATAGCATTTGCACACCATAGGGTATGAACTGCCTGTCACTTCACATTTATAGACCCAAGTATGTTGATATAGATGTTCCAAATACTTTCTTCGTTGTGGAAACGTGAAACCCACAACTCTTCTGTGTCTGATACGATAGCGAACCGTTACATATTGCTTGTTCTGGGTCTAGCAGCGTAAAGTATTGCACTAAACCGCTGTAAATCATAGACCACAATGCTTATGTTCTTGGCTCAAATCACAAATACGTGACAAAGAGTGGTTGGATAATGGTTATTCAAAAGCAAATACTAACAAAGAACAACAATCTCAGAGAAAACACCACACTTCAAATAATACAATGCGCCATAAATGAACACTTACTGCACAAAATCAGATTGGAGCTCAACAATTTTCAATTGTTATCCAGTAACTGTCTTCTCACAGTGAAGTCACTGTAAATGAGTCTGTTAATGCTTTTAACTAGAGTTGGAGGCAGTATTGATCGATTCAACAACTGACCTGCCATATCAAGAGTCAAAAACTATCATGCACAGTCAGAAGTAGAAAAACAATTAAAATAGAAACCGACAACAAACTGGATCCAATATTCCAACTTCATGTTAACCAAAAGACTGCATTGCTTCATATAAAAAACGTACAACTGCAGATTGCTTGAGACACCTCCACAGACTCAAGATTTCCCAGACAAACAAAGGGCAGTCATAAAGTAATGCACCACATCGGTTTTCTCAGCTAATAATGAAGATAGAAGCATGACATTATGCACACTTCAAATGTGGCATGTTCCAATTATAATAATAATAATTTTTTTCCATACCGCTCTATCCTGGGCAACTCGCTCAATCTCCTCCTTGGAACTGAGACCGATATTTCTTGCCTCTTCAGCAAAGTTCGTTTCAGGGTCTCCTTAGGTCGACCTTTCCTTCTTGAACCCTTTGCATCCCACTTCAATGCCTGCTTTGATATTCGTTGATCTTTCTCCTCAAGGTGTGTCCAACATAATCTCTATCTTCTCTTTCTTATAACAGTTGTCACTAGTGGTTGACCAGACATGTCTCTAATTTCATCACTTCTCCTGAATTCGTTCCATTTTATATTCATTGGAACGAATTCAGAAGTGATGAAATTAGAGATTTGGTACACACAAGTTCCTATTTGTGTGTACCAAATTACACTGTAATTTGTCAAATAATATGGTTGCACTAAGCCGTTGAAATTAAGCATGTAAGCATCTTGCAATACAAACAGTGAATTCTGGTTTAATTTCTCATTGTAGAGAAAGAAACTTGTGAATATTCACAAGCGTTTGTGGGATGTGTATGGAAGTCTTGCAGTTGACATGAGCACAGTCAGTCGCTGGATTCATTGAATAAATGAATCAGGAAGTGTAGATACAGAGCTGCAAGATCTGTCATGCTGGGGAAGTACTCTCTCAGCCACCAACTCAAGAAATGGTGATGTGCGCAGAGGGAATTAATCTTAATGCTAGGCAACTCACTAAACAATTGCCCTTACAGCTGTCAGTCAGCAATGGTAGTGCAAATACAGTTATTAAAAAAGTCTTGGATTTTCTAATGTTTGCACAAGGTGGGTTCCTCGAAGTCTCACAATTGACCACTGAATGCAAAGGAAAGCATTTTCTTCTGAGTTGTTGGGGCTTTTCAATGCTGATGTAGAAAATGTTTTTGCTGACATCGTTGCAGGTGACGAAATTTGGGTACATAATTTTAAAACTGAGACAAAAAGACAACTAATGGAGTGACATCATCCGCAATCACCATGAAGAAATAACTTCGAAATCGAAAGAACTCCTTCAGCCAGAAAGGTCATGATCACTGTCGTTTGGGACATTGAATGTGGGATTCTTGTGGATGTTATGCCTAGAGGAGAGGCAGTCAATTTGCAAGCTTACATTAATACATTGAAAAAACACAATAAACTTATCAGCAGAATTCAACCCCACAGGACTCCAACAGACTTGTTTCTTACACCACATTAATACATTGAAAAAAAACACAATAAACTTATCAGCAGAATTCAACCCCACAGGAATCCAACAGACTTGTTTCCTACACCACATCGCACGCCCTCACGTAAGTCTGGCAACACAGGAAGCAATCACCCTATAGTCCAATTTGGCACCTTCTGATTTTCATCTGTTTGGTCCACTTAAAGATGTACTCCATGGGATATGGTTTGAAGATGATGAGTGGGTGATTCAGGCAGCAAAAATTGCTACATGATCAAGACAAAAAGATAGATGCCCTTGTTTCGTGCTGGCATAAAGCGACAAATTTATGGAGATTATATTTAATAATACAGATGTTTAAATGACATGCCCATGTATATTATTTACAAATTTCATACTTTTTGTTGATTAAACAGTTCATGAGTAAACTGATGTATGTGATGCATTACTTTCTAAATGCACCTCTATTGTTTTATATAAATCTAGACAATTTGCATTGATATCATTCTAGGCAGAAGCAGCCAAGCTAGTTCCCATGGGATTCACAACAGCCACTGAGTTTCATCAAAAGAGGTCAGAGATCATACAGGTTACAACTGGATCCAAAGAACTGGACAAATTATTGCAGGGTTAGTCATTTTTTCGCCGTGGCTGCCGGGCCCGCAAGGGAGCAAAGAGTAGCAGCACTGCGACCTACAAGGCATGTCGGAAGAGGCGACTAAGGTGGGGTTTGGCGTAGGGCTGGCTACCCTATCCTGTAGAAAATTTTAGCCACAAAATCCAACCAACCATGAACAAGTCACATAAAAATAAAATAAAAACTGTGCCAGCCAAGAGGAAAGAAGCTCTTCTAGAAGAGGTATGAAGCGATGCAGAGAAAGCCGCAAAGAGTCTACACCGCAGATTATCTTCCTTTCACCTAGGAAAAGCTCCAGAATTGGCACCTGGAATGTTAGAAGTATGTATCAAATGGGAAAGACAGCACAGGTTGTAAATGAGATGAAATTTCACGGATTGGCATCTTGGGATTATGTGAAACTAGGTGGAATGGTGCAGGCAAACAACGTCTAAACACAGGAGAAACAATGCTGTTCTCAGGCCATATGGAAGAAAATGCCCCCATAGTGAAGGAGTGGCTTTAATGCTATCTAAAGAAGCGGAGACTGCACTAATAAAGTGGGAAGCAGTGAGTCCTAGGATAATCACAGCAACATTCAGAACCACCAAAAGAAAGTATTCTTGAATGTGACCCAGTGTTATGCACCTACCAATGATAAAGAGGAAAAAGTAAAAGAGGAATTTTACATAAAACTTCAAAATACTATAGGTAATCAGAGAAATGGGAACATCAAAATTCTGATGGGTGACCTCAATGCCAAAATAGGTTTGGACAACATAGGCTACGAGGAGATCATGGGGAAACACGGACTAGGAATAATGAACGAAAATGGAGAACTATTCACTAATTTCTGTGCAGCGAATCAATCACGCATAGGTGGAAGTGTCTTTCCACATAAAAGAATACATAAAGCAACCTGGGTATCACCAGATCACAGAACAGAAAATCAAATTGACCACATATGCATAAACAAGAAATTCAGGTCATCTCTACAAGATGTAAGGGTCCTAAGGGGGCAGATGTAGATTCGGATCACCATTTGCTGATAAGTAAAATTAAACTGAAGCTTAAGCGATACATAACATCCCATGAACATAGACACCAATATAATGTAGGATACCTCAGAAGTCAAGAAACAAAGGAACAGTTCACGGTCACAGTCTCTAATAAGTATGAGGTGTTGCGGCAATTAGAAGATGAGGTGAGTGCGGAAGAATGCTGGCAGCAAGCCAAAAATATTTGGAATGAAACATGCACAGAGGTATTAGGAAAGAAGGAGCGAATCATAAGGCATGGATAACTCCAGAAACTCTCAAGGAAATAGAAGAAAGGAAAAGAGGAAAGCAGATTTAAATAATAGCAAAACTAGAACTGCCAAAGCCATAGCCCAGGAAAAGTACACAGAAGCTAGCAAGAAAGTGAAGAAACAAATAAAGTTAGATAAAAGACAATACGTAGAAGATCTAGCAAGAGAAGCAGAGGTAGCTGCAGGAAAAGGAAACCTTAGGGATCTTTACAATATCACTAGAAAGCTAGCAGGAAAATACAGACCATCAAATGGGTTGATCAAAAATAGTAGTGGGAAACTATCACTAATGTTAGAGACCAAATGGAAAGATGGATGGAATACTTCAAGGAACTCCTGAACAGACCAGCACCTACAAACCCCCAGATATCCAACCGGCAGAAATTGACTTGACATCAACTGTGAGAAACCATCCAAGGAGGAGATTAGTAAAGCCATTAAACTTTTAAAAGATGGAAAAGCGGCCGGTCCAGATGGTATTCCAGCAGAGGCGGTTAAAGCCAACATAAACACATCCACAGAAATACTGTATAAATTATTTAGCAGAATCTGGGAGATCAAAGAAATACCAGCAAACTGGAGAGAAGGATACCTGGTGAAGCTACCAAAGAAAGGGGACCTTCAGAAGTGTGAAAACTATAGGGAATAATGCTGTTGTCAGTACCTGGGAAAATACTAAGCAGAGTCATCCTGGAGAGACTGAGAGATACCATCGATATAAAGCTAAGAGATGAACAGGCAGGCTTCCGACCAAATAGATCCTGTGCTGACCAGATAGCCACATTACGTATAATAATAGAGCAAAGTATTGAATGGAAATTCCCACTTTATATCGGATTTGTTGATTATGAGAAGGCTTTTGACAGTATTGATAGGAAAACCCTTTGGAAATTAATGAGGCATTATGGAATCCACAGAAAATTATTAACCTAATAAAAGCAACATATACAGATATGAAATGTAGAGTTCTTCATGAAGGTAAACTAACAGATACTTTCGAATAGAAACAGGAGGCGCTCAGGGATGTCTTCTATCACCTTGTTGTTCTTACTGACAATAGACTGGATTATGAAGACCACAGTAACTAACACCAGAAATGGAATCCAATGGACTCTGACAGAGCAACTAGATGATCTGGACTTCGCTGATGATATAGCCCTTCTGTCACATACACAAAATCAGATGCAGGATAAGCTTAACACATTGAATCAAAGGTCCCAGCAACTAGGGCTGAACATTCATAAGGGAAAGACAAAGATATTGAGAATTAACCAAGCAACGACAACTCGATCTCCCTGGGGAAATCCCACTTCAAGAGGTAGAATCATACACATATTTGGGCAGCAACGTAGACAAAGAGGGTGGAACAGATAGAGATGTTAAAATAAGAATACAGAAGGCAAGGGAGCTTTCATTGCACTGGGAAACATTTGGAAGTCCAAAGAAATCAAATCTAGAACAAAAATTCGGATATTTAACTCTAATGTTAAAGCAGTTCTACTGTATGGTCAGAAACATGGAGAACAACTAAAACAATAGCGCATAAATTGCAAACATTCATCAACTGGTGTCTGCGCAGAATAGAGGAATAAGATGGTATGATGGGGTTCAAATGAGGAACTTATGGAAAAACAAGACGTTTCCCAGTGAGGAACAGGTTAAAAAAGCGCTGGCGCTGGATAGGACCCCTTTTGGGGCCGGAGGAATATAACAAAAAAGTCCTTCCCTGGAACCCGCAGGGACAGCGAAAGAAGGAGGCAGAAATACATGGGGGCGAGATTTGGAGGCAGAGATCAACAATATAAAGAAGAGCTGGAGGGCTAGGAGATGGCTAGAATAGGAAGACTTGGCATGAGTTGGTTGAGGCCTATCCCAACCGGGTAAAAAGGCAAAAAGGAGAGAGAGTCTTTTTTGAATTCGTGCTACCTTACTTCTTGATTTAAATCCTATAAATTCAGGCGTGTCAGGAGCCAGAGGTGGGGGGCCTAGGAAGCTACCTAGTAAATAAGCGTAGCAGAAATTGAACGTGCTGGCCTACTTAAGCACCTGCACAATGTACAAAGAGTAGTTTAACAAGTGGTTGGTATGGGCATTGAAGTAAAAGAAAACTACAAACCTTCATTAACGGATGTCTTCACAGTATATTCTGTATCAAATGGTAGAAATACTAGTAAATAAAGTTTTGTGAAAGAACAATACACCAACCAATAAAGTAAGTTTAAAAAGAGCAAAAGTGGTGATGAATTACACAGCCAAAGGGAAACAAACCCCACAACATAAAGGGTACACTGATAAAAAGGAAAGCAGGCCTTCATGCAAAGTCAAACATCATCCAGGCCTGACTCGCCTGAGATTATAGCTGGAAAAAGCCAAGAAGAACAGACCTCATAAAAGATAGTAACTTTCAGGTAATGTAGTTTTATTATGTTGTTGCATGCTGGGGTTTTATATAAAATTAATTGGTTTTATTTTGTCATGAATTCTGTATCACATTTTTTTTTAAAACATTTTTCAAAACCAACAATTGGTGTGTATTTTGGTAAATTATAGCTTCTTGAAGCGCTCCATATCGACCACTTGTTAACCAGTGTGATTTTTTTGTGATCTGAGCCAAGAGTGATTGTATGTTGTGCCAGTTTGCCTACCAGTAGGCCAGCGATCCGATTTCTCGTGCTTTTACTAGGATACTTCCCAGGTTCTCATATGCCCTTTTAGGTTGCAGGTATATTCTTTGCTTCCTTAGGGCTCCAGTTTCCAAAAGGGGGTATATTAGTTTTTAAAAAACCATTTAAATTGTATTTGTTAAAATCCTTGAAATAGGAATAATTCATTTCTGTATTTTTTTATCTTGTGATATGCTTTTTCCTTTGTTCCTGTACAATTGGATTAAATATTTTCAGGTGTTGTTGAGACTGGATCAATTACTGAAATTTTGGTGAGTTTCGAACAGGGAAAAAACACAGATATTCACCTTGCTGTTAATGCCAGGTACAGTTTCCCTTTGTTGTTTTCAACTCTGATATTTCAGTCATTGAAATTTTATTATACACTTTTTTTTTAAAATATGTTTGTATTATTTTCTAATATTACTGCTCAAGGTTATTAGTATGTATGCAATCATACTCATATAACTTCGATGCCAACAGAGATATGGGCACTATCATCCGAAGGCGCTGGAGATGGATTGGACATGTGATGCGCATGGGAGCTGGGTCAGACACGAAACTGCACTGAGATGGACTCAGAGGAGTAGGCAGCGTGGAAGACCGGAGGAGACCTGGAGGGGAGCGATAGAGCAAGAACTGAAGGAAATGAAACATGGGTGGAAAACAATACAGAACAGAGGAAGGGCCCTGAACAGGGAAGAATGGTGTGCGTTGTTGCTGCCTAAGCCAAAGCGTAACAGGCTAAGAAGAAATACTCATATCAGTGTAGGTTTTTGATCTATTAAAAGGGGCAGTTTTGAAGGCGTCTGACCGAATGGATTAAGCGTAGCTCGATCGGGAACCCATTTTCAATAAATGGTAAAGGGCCCAAGTTTTGTTCTGTTGTGGATATAAAATAAAAAACCCAACCTGAAAAATGCGATAATGCTTACTTTTCCATGCGGCCATTAAATTCCTCAGGTTCTTGTCCCATCTATCTACACTGCCTAAAGCGTTCAGGCAGTAATGACGGATGGAAGTTGACATAACTGATATACATGAATGTTTAAATCTGGGTTACTGCTCAGAGAAAAAAATATAATGAAATAGGCATCTAACCCCACAGATAATAGCATTAGATTTATTGACAAGGATTACATAGCAATTTTTCCGTACTGATCTCAATATATATCTTCTACTTTGTGTTCGGTTTTTTGTATCTAAACCATGAGATGGGTTGCCTCTATGAAGCTGCATGTCAGTTGGGTTCCTCAGGAGTTCCATAGCTTGGTCTGTATTTCGTTCATGAAATCATGTTTCGTTTCGTTGGTGTAGGTATGATGGACATGACTGCTCTAGAGTCTATATTTCTGTCTGACATACACACTGTGCAGTCTCAGCAGGCTTTATTCTGTGCATGTGATGGTTGAGTCGACAGTGATCTGTTCGTAGGAAAAAGATTGTTTTGTGTGCTGTTTTCTGTTTAGTCTGCTGATGGGATCTTGTGGGTGTTTTGCTGTGGTTTGTTTCAATTTATATATAAAATCTAACAATCTCATTGATAGAATCAATTACGTCCATGTGGTTGCGGGCCCAGAGAAGCAAAGAATAGTACCACTGTGACCTACAAGGCATGTGCAGAGGCGACTGATGTGGAACCTAGGGAAGCTACATAGTAAATAAAGCATCTGAAATCATATGTGCTAGGCGTGCTTGTGGCGCATAACTAGCACACGATACAATAACTCTTAGGCTCAGATACATACAAATCACACAGAGTGATTAACAAAGTAGTCGATATGGCTGTGATCGAAGAAGAAGAATCAATTATGTATGAATATTTCATTTATATTTTGTTTTAGTAATAAATATTTTATATTTTTTCATTATGTTTTAGTTGAAAGGTTTAGGTGAAAGTAGTCTATTATTTCTGATATTGTGCATTTTTTGTGGAATAAATATTGTTTACACTTAATAAAAAATTTTAATATATTCTCTACTGGTGGTAGCTACCCATAGACATGGGAGGAGGAAGGAAAAGCCATGTACATTGATACCTGAGGCACATTTGATCAGAGAGACTATTGGCAGTTGCAGATAGTTTGTTGGACTTCTCTTTTTCATTTAAAGCACTATGAATTTCAATACATTTGTTCAATATACTTTTATACCTGCAGAAGTGGAGAAAGCACACATGTATGTTGGAGACACTGACAAAAATTAAAAGCAAGCCTTCCATAAAAATCAGTCAGAAGCATCATCCAGGCAGTATGTCCACCAGTGATAGATGGTGAGCAATGTAACATCAGCTGTCATAGAAGTCAGCTTTATTTACCTACTTATTTAATTCTCATCATGTTTTGTGTCACATAAGCTTCTCTAGAACTCTCCCTGTTTCCATGTCTTTTTTTTACTTCAGCTAAGTGTTCCATGTCAGAGACCTTTCTGCATTTTCTCTTCACTGTGCTTCCAAAGTTTTGTTGGTCTTTATTTTCCTCTTTTAATTAAATCCGGTGTCTAAATGATGGCTGTTTTCACAGACATGTCCCAGTTCATTCATATAATCTCTCTCTTTCCCAATGTATTTGACATTTTTAACATCACATAGTGTGACGCAGAGGATTTTCATGTAACCAATACAGTCAACTGCAAGATTGCAAAAGCTTGAATTGAAGATTGGGTAGCCAGAAAAAGAACAGCACTAACTGATATTGAGTAGGCTCGTCAATCATCAAACTGTCGTTGTGCTGAATGCTGTTAGTGATATTGCGAAGGAGATCAGAGAACCTATGGACATGTCTGGAATGCAATGAAGATATTCAGAACTGAAACTGACCTGCTGAAGAATAAATATAAGTGCCTTCAGGGAGCACTACATCCTATTAAGTATGCATCAGGATGGATAGAAAACTCAGTGGTTGTTGAGGCAGGCGCTCAGGGCATTGATTTCTGAGAACACGTCTGAGGACTATGTAGTTATTTACATAAATAAGTCGGGGGATCAGCTCATGGTCATGTACTGATCAGGTCAGAAAGGGTATTGTGAAGGTAGACATTGGTAGTTATGCATGTACTACAAGTAGTCTGACTATGGAGACCATAAGCATCACTTCACATCAAACCAATTAGTCCACATGCTCTGATCTCCTCCTCAGTGTGTGGCAACTAATGACACTGGTTCGTTACTATGTTGGTATACTTTGTTGGTTTACTATTCTTCTTTGGTTACCAGTATAGTCTAGGCAATGTATGGGCATCAGCATTGTTTAGGAATTAGCTTGAAAATATTTAACTTTTTACATTCATAAATACATTTGTGCAATTCCAACTTTCATAGCATGCATTTAAAGTACAGTTGAACATAATATTATGATTGACACTCTCTGCACTATCTCAGATATGGACTTTCCGGCACTGCTGTTCTTGACAATGTTGCCTGTGCCAGAGCTTACAATAGTGACCACCAAAGTCAGCTTCTTATTCAAGCAGCAGCTATGATGGCTGAATCTAGGTAAGCAATATTATGTCTTTGTTCAGTTATATGCTTTGCAAGCTTTCCATTAACTTATATCTGTGTTGAATGGTACTTGAAACAGCTTCATACCTCTGAAGTCGGAGAAGGCACTGTATGCGGGGGACACTGATGAAAGGAAAGCAGGCATTCATGCAAAAATCAGAAGGACGCCATGACTAAGCTGAATTCATAGGGGTCTGAACACAAGAAGAATAAGCTGCAAGAGAGGCAGAGTGTAAGCTCAGAGTTGCAGGAATACCTTACCAATTGAATGTATGAAAAAGGCGAAAAGGTCATATAGAGCAATATAGAAGAAGAAACAATATTTCCCCAGATTATCAGGTTAGGACTTCTTCATAACCCTACCTTACTGTTGCATTCAAAGGAAAGACAAAGTCCATAAGTTTGAAATTTGCAGGGATGCCAGAAGATGGAATGAAATACACACATAACCATCAACTGCCTAGTGTCCTTCCCTTGGATATGTGGTCAGGTTTACTCCTCTGACCTTCTGCATTAACTATCCTGACCCACAAGGCAGTGGGATTTTCTGTCAGGTTACTCCCTAGCCTTTAGCTCTCTAGTCCCCCTCCACAAGACAGTAGTGTTGTCTACAGTGAAAATTGGATATATTGAAGCCGGTATACTTCTGATTTCTTACTGGCTCTTTGAATGACCTAAAGTGAATTCTACAGTTCATTGATGCTATTGGTGCTGCAGTTTGATGACTGAAAGAAAAACAATGAAGACAAGAATTTGCCAAACATGTGTTTCAGAACCTCTGATGTAGAGGTGATACAAAATCTTGACATTTGTATTTATTTACTACTCAAATTCCCACGATTGAAGATAACAAATTGTAAGACTGTTCATAATTGGGAAAATGAGTTGTTGAAATGTCTTATTTCATGATAGCTCTTGACTGAGCAAGATTAATGTGTCGAACAACTTATTTTTGATTGATAATAAAGCAATGAAATTCTAAACTTTATTACTTTAGGTATGCACTTCTAGTTGTAGACAGTGCCACAGCGTTGTATAGGACAGACTATGCTGGGCGTGGTGAACTTTCTGCTGAACAAATGCATCTAGCAAGATTTCTTGAATGTTGCTCGTCTGGCTGATGGTGATATTTTCCATCCTTTTTCTTCCCATTAATCTTTTGTCAGTTATTGGTTGACTGGTAAATTCAATTTCATCATCAGTCATAGTGCCCAAGGACACAGGCGGCGAGACCAAAACAAAATTTCACTCAATTTGATCTTGTGCCTTTCTTTCTACATCAACGTAGTCCTATAAATGTCTTTGAGCTATGCTAAAAGTTCTCTTTGTGCCTCTAGACTTCCCTTTCTCTTCTTTCCCCAACTGCATTCATCTTTTTCTGTCAACAAGGATTCAGAGATACATCTATTCACTAATATCTACTTTTCTTGGTGAATGGATAAAATATATGTTGTGTATGACAGATGTTCACCATATGAAATAATAAAAGCTGGTATCTCTTGAGGTAATGATGCACTTTTGAACCAAAGCTACTGAGCTGTTTTAAAATTCATGAAGGATTAGAGTTCTAATTTTTATCCTATACAGAATGTAGATCATACTTTCAGTTCCTTACAAGTGCTTCTTCTGGTGACATTTTATCAAGACAGTGATTCCATAGATCTTTTTGCTCAGTATAGCTTTGACTGATTATCATTGGATATGCAATACCATAAGTTTTGTAGCCTTCTACTATAGAAGGTATTTTTCTGTGGCTCTCTTGTAACCTCAGAGTTCTTTGTAGATCTTCTGCAAACGCTTCATATCCACCACTTGTTAAACCACTCTTTGTGATTTGTATGTGATCTGAGCCTAAGCGTGATTGTCGTTGTGCCAGTTATGTCCTACAAGTAGCCAGCACATCGATTTCTGTGCACTATTTATTTACTAGGGTAGCTTCCCTGACCCTACCTCACACACCTCTTACGACATGCCTTGTAGGTTTGCAGTGTTACTATTCTTTACTCCCTTAGAGCCCCAGCAACACACAGGCGTCTTTAGAGATAAAAGTGTCAATTCATTCCAAAAAACAATTACTAGGTCTTTTGCAAATTTCATCATGTTTGAAATAAACATATTGGATTTTGATCTGACTTCTCTGTTTGGAGGTCAAACAAAGTTAAGTGTTACTTTTGGGAGGTAAACATCTTTAGATCCATATAGTACAACCTGTTTGCCTTCAGGTAGCTGGGAACAAAAGTGGGGAGAATGAACCCAGTAAGCCTGGCAAACCGGACACATCCGGAAGGATGGGGAAGAATATCCATATAGTACTAGATTTACTTATTATGGTTGTTCTTCTTTGCGTTGTTTTTTCGATCAATTTAATCACTCTTTGTGATAGTTTGATCTTCCGGGCATTATCGTTGCACATTGGTTTGGACCCTAAGCATAACTTCTACAGTTAGGACATTGCACCCGATTTCAGCCAAACCTCTTAAAGCGCCTCTTCGACATCCCATGGCGGTAACGTGGTTCTATTCTTTACACCCCAAATTTGGGCCCGGTAACCACTCGGGCGATTAGGTTATGACTGTAAAAGTACCAACAAACAACATTACAAATTGCTATATCTCATTTTTTTATTCCAGTATGGTGTGGCTGTATTTTATTACAAATCAGGTTGTAGCACAAGTGGATGTTGCACCCATGTTGCTGCGATCCCAGAAACCAATTGGTGGAAACATCATTGCTCATGCACCCAAACCAGGTACTTATCTTTGTTGATTGTCATTATGTTTCAGTTCTGTAATATAAACAAAAGCAATAGAAACTACAAAACATATAAGTGGTGCCCAGAAAATAAATCGACAACTCATTTGCTGTGGTGAATGGCGAAGTCCTGTACAGGATATACCACGATTTCATTTCAATATAAACAGATAATCATTTAATATTTTTACTGTCTAAAAATACATAAAGTAATAGCCATTTTCTACCACTTGGTATATGGGTAATACAGTTTGGGGCCTGTATTTTGCATTGACCATGGGCACACGATAGATCATGGGCCCAACATCATGTTGGTTTTTTTATAGTCTCAATATATTATATATTTTTTTTTTGACCCAAAGCTTAGGCTTTCAGCTCTTAGCTCGGTGCCATGGACATTGAACCGTTCGATTCCCCCGAACACACGTAAATCTAGGAATATTGGCTTTTTCTGCCATCCGCGGATTGAACCGCACACACAGAGGGTAGTCCAAGCGGCGCTCACGAACACGCTGGGCAGGCGGGCCAATATATTATATAAATATATATATTGGAACTGAAAAGCTATTTATAGTAATTTCTACACTTAGTTTGACCCAATATGTACTCCGTCACTTTCAGCAAAGGTGCTAATAGTTCCAATGTAACAGCAGTTGCTCCCCTGATGAAATCGTCCTCAATTTAAAAATCCAATACCTATCTTCCTTTGGGGGGCTGAGTTTACTGTGAATTTGAACACATGATGTTTGAATTCTCAAAATACTGTGCTATACTGATTTTCCACATGTTAGTATGTATAATAATAATTCTCTCTCCGTTATCGTTACATAGGGCCCCAAGTAATTTCTCAAACACTCTATCCTGGGCACTGCTCAAAACTCTCCATGGAACTGAGACCCATATTTCCTGCCTCTCTCAACAAAAGTTCGTTTCAGGTCTCCTTGGTACCTCTCTTTCTATGTATGTATATAATTTATCTATATTACAGAAATTTTCATTAGACATTTATTAATTTTATATTTGTTTGGGGTGACGTAGGTGGGGCAATTATCTCGATTTGTACTAGTGAGCAGCGTTCAATTCAAAGAGACAATTTCTGTGGAATCATTTGCCTAGCTATAGTGTTGACTAAAAAGGTAGCAATAAACTGCAGACCGGAAGTTGGATTGAACACTACATAGTGGTGATGAAATCTTCACAGGTGCTTGCAATGGACTTAGGAGGGAAGCAAAAAGGCAGATTCTTTCTTCTGATTCTCACTGGGTTGGATTCTCTAATAAAGGCAACCATCTGTCTCAGATTATCAGCCACACCATACAGTTTGTCTTGGACACTAGTGTAAGTGGGCCACCTCTTTCTTCTCAAGTCTGCATACTGGGGCAGTTCTATAGGATATAATTCCTATGATTTCTGCTTCCCGTTTGTGCCGACCTCTTCCTGCAGTAAGTTTTGGCCACCCTCGTGATGGTAGGTCTGACATTCTTACCGCGTGTCTAAATCTCAGAGGCAGATTGGCGACTGTAGAATCCGTTATCCCATTCCGCATTGTGAGGGGTCGTTGCACCATGTTATGCACCTTACGGCCTAGTGCATCCGTTTTCAGCAAGCATTTGTTTCGGGTTAGCATTCCCTAGAAAGGCAGATTCAAGGTAACCTCTCTGAGGTGATAAAGACATTAGTTTTTCTAGTAGTTATAATGAATCAACAGTCACTAATAGACGGAACATTGTCATAAGCTTTTGTATCATAATTTTCGACTTTATCACTTTTTTTACTTTAATTGATTTTTTTGTCAGGTTGTCGCTTAGAAAAGGTAGAGGTGAAACAAGAATTTGCAAAATCTATGATTCCCCATGTCTTCCTGAGGCTGAGGCCATGTTTGCCATCAATGCGGACGGGATTGGAGATGCAAAGGATTAATTGGAAACTAATTTGTGTAGAATTTATTAATATGAATCTTGCTTTTATTTTTTGTTGGTGGAAGAAATGGAATGAGTTCTTATGTTGAAAACAAATGCTGTAATGTTGATAGTACTATAAACCAATACAAATATTATTTACATTTTTGTGTATTTGTTTCTTACATGGTTCTCCTTTATTCTGTAATATGTATAAAGATATGTGAGGCTAAGTGGTTAAGCCTTTGCCTTGCATTCTGAAGGTTATGGGTTTGAATCTGGACAACACTGTTCTGTTCACAAGTGCATTTTGTTCCAGAGACCACCTAGGATTGTTGCTCGAGTTCATGCTTTGTGCAATACTCTCAGCAGGTGGCTGTGCTACTTTTTTGGAGAGGGGCTGAGCTATATGGAGTAAAACCCGGTGTAATGAAGTTATTCCTTTGACTTTAGACCTTTAACATATGGAGATTCTGCATAATGCAGTGGTTGTGTGCTGGATTTCAATCATCAACCTGTAGGTGTTCAAATCCCAGTTAAGTTGGTTGTCTAATCTACCAAGCGAAAATTTAGTGTCCAGATTTTCTGAGTTGCGAGAAATTTTGGAATAGTTGCTGGTATTTCTTCTTCAACGCTCCATATCGACCACATGTTAACCACTCTTTGTGAATTGTATGTGATCCGAGCCTACTAGCTTTTGTATGTTGTGCCAGTTATGCGCCTATAAGTAGGCCAGCACATTCTATTTCTGCTACGCTTTTTATTTACTAGGGTAGTTTACCTAGGCCCCTACCTCAATCACCTCTTACGACATGCCTTGTATGTTACAGTGTTACTATTCTTTGCTCCACTTGCAGGACCTGAAACACACACTTGCGTTGCTGGTACTACCGTGTGAGTGCTCTGGCGCTTCAAACAAGTTAAAGGGACAGTGCGTAGGTCCCAGGCACAGCGAATGAAGGGGAGGCCAGAAATACATGGAGACGAGATTTGGAGGCGGAGATCAACAATATAAAGAAGAGTTGGATGGAGCTGCAGGAGATAGCTAGAGATAGGAAGACTTAGCATGAGTTGGTTGAGGGCCTATGCCCCAATTTGGGGTAAAAAGCAAGAGAGAGACAGTGCAGAGATGTCCATTCTGGCTAGTTTGGAGCTCATTTTCTGTGGTGCATTGATAATACTTATCAAGGCATTCTGTTTAGTCTCAAGATAATTGATTTAGCTTCCTTAGAGGGATTGTACGTGAGCTTCTACTTCAATAAACATTCATGATATTTTTCATGATACATTTTCCAAACAAATATTTCATAATCCTTCTCTAATCTTACCAATACTTGTATATCCATTGTCTTAGTATTCCAGTAAATACCCTCACACTGCAAGCTCAAGGAAATGAAGATGCTAACAGACTGGCTAACGAGGAGCAGGAATGCCCCAAGATGACAACCTGGTCAGCTATGAATAAGCAAAAACCATCACCAGAGGGCACTACAAAGCAAGTAGGGAGAAAAAACACCAAAAACACAAGGATAACGGATATTATCAACTGTCCAGAAGGGACCAGACTGTCATACTTCGAATCCGGACGGGTCACACCAGACTGAGACACAACCTGTACACTAGATTCAAGATAGGCACCAATGACCTGGGACTTGGTGAGTATGACAACAGAGCATATCCTACAGAGATGGCCCACTTACACCATCACCCAAGACAAACTATGGCGTGGCTGACAATATGAGGCACACTGCAGCATTTATTAGAGAATCTGAAATCCCAATCTAGCGAGAATGCAGAAGAAGAAGATCCATTGTCTTGTGTGTGTCCTTCTAACCTAATCTTGACTTCTCTGATTCTCATTTCCTACTTTCATTTTATTTATTACAAATTATCTTTGTTTTCTTTAATCCATTCATTGTGATATTGTATGCATAAACCAGTTTGAGAGTTGATATAAATGAAGTGTTATTGATAAACTTGTGTTGTGTTCAGATTTATTTCCTGTGTGGACTGTGATATATAATCTGTGAATTTAACGTCTGTTCGCCTGTGTGTTTTCAGGGCTCTCAAGGGGGGCAAAGAATAGTAATACTGCAGCCTACATGTGGTAACTGAGGTAGGGATCTAGGGAACAGTCTTATGAAAATGAATATCAGCCTACAAAGTGCCTTAAAACAAGATCACTACATCTCCCCTCCAACACTTCTATAAAGAAATAAATGGTGGAAGTGAAGACCTTCAAAAACGTTTTGATTTTCATGTCTATAATATTTTGTCGTTCAGTGTAGTGAAAAGATCGTCATCAAATAGTTTCAGTTTGGAATATCGTCATTGCACTCCAGACATGTCCATAGGTGCTCCGATCTCCTTCGCAATATCTCCATCAGCGTCCAGCGACTGACCGTACCAGTTCTATTTTGATTGATGAGCCTACTCATATACCTGTTGTACCGTTCTTTTCTTGCCACACCAATCTTCAAACCCAGTTCTCGCAATCTAGTAGTTGGCGTGGATTGGTTTAGATGAAGGTCTTCTCTGCGGCCACGCTCTATGAGGCGTTCACGATGTCAGCTCTGTCCATTGGCTGGCCGTCTGATATAACGGCAGAGCCAGCCAGCCTGTCTGCTCTCTCATTGCCAACGACACCCATGTGCCCCCGAACAAAGACAAGTGTAATTCTGCAAATTGTTGACGCCTGCAGTGATTCAGTCCATTGCCTGCGCACCGAACCGGCCTCCACCTTTCGGATCATACTCAACGAGTCTCTCAAAATGCACGCATGAGTGTAGTTTTGTGACTCTAGCCAGAGCAGTGCATTGGTCACCGCCAGTACCTCCATTGTCATACTGCTTGTTGTCATACTGAATGCACCACTGGCTTCCTTGACCATTCTGCCAAATGAGCTTGCAGAGAAGGCCCATGCAGACTTTTCGTGACGAACGAAATAGCTTATAATGAGCAGAACTTTGCTACCCTAACAGTCCTCCGAAATTTCTCTCTCATAGGCCAGATGTCCTGCCTCTGGAACCGTCATGTTCAACCCATCAGTTACATCCTGAATCCATCTTTTCCGTGGTCTTCCTCTTCTTCTCTTTGCCGTTATGCCTCCTTTCATGATGGTCTTCTCCAGCCTTTCATGTCCTTTTATATATCCAAAATATCTCAATTTTCTCTTTCTTATTTGTAGTATCAGTCAGTTTTCTTTGATTTTGAGTTCGTTCTGGATTTCTATTCTTTCTATTTGTTCTCTTCTCTGTCCAAGATATACGTACAACTGTTATGTAACATATATATATATAATAAAACCATAGACAAATTGGGGTTGTCTAGCAAAACACTATTATACAGTTATTTCCCTTTTACAATAAGATCTAACATCTTGCCCGTAATAATAATCGCCGTCCATTGCAAGCGATCATGACAACAGTCTCAGACGTGTGCCGCTGCACCTTTTGGTGTGTGCGGAGGTGACCCTAGAGTCCAATCCTAGAACACAATCCCCTACCACAGGTAGAGCACACATGATCAAGATTAGACATGTGGGCGTCGTGTGTTCTGTTTTGTGCGCGGCTCGTTTTCTCTGTGCCTTCATGGCATGACGATTCTCAGCTATACGAGTTCCTCTTGTGTTGTTACATCGCCACATTTGGCGATCTTGTGCCAGGAATCCAGCACATTGTCTCTGTATCGAAGCATTTCAGAGACACTTTCAGAGTGTCTTTAAAGCGTTTTTCTGTCCACCAGCTGAAATTCTGCCCCCTTCAAGCTCGCCATACAGCAACTAAATATTTATTTCCTAAATATTTCCACCGTCGTTTCCTTATAATATTTAGGTCATGTGCTTAGATCAGACGAAAAGAGACTAAATCGACAAGTCCTTATGTGGTCACCAGTTGGGAAAAGAAAACGTGGAAGACCAAAGACCACTCTTCGAAGAACCATCCAACAAGAAAGTAAACTATTGGGATGTAAAACCATACAAGATCTGCAACTGCTAGCAAAGAACCGTATCACATGGAGATCTAAAACCTCTGCCCTATGTGCCGCCTTTGGCACGAAAGGAACAAACTAACTATACAGCAACTGTTTTGGAATGCGTTTATCAGGCATCGGAGCAACGTAACTGGCCCATAAGTAAGTAGTGGGATTTGTGAATGTGACCTAAGCAACAAAACACGCAAATTGCTCAAATTTGAAGCTGCCTATGCGTTTGTATCGCGAAGTTCCATATTGTTATGTTAATTGGTGTACATGAATCTATGGTTGGTAATCCCATTTTAGTAAGGAGCTATTAAGTCTTCATCTATAATGTGATTTAATTATTATAAAGTATTTATCTGAAGTTGTTGTCTTTTTATTTGAAGGAGCCCCTTTCATACCTGGAAAAGGCATATTGGGGGAATGGGGTGTTAGGCCCGTACTTTTTAACATTTGGCACACGATGGGGGAAAGTGGTCAACATTTCGTCGGCCGTCTTCAATTCTGAATTATTTCCCTGGTACCCGTCTCCGATAAGACTAGTAACTCAATCTAACCCAAACAGATCAGGGATCTCTGGAAAAATATCCAGATGTCTCCACGAGAAATCGAACCTGGTACATCTGGTACGAGAGATAAACACCTAGCCTCTACGCCACGTAGTCCCCTAAACAAGATTAAGTATATTGAACATGTAGTGAATTTTGAATATCTTTGCTCAATAATTAACAACAAACTGAGTAAGACATTCATGGGTCTTCAGACCATCTGAAAATCAGCGTAACGAAGGTTAATAAATACAGTAGCTGTATGCTATCAACTTTACTATCCGGATCAAAATGCTGGAGAATGACAGAACAAGATATGTTCAAACTTTCCATTTGGTCGAATATGTGATAAGCAGGGAGACTAACTGTCACAAAACCTGCACAGAGATGGACACCAGAGGATAAACGAAAAATGTATGTGGACCTCCTTGCACCCAATGTGTGTCATTGTTCCCGGGAAAATACGGATCAAACATCTTACCCCCTAATGAACCACCTGGTATGAAAACGGGATTAAAAGAACTATTCACATTCATATATGTATAATATATTCTGTATTGCAAACACACACACACACAGAGGCATAGTATATGATTGATTGATTGATTGATAGGACCATCATCATTGCACTTAGGTGAGTAACCACGTGTGTTCCGATCTCTTTCATACACAGGAAGATCTCAGCGGCAGTGCACAAACTCCGTAGCATATTGTCAGACACATAGTATATTTATTGTTAGCTTAATTTATTGAGACAGGGTAACATGATAGTACTACGCTGAAATCAATCAATAATCTATATTGATCAAGTTCCCATTACGATCGATTCCATAGTCAGTCCAGCTGACAATGGATACCCAACTGAAGAAGTTGGCAGACAATTTAGAATCGATGACATTTCTACTGTTTAAGAGCTTCCTCAGCTAGCGTCTAACAGCAAGAAAATGACTGAACAACTATGTGGGGAGAGGGAACACAAATACATCATTTTCTTGTCAGTTTTCCAGCTTACAGTTAAATAAAGAGAAAACTTACACTGTGATCTGTCCAACGTTTTCATACATCTGGACGCATCTAACTAATGCTTATGGAGGAGCGGGCGCCATTTGGCAGTTACAATAATAAAACTAACAGATAAAAAAACGTAATCCACCAAACGTTTAATTAAAACAAAATATTGTGATTACGTAAAAAACTAAAACGTGCTGTTGTTCAGTCATACTGTTTTCGTTCAATTATGATTAGTGTTAAATCCGGCGAAGTAAAATAATATCGATATAAGGGAAGACTGCAATAAAACTATGTAGCAATGCCGAAACACGTAAAAACAAAGTACAGTAGTTTTACAAAATACAGTAACAATTCACAGCGGCGTTTCGACCAACAGGTCTTTATCTCGCAAAGGATACACCAAAAGTGAAGAAATATGGCGTAAAATATCGCCCTAGATATGTATCAAACGCACGCCGTGTTTTACAGTATTTTTGTTACTATTTTTTAGAGTTACATTATTTCCGAATGATGTCAGTAATGGCGACCACAAAACGAATGTCAGTGCCGTCTATAGCCTATGACAGCGTTTCTAAAACTGGGGTCCTTGGACCGTCCGCGAGGTACTCACATGGGAGGTACTTATGTGCTTGAAAAAATATTATGATCTTTGACATTTCAAACAGAAAATAAATTTTGAAAAACATTTATAAAAATAGTGGTAAACTAGTTCCGCTAAGAAAGAAAGGACCCGCACCAGATCAGAGTTTAAATGTCTGACAGGACACAAGGAAAGAGTATTTGAAGTTTCCCACAGTCTGAGAAATTGGAGCCAGCGTGACTGTTGGTATGGTCTAACAATAAATCCATCGCTAGAAGATTTTCATATATAGAAACTTTTGTGGTATGCGTCAACAAAATGGATTAAAAAAGGGGTCTGTGGTAATGCAAAGTTTGGAAACCGCTGGCCTATGACAATACTAATATATCTTCCGACTTACTTTTGGCCTACATTTCTTGTGGCTAAAAGTGCAAGGGATTAGCTTAATAAAGTTTCCAGCTGGTGATCTCTATGGTAACACACACAATAACAAGAGACATACTTTATGTGTTTGGGAAACAGAATGCGTCATAGAGGTTGCCAAGTTACCATTATACACAGATCCTTGTCTATTCATAAAGATAGCCTAATTAGAAGCGACTGTTTTAACATAATATTTAGTCAATGTTATATGTTGATAATGATTTAGATAATAATTATAATAATTCTACCTGTCTGAATAATGCACTACCTGTCTGAGTAATACCATTCTACCTGTCTAAGCGATACCATTCTACCTGTCTGAATGATACCATTCTACCTGTCTGAGCGATATCATTCTATTTGTCTGAGCAAAAGTATTCTACCTGTCTGAGTGATACCATTCTATCTGTCTGAGCGATACCAGTCTACCTGTCTGAACTATATCATTCTACCTATCTGAGCAATACCATGCTACCTGTCTGAGTGATACCAGTCTACCTGTCTGTGCGATACCAGTCTACCTGTCTGAAAATTCCCATTGGTTGTCAATATAATACATGTGACACATAAATAATTGTAGACGGGCATGCCCGGGAGAATGTACAATCTAACCTTGAACTTCACCTACTTTGTGACTTATTCAGTATTCATACCCGAACATAGCAATTAAAGAGGACTATTGCACTTTACTGACGATAGATTTTCTTGTCTCTGTTGTACGCTTCTCACTAGCGTTTCATGCAGTGTCTGTATGTGTATATATGTTTGCGTGTGTATTATTATTACTATAGTATTCCCCTCGTACCGTTATACGTTATATAGAGCATGCAAAAAGATTTATGCATACCGCTCTATCCTGGGTAACTTGTTCAATCTCAACTATGGAACTGAGTCCGATATTCCCCGCCGCTCTCAGTAAAGTTCGTTTCAGGGTTTCCCTAAGGCAGCGTTTTCCAAACTGGGATCTGCGAGGTACTCACAGGGGATGATCAAGCGCTTGAAGAAATATTATGACATTTCAAATAGAAAAGAAATTTTTAAATATGTATAAAAACAGTGGTAAACTAGTACCGCTGCGAAATCAAATGACTCGGACCAGACCAGAGTCTAAATGTCCGACAGGACAAAATGAAAGATCATTTGATGTTTCCACAGTCTGAGAACATTGTTTACTATTGTAACACAAAGATAATTTATTCCTTCCCATTTTCATATACTCCCTTACCAATCCCTCATATGGACACCAGAGGGAAAAGAAAACGAGGAAGACCAAGAGAGACTCTGCGTAGAACCATCACCAGCGAAGGCTCAACGATGGGCCTAGTAAACATTAAAGACCTGAAACAGATAGCAACGAACCGCGAGACATGGAGAACTATGACCTCTGCCCTATGCGCCGCCCACAGGCCCAAGAGGAAAGACTAACTAACTAATTTTCATATATAGAAACCTTTAGGGGTTCGCATCAGCAAAATATATTTAAAAGGAGGTCCGGAGGCTGCTCTAGAGTGATGGTTAGGGCGCGTGTGGGGATATATGTGTATAGATAAACAGTTGACTATAAATAAGAACAGGAACAAAGAGTTTTTCGTTAAAAAAAAAAATAATGTTTGTAGTTAGCTTGTTTATTGGTGGGCGGTATACAGAAACATACATATCTGAGAGGGTCAGCGCGGATCAGATGAGATCTTGCCTGAGTGGTTACCGGGGCCCAAATTTGGGGTGTAAAGAATAGAATCACTGTTACCTGTCACGCATGTCGTAAGAGGCGACTAAGGAGGTTTGGCTGAAATCGGATGCACGTGTCGGCTAGGAATGCTAACCCGAAACAAATGCTTGTAGAAAACGGATGCACCAGACCGTAAGGCGCATAACATGGTGCAACAACCACTCACAATGAGGAATGGGATAACGGATTCTACGGTCGCCAATCTGCCTCGGAGGTTTAGCCACGCAGTAAGAATGTCAGACCTACCATCATGAGGGTGGCCAAAACTTACTGCGGGAAGAGGTAGGCACAAACGGGGAAGCAGAATCATAGGAATTATGTCCTACAGAACTGCCCCCAGTATGCAGACTTGAGAAGAAAGAGGTGGCACACTGACACCAGCGTTCAAGACAAACTGTATGGCGTGGCTGATAATCTGAGGCAGACATATGCCTTTATTAGAGAATCCGAAAACCCAGTCTAGTGAGAACGCAGAAGAAGATCAGATCTGGAGAAAACCCAGTCTAGTGAGAACGCAGAAGAAGAAGATCAGATCTGGAGAAAACCCAGTCTAGTGAGAACGCAGAAGAAGATCAGATCTGGAGAAAACCCAGTCTAGTGAGAACGCAGAAGAAGAAGATCAGATCTGGAGAAAACCCAGTCTAGTGAGAACGCAGAAGAAGATCAGATCTGGAGAAAACCCAGTCTAGTGAGAACGCAGAAGAAGAAGATCAGATCTGGAGAAAACCCAGTCTAGTGAGAACGCAGAAGAAGATCAGATCTGGAGAAAACCCAGTCTAGTGAGAACGCAGAAGAAGAAGATCAGATCTGGAGAAAACCGATGCGTGACTGCGATGATACTTAATAAGTTGGCATATGTATGGTATCAACATAATAATAATAATAATTCCTCTCGTACCGTTATACGTTACATAGGGCCTGCAAGTAATTTCTCCATACCGCTCTATCCTGGGCAACTCGCTCAATCTCCTCCATGGAACTGAAACCGATATTTCTTGCCTCTCTCAGCAAAGTTCGCTTCAGGGTCTCCTTAGGTCGATCTCTCTTTCTTGAACCCTTTGCATCCCACTTCAATGCCTGCTTTGATTTTCGTTGATCATTTCTCCTCAAGGTGTGCCCAACATATCTCCATCTTCTCTTACTTATAACAGTTGTCACTAGTGGTTGACCAGACATGTCTCTGATTTCATCACTTCTCCTGAATTCGTTCCATTTTATATTCATTATTTTTCGCAGACATCTATTTTCAAATGCATTCAACTTGCTTTCTATATCTTTAGTCATTTTCCAACTCTCGCTGGCATATGTTAGGATTGATACAACATTTGAATTGAAAATTTATAATTTAGTTTTAATACTATATAACTTCACATAAGCTAACAAAATAATCAAATCATAAAACTAACACAAATCCAACGTTTCAACTATAAGTCTTTGTCAAGGAAACATACATACATACACAATAAATACCAAACAAACCTTTCCTTCATCCCTCTCGTCCTCCTTTTATCTTACTTCCTCCTTTAATAATTTCTTTATTTTCCACTCTTCCTTTATTTTCTTCTTGCTCTCTCTTGCTCTCGCTGTCTCTCCCTCTTCTCCGTTCTCCATGTCACTGTCGCCAACACATACACAATCCTTATTTATTTTTACTCTATATTTCTATCTCTATTTGTATATCTCTTACTCGTATTTTGTTCTCTCCCTATTCTCAGATTATCTATTTCTCTCTCTTCATTGACCGTTCACTCTTTCTCTCCTCTGCTCTAATCCAATGTCTTTCTCTCCTCCGCTCTAATCCAATGTCTTTCTCTGTGAGCATACTACTAGTCCATGTTGTTGCCGGGACTTGCAAGGGGAGCGAAGGCTGGTAACACTGCGATCTACAAGGCATGTCGTAAGAGGTGACTGAGGTAGGGGCTTAGGTAAGCTATCCTAGTAAATAAAAAGCGCTGCAGAAATTGGATGTGCTGGTCTACTTGTAGGTGTATAACTGACACAACGTACAATCGCTCTTAGGCTCGGATCACATACAAATCACAAGAGTGGTTTAACAAGTGGTTGATATGGAGCCTTCGAAGAAGAAGCATACTACTTTTCCAGTTCTCGTTGCAATGAATAAAAAAACAACTGTAGTTTTATTAAAATAAAAAATAAGACAGACAGATATCACACACGCATACACTTAAACACGTAGATTCATCGTGCACACACGGCCACTATGCACATACGAACGCACACAGAAACACCTACACAAATATGTGCACTCATACACACTCACATACCCACGCCCGCAGACAACTAAATAAACCTCCATATATACATACACACACACACACGCATAAATACACTCATATGTGTACGCATATACACCGAAGCGACTTTTAAAATATTCCCTGGAACTGAAATCGAAAAAAAATAGCAAGCCGCACTTAAGTCAATTAAAAAAATAACAAAGCGAAAGGGGAGTGAGGACGGCTGTGACTGTGAGAGAATGAGGTCAGGTCAAGGGTAGGACTGATATGTGACGAGACATAGTCTAGTAGTAGTCAGTATGAGTACGCACGTGTATACGGGTCTGGGAAGCAAAACAAGGGAAGCTAAGCGTTCATTGGTTCTCTATTCGTCATCAACAAATATGGCACGTCATCAACACGCAATCTCATTGGTTCATGTAGTTACCACACTAGATGTCGGTTTACGACTGGTCGCGAAGGCAGTATCTGCCGTAAACATTACGGAAGCAAAAGAATCAAGCAGATCGAACGAAAAATAAAATTGCCGAAAGAGGGGAAAAACCTAATATAAATGTCGCCATTGCCGAGTACTACATCAAAACAACGTGCAGAGGCAGAGTAAAACAGTTGCTATTTTGCTCGCAGACTTTACACAGTGGTTCGTATTTTAGTGCCAATAGAAGACGTAAAACGTTATACTAGTGTTAATATCACTGTTCTGAACTGTGGTTTACTTCAGTATCATCTATGATAATTGAAATCAATTATAAATATTTATTTTAAAGCATTTTTCTATATTAAACTACGCGCGTTTAACTTATGTAGTGTGGCTTATGATAGCTTAATTCCGCGTATAAGTTATATTTATATGCAGTAAGACGATCACTTAATAGAGATTTGAACCAGAGTTTTAAAAAATGCAGAAGAAGTATATGAACGTTAATGATGATCAAACTGGACTTCTAGATCGCAGATCCGAAAATATCGTCAATATTTACACACGCATTTGTTGCTGTAATGTGTGCACTTCGAACACATACGGTTCAGTTGAGTGCACCAAGTTCCTATGTGTGTTTTACGACTATTGGGGTCATATTATCAAAACTGTTCTTGATGCACTGCTACAACTTCACAAAACGTCATGTCGTCTGCTTCGTGAGAAACCAGTCAACGAAGTTAATGCCTTGCCTGATGTATTAAAAGGTACGTCTAAAAAAGCCTATTTCTTACATTTCTTCACAATCTATTAATACTATTTTGTTTGTCTACTAGTCTCTAATGAATATCTTTTGTATAGTTAAATTTGTTGACTTTTATTGTGTACTTACTTTAGTTAATCTGAAAAGTATACATATGGCAGCAAGAATCACACAATTACGAAAGTTTCATTATTTGCTGTCGTTCTGATATTGCTAGAAAAATTTTACAGAAGAAAAAAAGATGTCTTCCACGGGTTCTCAGATATATCACATTTGCAGAAATATTTTGTGAGAGTGTGCAGTTCTGGATTCAATGGAGTTAATTTATAACACACTCATGTTAACGAGAGAGAGAGAGAGTGAGAGAGAGACAGAAAAAAAGATTTTTTTGGATCTAGAAGCACTTGAGCTGAAAGCTCTTCAGCTCGGTTCCATGGGCATCGTAACCCTTCGGTTCGGTACCACGAACACCGTAAATTTGGAGAACCTGTGACTTTTCTGCCAGCCCGCAGAATTGAACCGCACTCAAAAGGGGTTTGTCACCCGTCGTCCAACGCGCTGCGAACACCCTGGGCAGGAGGGCAAGAGCAGTGGTTAGTGAGCTTGCTTGGTGGACGTATAGTCAGTCCCAGGCTCAACATTTCCAGTCGAAGTGGGTCTTTTTTCCCAACCACATCAGCACTTGGATTCCCACACTCTCAACTAGATACTAGAAGAAACACTTATAAGTCAAAAATGATGTGGTTTCTTTTCGATCTACACAAATTGTGAACTATCAGAACTAGTACCTTTCTACTTTATCTTTACAAATGTACTAGTAGTTGATTCTGTTGGCTTCTTTGCAAGATAAAGACCTTTTGGTCGAAACCTTGCTGTATAGCGTTTTTGTACTTTGTAAAACTACAGTACTTGGTTTCTACGTGTTTCGCCATTACTACATAGTTTTACAGTATGTGGTCTTTACTTCAAAAAAGAGCACAGAGGGCAGAGAGAACATCATATGTATTAGCTCCAGTTTTACCTGCAGCAACTGTGGCAAGGATTGTCACTCCAGAATAGGCCATTACATCCACAAGAAACGTTGTGATTCAGCGCAGAACATACTACGTGACACAAGACCTATTGTCTCATGAGACAGCGCAGAACATACTACGTGACACAATACCTATCGTCTCCTGAGACAGCACAGAACATACTACGTGACCCAAGACCTATTGTCTCCCGAGACAGCGCAGAACATACTACGTGACACAAGACCTATTGTCTCCTGAGACAGCGCAGAACATACTACGTGACACAAGACCTATTGTCTCCTGAGACAGCGCAGAACATACTACGTGACACAAGACCTATTGTCTCCTGAGACAGCACAGAACATACTACATGACACAAGACCTATTGTTCCTGAGACGTAGCAAGGGGACATACTCACATGACAAAGACCATTCTCCCGAACGGACAGCACAGAACATACTACGTGACACAAGACCTATTGTCTCCTGAGACAGCGCAGAACATACTACATGACACAAGACCTATTGTCTCCTGAGGCAAATGATGATGATTCTTCCCTTATATCAATAGTAACTGATTGATAACATATTAGGTTATGTTATTAAACATAACATAACGTATAGATAAGTGCATCGGTGATAGGTGGAGTATGATGTGGGACAATAGTAACAGTAGTAGTAGTTGTAGCTGTAGTAATATAAATGATGGTGGTAATGTTGGTGCAGTCAACATTGTAGGGTGGTTTGTCTCAACTCGTAATCAGTGGACACGTAGAAGGAAAAGTTTTTATTTAAGAGATCTATCACAGTGACTACTAATGTCTTATTAGAGAAACATCATTCCTTTATTAGATCTATCAGAAAACAATCCAAAAAAATGATGTGGAGAAAAACAAACGGAGGATACAAACCAGAACACGACAGTATAAATACACTGAGCAGAGAAGCACAGACCACAGTCTTCAGAATTAGAACGGGACACTGCAGTCTCAGAGCACACCTCAATAGAATGGTCTCAGGACTCGGCTGACTGCATATGTGGATCACCAAAGCAGTCCCCAGAGCATATCTTACAAGACTGTCCCAGTCTGAGTAGAGCGAGAATAGAGATCTGGCCAACAGAAACAACCCTACGAAACAAACTATGGGAGGCCGGTGAAGACCTCAAGCGCACCGCCCTGTTTATAACACATACCAGAGTAGTTACATAGCAGAAGTTGATCGCAGAAGAAGAAAATTTATCAGAGTGACTACTAATTTCTTACTAGAAAAGTAACCTATGTTTCTAAAATCTATCGTAATCACTACTAATTTCTTAGGAAAAAAAACCAGTCTTTGTTTAATAGACCTATAAGGATCACAAAGCATTTCTTTGAAGAAAAACAATCTTAGTTTAAAATATTCATCAATGTCATTTAATGAGTTTATTATTTTGTTTTGCAGATCTTGGAGACGCTAAAATGACTGTGTACAACATTGGACTAGATATTTTACCAACACGTTACACTAACAATCAAGCTCGTTCAAATCATTGTGAGACAAGGATGACTCTTCAGTCAAACCATGAACTGAATATAATATGTTCAAAATACAGAAACTACAGATGCAGCCATCATGGTTGTTCTCACTGTAACATCAACAATACCAAATATCCAAACAGCCAAGACAGTAGCAGTATTGATACCCACTTCAAACGAGGTCAAGATGGCCGTAATCTCGTTAAAAACAATGGTTGTCAATCACTTGATCTTATCACAAATGGAAGAATCCAATCACAAAATAGTACTAGTGTTAAATCGAGCAATACAATCAGGAAACTTCGCATTAATTATCCAGGTTCGACTGACGAATCCGATCTCCACCAGCTCAACTTCTCAAATCAGCAATCCATTAATCAACCAAGTCGTGAAAACAATAGACATCACCCTTGTATTATAGTCCCTGATTTCCTGATCCACCCAAATCAACCCTATTCTCAACCACGCCCTCATGATGTTATGCAATCAGAAACCATCGTTTCAGATCTTCAAGCAAATCCCCAGACTGAACAAACAACCCATCACATTGATTTTGATTTCACCAAAGACCTTGTAAATGCGCTCAGAAACATTGGGGACAACCTTGATGCTCGGATGAGATATCACAACGAGGTAGGTTCAAAGGTTATGAACTCGTTTGTTCTAGCCGTTATTGATGACCTTAGTTAATTGCATATATTTGATCATAGGAAGAATCTGTAAAGTTTAATATTAGTGAAAATGAAATAAAAATGAGGAGAGAAAAATAGTAATATGAGAAATTGTAAAAAGACAAACAAAACAGACGAACCAATTTATATTATAATTTTCACGAAATAAAAACAGCTATATTTCAGTTGTGAGCATTGTTTATCAAATCATTAAAGAGAAATTTGTGTACATAAAAACTATTAACTATAAATAGTTATATGTAGAAACCGCTCAAGAGAAAATAGTTTTATATAAGAACTATCAGAGATAAATAATCGTATAATAAAGTATCATCCATGGAGAAGATGGAAATGGATCGGAAATGAGATACGCATAGAAACTTGCTCTGTCAGGAAAACTGCACTGGGATGAACACAAGAGAGTACACGAGAACTTGGAAGATTCAAAACGACATGAAGGAGAACAATAGAACAAGAACTGAAAGAAATGGATCACAGCTGGAATACAATACAGAGGAAGGCCATGAATAGAGAAGAATGGTGTGCGTTTGTTGTTGCTCTAAGCGCCAGGGGCGTCACAGGCTGGAGAGAGAAAGAGAGATAGAGAGAGAATAGAACTATCACATATAAATTGTTTTTATAGAAGCTATCAGAAAAAAATATGTGAATATGAAGACAGTGTTGTATAAAACAATCACAGACAAATATAGTCATAGTTCAAGATTAAATAGTCTTACATAAAAGAAATATTACAAATAAATTGTCTCATAAAAAGGCAAGTAGAGAAAAGTAATTTTCTATAACTTTGTTTAATCATTTTTTTTTTCAATTTGTCTTTTTCAGCCGTCAGTCTCAGCTGTTTTTGGTGCCACTAAGATCAGCAATGGTTGGCTCATACACACAGCATTGAAGCATTACAGTCCTATTGGTGTGATTGTTGGGTTTTCTTTGAAGTTTCTTCACCAGTTGAGCCGCCTGTAATCTCCGCATCCGACTCACGACTGGAAACTACACCTGCAACCTATGCATGCAGCCTAGGTCTACAGCCCACGCATGTGAACTATGACTCCGGCAACGTTACTGGCTGTTATTCAGTCAAGTCTTTTGATAATGGTCTCACGACCGAGCAAGCAGAGAACTATTTTTTGTTCTTTCTCAGTCAATATGCATTCTAAAGCCATGCCGTTTCTCTATATGTTTGTCTTTCATGTACACATAATTGTATATGATTGCACTTCATGTATACATAATTGCAGTGGCGGCTTGTCATTAAGGACCAGTAGGGTCGGGCCCACCAAAAATAATGTATAACGTGTATTTATTACTTTAGAAATTATTTGTTCATAATTATTACTTTTAACGTGATACCGATCAGCTTTGAAAGTTGAACATATAACGCTAAAATATCACATACAGTCTGAAATTCAGCATCTTTCTCCCTAATTAGTATACTTCACGCATTTCCAGCGCACTATTTTTAGGGCCAGTAGAAATGTGGTATATTTAGACCATGATTTTTGCGAAAATTTGTGTCTGGTCTCACCAACAAAAATGATTACGAGTCGCCACTGCATAATTGTATATGGTTGCATTTCATGTACATATTTGTATGTGTTTGTCTTTCATGCACACAACTTTTTATTGTTGTATTCCATGTACACATTTGTACATAGTTGTATTTCATGTATAAATACTTGTATATAGTTGTCTTTCATGTACATATGTGTATGTTGAGTGATGTGTTTTCAGCACATTTGCTTGACTCTAGTTGACATATTTGAAAATGTGATTTGCTGTATATGCAAATACACTTTACACCCTTCAGGCTTGAATTTAACAAGAAAGTGAAAGGGAATCCAGTTATGCACTACAATATGTTGTACAATGTTCAGACTTAGACAATTAAATGAGAACCCAGTCATGTAATACAATCTTATCTTATCTTATCTTAACTCACATTTGCCGTGAAGCGGCGTGGGAGAGTTAGTTTTTTTATCTTGTGCCAGGTGTGTTATGCTTGAGTTGTCAGTCCATGCTTTCGCAGGGACTCTGAGATATTATCTATTCATCATGTTCTTGGCCTGCCTCGTGCTCTGAGTGTCGATTATTGTAGGCACTTGATGGTAGTAAATGTGGTTCCATTCTCATTAGATGGCCGAACCATTTGGTTCTTTGCTACTCGATGTACTGTATGCATGGTATAGTACCAACGATGCTTCTGATATTCTCGTTTCTCATTTTATCTCTCCTTGTAACGCTGGCAGCTTTTCGTAGACATATCATTTCACGTTGTAATCTTTCTTTCTTGTGTCTTAGTCAGGGGCCTATTTAATATAATACTTTAAAATATATCAGCCAAATAATAAGTAATATCAAACCTTTCATAACTACCCCAGCAGATTTCATCAATTATCATCTCTGTAAACACGTCACATATATTGATAAAATCTGTCAAACAGCTAACAACAGCGAAGGAAACAATCTTGGGGGACTCTTAAACGAATATCTTTTTACCGACGATCAGGCAATCATATCAAAAACAGAAGTATAGCAACACATTAACAGACTCCATTAACATGTAATGAATACAATATGAGAATAAACATCGACAAAACCGAAGTAATGACATTCGTTAGAGAGGAAAACGCTACCAATATCTCCATCGACAATCGCCTATTACATTTGACAATCGTCAAAGATTTTACATATCTAGGAGCATCTTTGAGCAAACTGAAGAATAACTAATGAAATTCAACACAGATGCAACAAAGCAAATCAAATGATAGGACAAATGGCGCCAATTTTAAAATGCAAACATGTCACTATGAACACACAAAGAGCAATGTTCAACATATTCTTTCTCCCCACATTATGTTACCAGTGTCAAACTTGGACGCTGACATCAAATGATAGAAGAAAACTAGTCACGACAGAGATGAAGTGTTTACTCAGAATGCGCTGGGGATAATAAGAAGAGACTGGTTGAGAAATGAAGACATCAGGAAAAAGTGGGTACAACATCAGTACTAAACTTCATCAAGAAACAACAAATTAAGTGTTTCTGCCACGTAAGCAGATTACCAACAGACAGTGCACCTCAAAGAGTGATGTTGCTACGATACAATGGATACAAAGTAAAAGGCCGGCCACGCAAAAGATGGACCTCAGAGATAACAGAGGAGACAAAAGACACTATTTATGAAGCGCACACTAAAGTCCGTTCTAGAATTCTCTTCTTATCCTGACGATGTGAAGCAAAAACAGGACTGGAGAAAAAAAAAAGAAAGAAAAAGAAAGTGAACAGATTTGACTGCAAACTATCTTCAATATTTTCTGTTTCCTATTTTCGTTTTACACTGAGAACATTGGTGCAGATTAATTAACATCTTTTGTTTATATATTGCACTTGCTTATTCCGTCCATGACGAAGACTTTGTGGTCGACACGTCTGAACTGCTTACACCTGTATCTACGTAAAACTGTTCCTACACTTCCTGTTGTTTAACATTCACATTTCGCATGATGTTTTATTGTAGCCTCCCGCACATTTATGATTTTATTGATACTATCTATATACAAGATTTGAAATAAAATATCAAATATAACATAATTGTTTTATGTGTGTTGTACTTGGCAGTAGTGATTGTGTGATTGTGTTTGACTGAGTGATTGTGTATTGTACTTGGCAGTGATTGTGTGTTGTGTTTGACAGTGATTGTGTATTGTACTTGGCAGTGATTGTATGTTGTACTTGGCAGTGATTGTGTGTTGGATCTACTGATTCCTTTCCTTGTAATGTTACTAGACGTTGAATTTGATCTGACACGATTTCTAGTGTTGTGAGGTCAATGTATCAAGAGCCCAACAAGTTATAGCACTTCTTTTGGAGAGCTCGACTCGCTTAATCTAAAACATTCATCAGACCAGAGACAAAGCTGAAAGTTTACCGGACCATAGTGCTAACAACGAAGCTGTACGTAAACGAAACGTGGATAGTGTATAGCAGACACGCAAAAACTAAACCAATTCCATACAAGTTGCCTACGCAGACTACTAAAATATACTGCAGTACAAAATTCCAGATACCGAAGCCCTAATAGAGTTAATTAAGATCCCAAGCATCAGCACCAGTGGCGGCACGTGATCCTTTTGTTGTGGGGTCAGGCACAAATGTTCGGGAAAATAATGGTTTTTGATTAGGTTATATTTTAATTTATTAAATAATAAATGCACGTTACACATTATTTTTTATGGGGCCTGGTCCCATGTCCCTAAGGACGAGTAGCCACTGGTCAGCACCTGTTGCAGAAGGCCCAGGTGAGATAGGCCGGTCACGTTTCTCGGATGTCTGATAAACACATCCAAAACTATTGATGTATGGCGAGCTAGAAGGGAACAGACGATCAGTTGATGGACAGACGCTTTTTCGATCCAGAAGCACTTGAGCTTTCAGCTCTTCGGCTCGGTGCCATGGACATCGTAACCTTCGGTTCGGTGCCACGAACACCATAAATCTGGAGAACCTGTGGCTTTTCTGTCCGTCCGTGGAATTGAACCAGCACTCACAGAGTACTTGTCACCGCAGTCCAACGCGCTACAAACACGCTGGGTAGAGGGCAAAAACACTTTAAAGACATTTTTAACGTGTCTCTAAAATGTTACGATATATATACACCAAGTGAAGGGAATCTCTTGAGGAATATTACCAAATGTGACTCTGTAACAACACAAGAGGAATTCACATAGCTGAGAATAGTCGTGACGTCGAGGCACAGAGAAAGCAAGCAGCGCGAAAAGACAGAACACAAAAAACCAACATGTCTAGCTTTGATCACCTATGCCCCACATGTGGTAGGGGATTGTGTTCGAGGATATGATTCTAAGTCCCCTGCACACACCAGACGGTCAGCAGCACACGTCCGATGCTATTGTCATCATCGTTTGCGATGGAAGGTTATTATTATTACTACTACCTCAATACTATAGCAATACATTACAATATTATGTATATATATATATATATATATATATAAATATGTATATATATATATATATATATATATATATATATATAAGAGAGAGAGAGAGAGCAGTGGAAAAACATATATGTGTTTTGAATATAAGTGTTACAGAAGAGTCCTTCGTATATCTTGGACAGGGAAGAGAGCAAATAGATCTATTCAGAAAGAATTCAAAATCACAGAAAAATGGATCATGCTACAAATAAGAAAGAGAAAATTGAGATATTTTGGATATGTAAAAGATATGAAGGGCTGGAGAAGACCATCATGGAAGGAGGATACCGGCAAAGAGAAGAAGAGGAAGACCACGGAGAAGATGGATTCAGGATGTAACTGATGGTTTGAACATGTCGGCTGCAGAGGCAGGACATCTGGCCAATGAGAGAGAGAAATTCCTGAGGACTGTTGGGGTGGCAAAGTTCTGCTCAGGACAAGCTATTTGATGATGATAACCTATATATGGTAAGGGCTAGTAGGTAATGAACTAGATAACCAACTCTGAAGTATTACAACGTGCAAGTATGTCATCTATCATGTCGGGACTCTGATGGGGAGCAAAGAATAGTAACACTGTTACCTACAAGGCATGTTGTAAGAGGTCACTGAAGTATGGGCCCAAGGAAGCTACCCTAGTAAATAAAAAGCATCGCAGAAATCGGATGTGTTGGTCAACGTGTATGCGCATAACTGGCATAATGTAAAATCGCTCTTAGGCTCAGGTCACATACAATTCACAAAGGGTGATTCATCTTATTCTTTGCGTTCGTTCTTTACGATCAATTTTAACCACTCTTTGTGATATGTTTGATCTTTGCCAAGAACGTGTATACATCGCACATTGGTTTGGTAGACCCCTAAACGCATGGACTTCTACACGTTTAGGACATGTGCATCAGATTTCAGCCAAACCTCCTTAGTCGCCTCTTACGACATGCGTGGCAGGTAACAGTGGTTCTATTCTTTACACCCCAAATTTGGGCCCCGGTAACCACTCGGACGACAAGGGTGATTTAACAGGTGGTCGTTATGGAGCGTTCGAAGAAGAAGTTATTTATCATGGGAACCCTCAGCAGTAGAAGCCTAAGATGCCTGGGACATGTGAGAAGAAGTCATTTATCATGGGAACTCTCAGCAGTAGAAGTCTAAGATGCCTGGGACATGTGAGAAGAAGTCATTTATCATGGGAACCCTCAGCAGTAGAAGCCTAAGATGCCTGGGACATGTGAGAAGAAGTCATTTATCATGGGAACTCTCAGCAGTAGAAGTCTAAGATGCCTGGGACATGTGAGAAGAAGTCATTTATCATGGGAACTCTCAGCAGTAGAAGCCTAAGATGCCTGGGACATGTGAGAAGAAGTCATTAATCTTTGGGAACTCTCAGCAGTAGAAGCCTAAGATGCCTGGGACATGTGAGAAGAATGGAAAACCGCACAACCAACATGTGCTGTCCTTTGAACTTGCAGAAGAACAGAGGCTTTAAGGCAGACCACTGCTAAAATAAAAGGATATCTTCAAGGCCTCAATGAAGAACTTTTCTATCGGTCCCAACAGATGGGGAAAAAACTAGCTCATGACCGAGTTATGTGGGAAACAGCATTATGCAAAGGCACAGATTCGTAGACAACTTAACTTAAATACCCTAATCACCTACCAGAGATATGTCAGCGGTAGTTTTACTTCTAGCATGGTGTGTCAAACTAGACATGTCTGTACTGTGTTGATGGTGCAATGGCGTGGGCTGAAGGGGGGGATGTGTGTCAAACAAATATAGACACTGTTTCTTTATGGTGAGGGCATAATTATCAAGATGATGGCCCGAGTGGTTACCGGGGCCCAAATTTGGGGTGTAAAGAATAGAACCACTGTTATCTGCCACGCATGTCGTAAGAGGCGATGAGGAGGTTTGGCTGAAATCGGATGCACGTGTCCTAAACGTGTAGAAGTCTATGCGTTTAGGGGCCTACCAAATCAATGTGCAACGTATACACGTTCTTGGCAAAGATCAAACATATCACAAAGTGGTTAAACAAGAACGAACGCAAAGAAGAAGATCAGATGATGCTCACGTACACACGAAACATTAAACTACAGAAATTTTCAGAAATGAACCTATAAGACTCAGGTGTCAATGAAATGTGATTTCAATGTAATGGATTGTCATGGTAAAATGTGGATTGTCAATGTAAATGTATAATTTCAATGGTAAATGATGATTTCATGGTAATAGTGATTTCAGGTAAATGAGTGATTTCAATGGTAAAATGTAGGATTGTCATGGTAAATGAGTGATTGCAATGAAATAGTGATTGTCAATGGTAGAAATTATGTAATGACGATTGTAGGTAATAAATCAGTAATGAGTGATTGTCATGAAATGAGATTTCAAGTAAATAGGATTTCAATGGTAAGAGTGATTGTCAATGTAATGAGTGATTTCGGTAATGAGGATTGTCAATGGTAAATGAGATTGTCAATGGTAAAATGTGATTGTCAATGTAATGTGATTTCAATAAGAGTGATTTCAGGTAAAAGTGAGTGAATTGTCGGTAAAATGACGATTGTCAATGTAAAATAAGAGGATTGCAATGGTAAAATGTGAGTAATTGTCAATGGAAATGCAGTGATTGTCAATGGTAAAAGTGAGTGATATGAAAGATCATGAAATGGAAAATGATGAGTGATTGTCAATGGTAAAATGTGAGTGATTGTCAATGGTAAAATGTGAGTGATTGTCAATGGTAAAATGTGAGTGATTGTCAATGGTAAAATGTGAGTGATTGTCAATGGTAAAAGATGTCATGAAATGTGATTGTCAATGGTAAAATGTGAGTGATTGTCAATGGTAAAATGTGAGCGATTGTCAATGGTAAAATGTGAGTGATTGTCAATGGTAAAATGTGAGTGATTGTCAATGGTAAAATGTGAGTGATTGATTGGAACATTATCGTATTATCTGTAAAATGAATGTTCCAATCTCATTCATTATTTCAGGAACATCATCAACTTCGCACCATCGACCAAGATCTACCAAAAATTTTGATGATAATGAAAATATGTAGGAATTATTTGTACCTTTCAAACCTTGAAGTATTTGGAAATATGGTGAGTTAGGTTAGTATTTTTTCCTGATCAACGGACAACACGCGTTAAGGGATGTGGTCAATATCATGTCCATTATTGTTGACTTTACTGTGTTTCTCTGGTACCTAAATGAGGCTGAGTCCACCATGCAGCCGATTAAGGTCGAAAAACTTCCCTGTAAATGGGGAATTTGAACAGGGACCACCTGTACAGGAAGCAAGTAGACTAAATACTGTGCTACCACGGTTATTTGGAATTCTTTTAATAGTTACTTATTATTTTTCTTGGGCAGCCACTTTTCAGCGTATTCTTATCCATTTTCAACTGCCAATGTTCTTTTACATGGTCGACTTGAGCTCGGTCTACCTTGAGATCATAGATCACTGGAAAATATCAGCATATATCCATATAGAACTGTAATAGAAACCACAAGAATGCCGATTTTCTATCGCGGTATCCTCTACCTGTCACGCCGGATGAATCAGAGTGTGCAACGTTTTCAGAAGATGAGGACATTGGAATCAATTCAGTTTATTTCGCACCTCCTCCTTACAGTTGTAATCTGAATGTACATACGATGGGAGCTGCTGCTAAAGAACAATCCCGCTCCTATAGTATCTCAGACGTAAGAATGTTACAGTTACAGTATCCCACTTCTGACACCATTGTAATAGAAACCACAATAACTATATATGTCTATTTGGAATGTTGAGGCAGGGTTTGGGAATGCCACTATAATATTGATGATGTTTGTCCCACTGATTTAGTGATCAGGATTGCCGGTTATTGTGGGTTTCATGTCAGGATGACCGCTGGTCATTGCTTCATGGATGAACGATAGTAATTGATAGTGCATTCCATCTTTATCCCATATCAATACCAGTATTACAGTTGACGTTAAGACTGTACACTCGTAACACAGTGAACATAATTCATAACATATTGAACAACTACGATTTCATTGCCTTTACATGCATTTATTTGTGTATATGAGAACCACACACACAACTACGTCCTCATCAGACCAATATGCATGTTGTTGTTTTTCTATCGTTACTAACACGTCACTCCTAACTACACAAGAACGTCATGTCTCGTAGTTATGTGCTGCACTTCTACTTAGAGAGTGCAACACATAGTCTCAACTATATAATATCTAATTATACTACCTATCTATCTGACTAACTGTCCATTCCTCCGCTGCCACCTGGGGAGGGGACTATGACAGAACCAAAAGCTTTTAAAGCGCGGTGCGAGTCCTGTACGTTAATGCCACAGAATAAAACAAAGGATATCCTACAAATAATGGCAGCAAGCCATTTGGAAGCCATTCATAGCAAGCCGAGAAGGTTGGCGGACGAGGTTTCAATCAAACGTGGTCACTAGCAAGTAAAGGTATTTAAGAGAAGATGTTGCCCGTCTGCCCAGCGTGTTCGTAGCGCGTTGGACTACGGGTGACTATCCTCTGTGTGTGCGGGTTCAATTCCGCGGGATGGCAGAAAAAGCCACAGATTCACCAGATTTACGGTGTTCGAGGCACCGAACCGAAGGGTTACGATGTCCATGGCACCGAAGAGTTGAAAAGCTCAAGTGCTTTTGGATCGGGAAAAAAAAAAGAGAAGATGTTTATAAATAATGAACAAATACACATCAAAGATGTAATAGAAATACAAATAATAGTACAAACAAACATAGTTCTTCTTCTTCTTTGCGTTCGTTCTTTATGACCAATTTAGATAACTTTTGTGATATATTTGATCTTTGCCAAGAACGTGTATACGTTGCACATTGGTTTGGTAGGCCCCTAAACGCATAGACTTCTACACATTTAGGACATGTGCATCCGATTTCAACCAAACAAACATATATCACGCAATATGTAAAAAGATACGGGAAACAGGAATATGGCCAAAGTAATGGGGAAAAAATCAATATTTATTTCAACACCTAAAAATGGAGACACCAAATTATGTACAAACCAGTGGCGGCTCGCCATTAAGGGCCAATGGGGCCTGACCCACCAAAAATAATGTATAACGTGTATTTATTATTTTATAAATTAAAATAACGCAACCCAAAACCATGATTTATCCGGAAAAAATGTCTGGCCCCACCAACAAAAATGATCACGAGCCGCCACTGGTATTAACTATATAAAAGTGGCATTATTTAGCCACGCAAGTAAAATCTTACTAACATAATCATGAGAAGACTATGAAATGAGAAAAAAAAATCATCAAAATAAAGCAAGTTGGATTTAGACAAAGAACAGATGTAAACTGGACTATATATGTAACATGAGAACAATCATAGAAAAATGAGGTTCTTAAAAAAACGTACTTTCTTCTCTTTTTATTTTGTCTTAGGACTCGTAATGCATTTTCGTAGAACTATTGCATACCAATGATCTGCAGCAGCGATTCTTCTTCTTCTTCTGCGTTCGCCCGATGTGAATTCGGGTGTTAGCCATGGCGCCTGGTATGGCGCTTCTGACTGATTTGTGCGTGAAAACCTACTTTACCATTTGACTAGTGTTCCTCGCCAAGCAGGTTGTCCTTCGTCGACTTCAGAGGTACTTGAAGTTTAGATCCTCAAGTGTGATCTTGCAGCGAATTCTTAAACTCTGTGGGTTTCAGCGTTTGTTGAAGGTTGAAGACATGCGTCTACATTATGAGTCATACAGGACAAATGTTGATATGATTACACGTCCTAATGAATAAAAAACCGATGACTGGTGTTCTACGTGTTTTGGTGAGATGAGTGTGTTTCCGGATCTCATTGAAATGCATGGCTAATCCCTAGAACTACGCAGCAGCAGATTATGATAACTGTTATAAATAAGTATCTTAAGGATTGACTTCATTGCACCTGGTTTCCCCATATGGCTACGCCCCTTTCGGCAGAGATAACATGCCATCTGCCAAGAGCATTGCAAGAAAGCAGAACTGATCGGGCAACAATTCTAGCCCTTTTGCTGCTACATACTTTCTGAAGGCTGAGCTAAAAATAGCTTCTCTTTGTTTCTAGGTCACAAACGTGAATGTACGCCTACAGCAGTGACAGTAGCAATGTATAACGTGTTAACACGTCTTTAGCCCACAGAGGGGAGATAATAACAGACGTGTTAATGTCTTTAGAAGTGAATGGGAAAAACGTATATATACGTCCTTAGCAGCTAAAGGGCCAGGGTCTCTGAAAAATGACATGTATCTCGGTCAGGATTCGAGCCCACAACATTCAGGTAGACAGGCAAACGACTTAACCACTTCGCCTTTGAGACCCCCTATTATAAATATGTGTTGCGCTGTTAAGTCTTGTGTGCGCCCGCTATGAATTCAGGGTAGTTAGGGCGCCTGGTATAGCGCTTTGATTTTGCGTAAAGGCGTGCTTTACTTATTGTCAGGGTCCCCCGACCTACAGGCGTACCTTCTCCGACATCAGAGGTGTCGCGCTGTAAAGTGTGAACGACAGCTTGGTCTAACAAAACAAAAAAAAAAAAAAAAATATGATATAAAGACTTTTATTGTCAAGTGCCTAATTTTGTATCTCCTCTTTATTTGAGTAGCAAAGACTATTAATAGATAATCCTAATTGTTTTGTCGGACAGTAACACTTGAGATATGAGACTGTAGGGTTACATCAAGACATGTTTCCGTCGGCGTAGCACAACCATGTGTACTAATTTGAAGCCCCACGCCGCCCTTGTTGCCGGAGCTCGCAAGGGGGGCATACGATAGTAATACTGCAACCTACAAGGCATGTCGTAAGAGGCGACTTAGGTGGAGGCATAGGGAAGCTAACCTAGTGAATAAAAAGAAGTATCGTATGCGCTGACCTACTTGTAGGCGCATAACTATGTACAATCACTTTTAGGCTCAGCTCAGATCATATACAAATTACAAAGAGTGGTTTAATATGTGATCCACCAGAGTTGTTACCGGGCCCAAATTTGGGGTGTAAAAATAGAACCACTGTTACCTGCCATGCATGTCGTAAGAGGCGACTAAGGAGGTTTGGCTGAAATCGGATGCACATGTCTTAAACGTGTAGAAGTTTAGGGGCCTACAAACCAATAGGTAACGTTCTGGCAAAGATCAAACATATCACAAAGAGTGATTAAATTGGTCGTAAAGAACGATAGCAAAGAAGAAGAAAAAGATAAGTGATCTATATGGAGCGTAAGACGAAGTAGAAGAAGAAGAAGAAGAAGAGACCCCAAGATATGAGCATGTAATTAGAATTAAGACCTTGAAACTAAAAAAGAATTTGTGAATTTGGGGAACACTAAACAGCTGACATGGAGGTGGATTGGATATGTATGTCGTATGCTACAGGGTGTTCAACTTAAAAGCAGCCCAGAAAAGATCAAAGCACTATCTTTCAGTTAAGAACAGGACATGTTGGACTGAATTACCACCTACACAGAATAAACCCCACACACCTACCACACTGTAGAAAGTGCAGTCACTCATGTGAGACAGTACAGCATATCTTGCTTGAATGTCCTGGACTACATAAAGCTAGACAAGAACTCCTCCCACCACACCCATCTGTTCATAATACCCTTTACACTAGTCTCCCACAATTACAGAACACATGCAGATTCTACAAACTGGCATTGGCTGCCCAAGAGTGAAAACTCGCAGCTCTGGTTAGAAGAAGAAGAAGAAGAGAAAAGCTGCCTGTGAATGGAGCTAATCTGGCATATATGTATGGAAATGAAAGGTTCAGTTATGACGTAGTATAGGTCAAGGTTGTGTGACGGTATGCAATTGTAGTGGGAAGGGGCGATGAACACATGTGACGTAGGACGAGCTAGTCAGAACCGGTTTAAATAATTAAATACAACTCAATGCTGTACCTGGCAACATTCGAATTGTCAATTGGGCTGCAATTATCTTGAACACCCTGTTCAATTGGCTAGGACAGATCTCCGATGGACAGCGGATGGGAAGAGAAGACATGGACGCCCAAAGGAAACATGAAGAACTTTGAGAGAGTTGAGAGTGTGGCCTGACGTGGGAGACGGTTGGTAGAAAAGCAGCAGAAGAGCAACAGTGGAAGTCTCTTGTGGAAGCCTTGTGTGTCACTCGGGACACAAAGAGGATATGATAGAAACAGCGGACACAAAGAGGAAAATAGATAGAAACAGCGGACACAAAGAGGATATTGATAGAAACAGCGTACACAAAGAGGATATTGATAGAAGACAGCGACACAAAGAGAATATAGATAGAAACAGCGGACACGAAGAGGATATAGATAGAAACAGCGGACACGAAGAGGATATAGATAGAAACAGCGGACACAAGAGAATATAGATAGAAACAGCGGACACAAAGAGGATATAGATAGACTCAGCAGACACAAAGAGGATATAGATAGACTCAGCGGACACAAAGAGAATATAGATAGAAACAGCGGACACAAAGAGAATATATATAGAAACAGCAGACACAAAGAGGATATATATAGAAACAGCGGACACAAAGAGGATATAGATAGAAACAGCGGACACAAAGAGGATATATATAGAAACAGCGGACACAAAGAGGATATATATAGAAACAGCGGACACAAAGAGGATATAGATAGAAACAGCGGACACAAAGAGAATATATATAGAAACAGCGGACACAAGAGATATATATAGAAACAGCAGACACAAAAGGATATAGATAGAAACAGGGACACAAGAGGATATAGATAGAAACAGCGGACACAAAGAGGATATAGATAGAAACAGCGGACACAAAGAGAATATATATAGAAACAGCTGACACAAAGAGGATATAGATAGAAACAGTAGACACAGAGAGGATATAGATAGAAACAGCGGACACAAAGGATATGATGAAACAGCGGACACAAGAGGATATAGATGAAACACGGACACAAAGAGGATATAGATAGAAACAGCGGATCAAAGAGGATATAGATAGAAACAGTACACGAAGAGATATTGATAGAAACAGCAGACACAAAGAGGATATAGATAGAAACAGCAGACACAAAGAGGATATTGATAGAAACAGCAGACACAAAGAGAATATAGATAGAAACAGCAGACACAGAGAGGATATAGATAGACCCAGCAGACACAGAAGGAATTGATAGATAGACCCAGACACGAGAGATTTGATAGAAACAGCAGACACAAGAGATAAGATGAAACAGCAGACACAAAGAGGATATTGATAGAAACAGCAGACACAAAGAGGATATAGATAGAAACAGCAGACACAAAGAGGATATTGATAGAAACAGCAGACACAAAGAGGATATAGATAGAAACAGCAGACACAGAGAGGATATTGATAGATAGACCCAGCAGACACAGAGAGGATATTGATAGAAACAGCAGACACAGAGAGGATATAGATAGACCCAGCAGACACAAAGAGGATATAGATAGAAACAGCAGACACAAAGAGGATATTGATAGAAACAGCAGACACAGAGAGGATATAGATAGAAACAGCAGACACAAAGAGGATATTGATAGAAACAGCAGACACAGAGAGGATATAGATAGAAACAGCAGACACAAAGAGAATATAGATAGAAACAGCAGACACAGAGAGGATATAGATAGAAACAGCAGACACAAAGATAATATAGATAGAAACAGCAGACACAAAGAGATATAGATAGAAACAGCAGACACAAAGAGGATATTGATAGAAACAGCAGACACAGAGAGGATATAGATAGAAACAGCAGACACAAAGAGAATATAGATAGAAACAGCAGACACAAAGAGGATATAGATAGAAACAGCAGACACAAAGAGGATATAGATAGAAACAGCAGACACAAAGAGAATATAGATATAAACAGCAGACACAAAGAGAATATAGATAGAAACAGCAGACACAAAGAGGATATAGATAGAAACAGCAGACACAAAGAGAATATAGATAGAAACAGCAGACACAGAGAGGATATTGATAGAAACAGCAGACACAAAGAGAATATAGATAGAAACAGCGGACACAAAGAGAATATAGATAGAAACAGCAGACACAAAGAGAATATAGATAGAAACAGCAGACACAAAGAGAATATAGATAGAAACAGCAGACACAGAGAGGATATTGATAGATAGAAATAGCGCACAATCCAAAGAAAAGAATACAAACTTACAACAAATCCATGAAGGGAAGACAAATTAGTCAGAAAGATAAACCGCACTGTTAATCCGATTTGTTGTCAGTAAATAGCCAATTTGGAGGGAGCTGCAGGAGATAGCTAGAGATAGGAAGACTTGGCATGAGTTGGTTGAGGGCCTATGCCCCAACCCGGGTAAAAGGCAAAGAGAGAGAGAAATAGCCAATTAAACTAATGAATACTGTTTAACTATATGAAGCTGATTACTACATACTGCGCCCGTGTGTTGTCGGGGCTTGTAAGGGGAGTAAAGAATAGTAATAATGCGACCTACAAGGCAGGTCGTAAGAGACGATTGATGTAGGCCTTAGGGATGCTACCGTAGTAAATAAAAAGCAGAGCAGAAATCGGATGTACTGGCCGACTTGTAGGTGCATAACTGGCACAACGTACAAACGTCTTTAGACTCAGATGACATATAAATCACAAGGAGTGGTTAACATGTGGTCGATATGGAGAGTGCGAAGAAGAGGAAGATTTCACATTGGACGAACATGAAGTACTTGTACTTTTGAAACTTGACTTAAACATTGTACGTCAACATCACAAAGACCACCACGATGACTTATGTATTTGTGAATTAACGTTACAGAATAATTAAAAACATTAAACTCGCACTTCTAGCATTACATTAAATAGTTTTACAATCGAACCAAATTACAGCAGCAATACATTGAATTAACGACACTCATGTCCCTTTGCTGCACCATCATTTTACTCAAGTCCATTTCAAAATGAACTAACACATAAACAAGCAATTTATAACAGTACTTTCTCTCACGTATTACCAAGATCACACAGAAGCAATACTTTTAACTTCAAACGTCAGTGAAACATTCATAACCATCATCAGGTGCCATTTCTGTATCAAAGGTTGGGTGTAATACCTCTCTAACATCCTATGTTTCTAGTCTTGATGTTGCACTCTGCAGTCGTCTGTAATTTTGCCATCCCTTGATGTTTACCTCCCACTTGCGTCTTAGTCCGTCTCCTGTTATCCGCTTTTCATCCTTCCCAACAAATACCCTTTAGATCAGTGTGCTACATATCTTCATGTGTCAGAAATAACTTATTTATTTGATTTATATTTCCTGAAGTAATTCTTTCTTGATTACTTATCTTCTTATCTTATCTTAACCACATTTGCCGTGAAGCGTCGTGGGAGAAATTAGTTTCCTATCTTGTGCCAGGTGTGTTGCGCTTGACGTTGTCAGTCCATGCTTTCGCAGGGACTCTGAGATGTTATCTATCCATCTTGTTCTTGGCCTGCCTCGTGCTCTGCGCCCTGAGTGTCGATTATTATAGGCACGTGATGGTAGTAAATGTGGTTCCATTCTCATTAAATGGCCGAACCACTTGAATCTTTGCTTCTCGATGTACTGTATGCATGGTATAGTACCAACGATGCTTCTGATATTCTCGTTTCTCACTCTATCTCGCCTTGTAACGTTGACAGCTTTTCGTAGACATCTCATTTCACATGTTGTAATCTTTCTTTCTTGTGTCTTAGTCAGGGGCCATGTTCTTGATTACTAGTTTTTCTAAAACGTCTTGATTTGTTTGTTTTTCTTTCCATGTAATATGACCTATTCTTCTGTATATTTACACATAAAAAGCCACATTTCTATGTTACAAATGTTTTTCCATGTTTCTGAGCCAAACAAAAATATATAGACAATATAATAAATAATAACATTTCCCGTACCTTTTTAGGCCTTATGGTATGAAGTCACTTCACTTCCCATTGCTAGCTCATAGTGTACAGGAGGTAGAAGGGCCAATTCCTTTCCTCGCGTGTGGATCGTCAAGTGTGGATTGAACCCACAACCCTCGACCCAAAGACTGCGACCTACAGGGCATGTCGTAAGAGGCGACTGAGGTAGAACCTAGGCAAGCTACCCTATTAAATAAAAAGCATCGAAGAAATCGGATATGCTGGTCTACTTGTAGGTGCATAGCTGGCACAACGTGCACTCGCTCTTAGGCTCAGACCACATACAAATCACACCAGAGTGGTTAACAAGTGGTCGATATGGAGCGTTAGAAGAAGAAGAAGACAAAACCACAATTACATTAAATACGCTGATCCTTATTTTTATCAGGCAAGGGAGACAGCTACAGTAATAGCCATATGCTTGAAAATAAGGGGAAAATGTGGAAGATTGCTGAAGATAATACGCCCTACTTCCAACAGACGAAGATATCATCTGTAACTTCTACAAACAGAAACCTGACAAGTGTTTGCAACATTGCGAAACTAGGGCACATTAACGAAGCCAAGATGGCTTCTTGAATCCGTAGTACAAACTTAGATTCAGATCGCAGCCACGAAAAGATGAAACGCAAATTTCAAAGGCACTCAAAAGTGACAAGAAACTTAAAACAAGAAGGAAAGAAAATAGCATAAACAAGCAAGAATGTACACAAATGTTGTGAGAAACGACAACTATAAACAGCTGTCATCTGGCGAAATATTTATATCAAGATGACAGAACTAAGTGTAGCGTAGAGAGTAGTTCTCAAAATAAGCTAGTGTGATTCAGAGCTGACCCCATCATTCAGTTATCATTTATATATTTTTTTCCCCATCCAGAAGCACTTGAGCTTTTCAGCTCTTCGGCTCGGTGCCATGGACATCGTTACCCTTCGGTTCGGTGCCACGAACACCGTAAATCTGGGGAATCTGTGGCTTTTACTACCATCCCGCTGAATTGAACCCGCACACACAGAGGGATAATCACCCGTAGTCCAACGCGCTACGAACACGCTGGGCAGACGGGCTATCATTTATATGAGGACTATTATCACAGCATTCCGGACATGTCCATTGATACTCCGATCTCCGTCTCAACAAATCCAGCAGCGTCCAGCGGCCCAACACGCCAGTTCGATGTTGATTAATCAATCTCTTTGCATATTTAGTATGTCGTTCTTTACGAGATACATCAATATTGACACCCATCTCTCTCAATCCCACGTCAAATTCTTAGAAGATCAAATCAAGTAAGAAATAAAAAGAAATAACAAATATTTTTGTCTATCTATTTATCTATTCTCTAATCCTGATTTGCCTCAAAGCGTCAGGTTGAAAAAAATAGACACCTGGGGCGAGTCTATCTTTGCACCTAGTCTTTCTTTCTCTTCTTCAATCCTGATTTGCCTCACAGCTTCAGGGTAAGTAAAGACTACACAAATATTTTTTGTCATTGCTAGAAAGGAAAGAGACCAAGCGCCACTGAATCACTGAAGAATAAGATGATGATGCCAGTGACATTTCCGGAGTTGTAAAGTGTGGTGAGAAAAAACAATTATGTATATAATATTTATATGCTTATATATTATAAGTGAGAAACATGGACATATAAGAAGGCAGTGGAAACATATGATTATGAATATAAACACTACAGATGAGTCCTTCGAATACAATGAACAGAGTAGAAAACAAATATATCTATCCAGGAAAAAATTCAAAATCAAAGGAAACTGGCTGATACTATAAATCAGAATGAGAAAATTAAATTATTTCGGACAGATCAAAATATACGAGGGGTTGGATAAGAGCATTATAGAAGGTGGCATTCCTGCAAGAGGAAAAAAGGAAGACCATGGAGAAGATGGATTCAGGATGTAATTGATGATTTGAGCACAACGCCTCCAGAGGCGAGACATCTAGCCTATGAAAGAGAGAGAGAGAGAGAGAGAGAGAGAGAGAGTGATTCAGAAAGACTATTCGATTTGCAAAATTTCTCTCAGGAAAAGTTATTTGATAACGTTGATGCTTACATATAACAACGAATATAACATAACATTTCCCTCCAACTAATTCTGTATATGAAAATGTAGATCAGACCAGCATTATAAAGGAGTCTTTATCATGAAAAACTGAGAACCGTTGCTTTGTCTGATAATCAATGGAGCAGATCGCAAGCACTAATCAAACCATTAAACTTCAGATGGCGTTAGTAAACTTAAAAGCTGTACCACTTTTCAGGGAAACATTCAAAGAGTTTCAAACATAACTTCAACATCGTATAACGTAATGTTGCATTAGTTCACGAGTGTGGAGTACATGTACTTTGATGAGATGTATGGTTTTCCAATCTCTTGGTTATTTACCTACATCTACTAGTTACAATTTTCCTGGTATTTTTCCTTGAATGAGTATATATCAATTTTTGTTGAATCTGAGTATATATCAATTTTTGTTGAATCTGAGTATATATCAATTTTTGTTGAATCTGAGTATATATCAATTTTTGTTGAATCTGAGTATATACCAATTTTTGTTGAATCTGAGTATATATCAATTTTTGTTTGTTAAACACTGTCGTTACTGCTTGTAATACCGCTTTGTGGGCGGTGCAGGATAGGGAAGTACACGAGCCTGTGGAATTTAATATCAGCTTGGCTAGTGCAGTCGCCTCGAAAATGTTCATTTTATGATGTTTTCTTTATGCCCCCGACAGTATACAACTCATTGACCGTATCGGGATTGAACCCGGGTCCCCCGCATAGGAGCCACGCCTAATCCATTCCGTCAGAAGCTTCGGGGATCTCTGTGGCTAAGTGGTTAAGCTCTTTGTGTTGTGTGTCGAAGGTCGTGGGTTCGAATCCGGACCGTGCCGTTCTGTTCACGAGTGCAGTTTTCTAGAGACCCCTAGGATTGTTGCTGGAGCTACGGAGTGCGTGCTTTGTACAATGCTCTTTGCAGGTGGCGTGCCATTTCTGCGGAGAGGGACCGAGCCATATGGGGTAAAACCCGGTGCAATGAAGTCAAT